>JAZDUH010000245.1:7317500-7790000 GCA_036419115.1 Scarus forsteni | reverse complement strand
AAGCCAATGGACTTAAACTGCCAGTGAAACAGTGGTAGGACATCACACTGGTAGGTCTATTCAGGGAAAATTGGGAACAAGCTATTCCAGGCAGGCACTGGCACTGTAAAGATGGAGAAAGGTAGATGCTGATACCTGCCTTGTGCATCATAGTACTCAATATCAAGTATGGGCAACTTTGGTTACCAAGATGGCCAGATTAAAATTATCCTCATTCCCAATGGGCAAAATATATGTATAGTTCTCATGAGAAATAACTCTATCCACATTTATATATAATTAAACTTAAACCAAATAGAAAATACTTCATCTAAACTCAGAATTCAAGCCAAAGTCAGCCCTTTTATTGATGTGAGTAACAGATACTAGACTAGCTATAAAAGTATATTCTCCTAGCATTTTTATGCCTGTCTTCACAAATGCATAAACAGGAAAGCCAGTTGCAGCCAGTTGTAGCTCGCAGCTCTTTAAAATCCTATTTTTAATGCTTTCATGGCAGATTTTTTTCACATTGTTGTCTTGATGCATCTTAAACAATTTTGGAACTATAAGAGACCTCATACATAAATTTTTTTTTTTTTAAATGTATATTTTTGGGCATTTTTGGGCCTTTATTGATAGGAGAGAGACAGTGGATAGGCTTGTGAAAGGGGGAGAGAGAGTAGGGGAAGACACTCTGCAAACTGGTCACAGGCAGGAATCGAACCTGGACCGGCAGAAGCATGTACATGGGGTGCTAACCACTACGCCAAACCAGCACCCCATACATAAAGTCAAACTATGACCTCTTATCAGTTTTGTTCTTGTAGTGTGGGCTGGTTCGGTATGCTTAACATGCCAAAATAAGGGTGCCAAAATAGTGGGTCGCACAAATCAGTTATTTGGGTACCTTACCCTGTACTTGACAGTGGAAAGACCTGTGATTGTGTACCATGCCAAGCTGAGCTGAGACTGACTGCTTGGTGAAAACACAGCTTAACTAACGTGATACACCAGAAGGACTATTAGCATATTTCACTTGTCCATCTGGGGAAAAGCCCTTAGAAAGAGTTTAGGAATGGGCACACCCTTTCAAAAGCATATCCGGCAGGTGTTTGGAAAAACATTCTGTCAATCACAGTCATTACAGGCCAATGTGAGAATAAGTTGGCGGGCACTACTGCCACATTGTAAAAGACAGAATGTGAGCCACTTCATAGATTGAACTCTGGGGAAAACATGTGATAAGAGGAGTGAAGATGTCCTCACTATAGATAAGATAACAGTGTTGTCATTGTTTTTTGCTTATTAAAGAAGTACAGTCCAGAT
This sequence comes from Scarus forsteni, assembly GCA_036419115.1. Classification (NCBI taxonomy): domain Eukaryota; kingdom Metazoa; phylum Chordata; class Actinopteri; order Labriformes; family Labridae; genus Scarus; species Scarus forsteni. Next base: position 7,788,692 of record JAZDUH010000245.1, on the reverse strand, counting down.
CTAATTAAACTGCTACTGAAGCTTTTAGCATATATGCTCATCTCTGTATGACCAGTTCCTTCCTGCTGTCCCACTCAAAGCTCCCACCTCTTCCTGCTCCAAAAGACTGATTGGGCTGTGCTGCTTTGGGCCAACAGTTGTTGTAGATTGCCACCTTGAAATCTGACTGGCCTTTCCGGATTCTCCTACGAGGGTCTATTTGCATAGTAAGCTGTGATTTCGTCTGCCTTTAAATTGGACTGGTGTTTCTGACTTAATTACCTTAAAGTTGAAGTGGCCCAGCTATACCTATATATTTTTTTCTTAAATTGTCTCTCAGTGGAAAAGTGTGTACCCCCTGGGTTACAATTAGGGCTGGGTATTTCCAGCAACTTCACGATACGATACGTATCTCGATACTAAGGCCACGATATGATACGTATCCCAATACACTTAAATTGTGAACATTGACTATGCTTTAAGCAAAATTCTTGACAAGTTTAGTTTTTTCTTATAAGAAGAAAAAGAACAAGGATGAGTTTTAAGTGGTTCTACAACTGGAGAGACATAAATTCAGATCCTCAAAGATGGTAGACCTAAGTTCAAATTTAGAACATATGCTTCATTATGTAGCTCGTCTTCTACCTTGAACTGTGTCACTGTTAACATTAGCCAAAGTGTATTTACAACAACTGTCAAAATATTTAGGCCGTATCGATTCTGTAGAATCCGTATCGATACACGTATCCCAAAGGAGTGCGATACGACATTTTGCCGTATCGATATTTTGAGCACAGGCCTAGTTACAATTACTGTCAAGATGATAACTTTCAGCATTTGACCTGTCTTATGACACTTTTAAATCATAATTAAAATACTCATTGTATGTGGTCTTAGTGAAGAGTTGTTTTCACTCTGAAAAACAGTCTTAAGGCTTTAAGAGGTTAAAATCACCATATTGCTTATGCTGAAATCAGTTCAAACACAGCTAGACATGCTTAAAACTTAAGCTACAAAACCCAATTGCAGTGTGCAACGGAAGAACAAGTGGGTTCACAGAGCACCAAGTTTAAGATATAATTTTAACTATTGTACTCAAAAAAGGTAATTACCTGGAAGGTTCCTGAAAAAAATCAGTATGTTTTCCAGTAGGAAAAAATTGTAATATCTTATTGTCCTTTAGCTCAATCCTATAACAAATCTAACTGTATCATATATAACAAACTGATAAGTTACCTTTTGTCAAGCCCCGCACTTTTCAGGAAGTGACCCTCTATCAAGCCCCACCCTACCTAGTAACTGTAACTAGGTTGGATGAAATCTGTTGTTGGGGGCCTATTTCAAATGTGAAACAAACAATAAAACTCTTTACTCCGTATTTATTTCTAATGAATACCTTAGCATCAGTGAAAGAATTACAACAAGACTGCAGTAGGGTGAACGACTTTAACTCAAAATCATTGAAATAAACACTGATGATCGTAAACATGCTGACTGCCATTAGCTGTCAACATAAAGGCAATGCCCAAATTTTTACCATTAAATGTTATCTAAACACCAAACATAATCAACACTAACTGTTTTCTCTAACCTTTTGGGAATATGAGTAAACATAGTTGTCTTTATGATTTTCCAAGTTGAGGTAACAAATTTAGGCAGTAATTTCACCACAACACATTTAAAAACTAGAAAAGCACTCGGAGAGCACAGACCTCCGCCAGCACCACAGTCCTCACCCATATTTACCATAAGTATTAGTCCTACCTTTATTTCATCTAAATATTTAGATTCCTTGACCATGAAAACATAGCATTGGCAATTGGATTCATAATGATGTCTATTTTAGTTCAGTAGTTATTCACAAAAATCACATTCTTTGTCATGGCGGTTTTCTTTTGGATCTAGCTTCAAAGTTTTTGAAGATGCAACAAATCCAATTGAACACTCTACATTCCGCAGTATCTTGGCTATATTTTGGCGTGTGTTGCAAGTCTATACCTTTATTTCTTCCCTTGCTATGACCAAAATCAATTTTTTTTTGGTTCTGGATTAAAGAATCTGGAATTTTGCTGAGATCCAGATCAGTCTTTGATATCTTGTAGAACCTGTTTGAAACTTGTCCTGTAATTTTTTCCAAATGCCCTAAGTATTTTTGGTGGAGCAATATGCACAAATGCCAAAAATGGTCCTATCTTGCAATGTTAAAGAATCCTTAAAAAATCCTGGATCCAGACGGTGATCCAGATCACTCCTGAACTCGAATCATTTGTTCCTTGTCCTAATCCCGACATTTCCTGAAATTTTCATCGAAATCCCCTTAAATTTTTGAGTTATGTTGCTAACAGAGAAACAAACAGAAAACAAACAAACAAACAAACAGACACCGGATATAACAAAACCTCCTTGGCGGAGGTAAAAAGACCACTGAGGCAGGAGTTGTCAGACTGGAGGAATCGAGGTAACAAAGAGTCAGTTGTTGGTTATCTATGTATTTTGTGGCTAAAGCATCAATTACTAACATTTTTCATCCTGTCTTACGTGAAGATCTGCTTAAGTGTTTTGGCTGCATCAAACGTCAGCTTGTTGGGGGTGTGGGTTACACTTGCCAAACACTTTCACTGATAAATGAATCAATTATTCCCCTTAATTATTCAACTGTGCTGCCATTGAATTGCCTAAACAGCTGCATACAAATGCAACATCACTTTTAAAAGACTGATTTGAAGTATCTGCATTTCTTTCATGCTTATGCAAAACCAACCTCCCATGACAAATACTCCTCTCTTTCTTTATGTGATGAATAAAAAAGGAAAGCTGCAAATCATTTAATTTACTGAGGGGCAGCCATATTTGATTGGGTTATCTGTTTTAAAATTAAACAATATCATTTAGGTCCATCCCTTAAAGCAGGGGTGAACAACTATCAATGCCAACAGGGCCACATTCCACAGCTTCTTTTTAATGCTTACCAGTTTTTAAAGCTCAAAATTATTACCATAACCATAGTTTCCAAATGTGTTTTTTTTTTTTTACCAATACTATAAATTATATTTTAATATCTCATAAAATATTTTTGAGATACAATCATAGCAAAGTTGCAATTTAAGGTTAGTTAAAATATTTTATCACCTATCCTAAATCATGCATTACGTAGCACTGGTTACTCATGATGAATCATGTTCAGCAACTGTTGTTTTGTTTCTTCATATTTCCACATTGTTCTGTTTTTTTGGCAAATGACTGGTGGGCCGCATTGAGTGACGTGAAGGGCCACATATGGCCCCTGGGCCGCCAGTTGCCCACCCCTGCCTTAAAGGGAACTTTATGATTAATATTCTTCTGACTGAGAATTCAAATATCAAAAATCATGACATCGCTAGTGGTTTGGACAAACATAAAAAATAAAAGGCCAGTTTACTCAGTGGTATTGCTTCAATTATGCAAGCACATATTGAACAAATTCATCAACCACTTGTAAAACTTTAGTTGTCCACTTACTTTTTGATATTTTGAAGAAAAATGACATAACTCTACACACCAGGGATCATCATGTGGTCGCCTTGGAGCCTCATCAGGCCCCAAACAGCTCCCCATCTGGTTCAAAGATATCACATTCAAAAATGTGAGGAGGAAAAAAGAGAAACAATTTAAAAATGATTGATTTCATGTTTTAACAACTTGAAAGAAGTCCCATTATCAGCAAGTAAATTTTACTCTACTATTCAACAAAGGGTTTGTGCATTTTAGTTCCAAGCACAGTGTAGAACAACATGATAGCACCAAAAAGAAGAGGTCCCACTATCTGTTGCAGCCATGTGATTGGCAGCAGAATGGGTTGGAAGGGAGTGATCTCAATTTTAAGGGCTAGGACATACATTTTAAGAAAAAAAAAGTTCACACATATATATGTTAATCGGGCCATATTATTTGCAGTATTTTAATTTATTTTATAGTATATCTTCCACTGCATCTGTCAATTAAAAAAGAAAAAAAAGGTCCTACATATTTAGCCGGTTAACCTAAAAAGTCATAAAAAACACACGTGGGGAAAGAAAATCAATAAACTTGATCCCTTTTTCAAATTAAGAAAATTAAAATGCTTCTTTTCCATTTTGTATTCTACATGTTTACTTAGAATTCATATCCAAGATTCACATTGCATTTATAATTCCTACTTGTATTAATGCCAGGATATATTGCCTTAAAATTAATAGATTTTTGTTACCTCTCAAAGAAAAACGACTGGTGACACTGAATTAACACAAATTCCTATCTATGTTTTTAAGTCTATGTAGTGTTATGTTAAGGTGTACAGGTGCATCATGTAGTTTGGATGTGGGGAGACTACTAAACATTAATGCTGTGAGCTCTAATATTTCACAAATCATCAACATAAACCTTCTTTTATCATCATTTACACGTGCAAAATGTCAGGACCTACCATTTTGTTAGAAGGGAATGTGGGGATGGCTGTTAACTTCAGAGGAGCCTCCAGGGCTGTGGAGTAAGCAGCAGAAGAAATTCTCAATATTCAGTTTCTAAATCTTCCACCATGAAAAAAATGATTAAATTAATTTATCACCCATGCTTATCTTGTATCAAAAGCAGGATAAAGCATACTCTATTTTACTGACCTCTTAATTTTTGTGGTTATATTACCAAAATGTTCTAATGTAACTTTGGTTATCCACATTCAGTGAACGGTCTATGCATCCGTTCTACCTCCGCCAAAGCAAAAGCTAGTTTGTTAGTTTCTTTGTTAACTCAAAGTTATAAATGGATTTATCCATTATAAATGGATTTTGATGACATTTTTAGTGAATGTTAGTCACAGTATATGAAAAGGGTGATTCGATTTTGGAGTATAAACAAACCAACATACTGATCCAGGATTTTTTTTTAAGGATTTTGTAACAGTTTGAGATAGGCCAGTTTGTACACATTTTCACTATTAACTTAATAAGTTCTCTACTGTATTGGGGACAGTTTAAGGAAATGTTGGTCATGGCACAAGAACCAGTTAGATTTTGGTGGTGTTCTGAATCTGGATGTGGATCCAAGAAAGTTTTCCAAGGATTTGTTAACTGTGAAGATAGGGCATTTCAAACATTATTGGCTGACAAAAACTCAGCCTACAATGTTTGAAACGACTTGGTAGTGAGTTCTTCTTTATGTGTGCTTTTTATGGTAGAAATTCTACTGCAGTTTAAACTGAATTACATCAAATACCCTACATCTTAAAAGTGACATGTTGTCCAGCCCTACAGATTAAATGTAACTTCATTGTTTATGCACTTCGTCCTCCTTATTAACATCACTCAGTATTATTTTGGATATAAACAAAGAGTGTAGGTTATGGCCTATATCAGCAGTTCTGATTGAAGAAGTGCGCTTTTGGCCACCATTTTATGACACAAAAATAGTCACACGGTCAAAATGTGTGGCAAGAATCGTTTCAAAGGTGAAATGGGACATTTAGTTGTTTCCCCACATGTTCTTAGTCTTACCCACATGCTCTGTGGTGGAGGTATGCCTCTGTTTTGCTTTCCAGGTTTTCCCTCCACAGTGAGGTTAGTGTTGCAAATGAAGCCTTTCTTACATGGCGTTGTGGACTACCACTTTGTGGGTCTTCAAATCTTTAGGGCCGTCGTCGTCGAACAAGTCTGCACATTGAGGTGTAATATGAACCTTTAGAGAGGGGGGTTTAAGGGTAGGACAGGCAGCAGTGATTGGTTCAGTAAGGCTGCTGTATTTTCTCGACACTCCCAAAAAGGAAGAGTCACTGCCTGGGTGCCTTCAGCCGTTTGTCCCGCACCGCGTCGTCAGCTCATAACGAAGCTGCAGAGTTAAGTCTTTACTCCAAAATACAAACAAAACTCAAATACTTCTCACCGAACAGGGATGAAACACCGAGGAAGACTTCAGGCCTCTCTTATGGACTTTGTTTTGTGTTTTTGTCGACTCAACGAGGGCTGAGCGACTCTAACTTCTCTCCTTCCTTAATCCGGTTTGAGCAGGGAGAGGAGTGAAGTGCGACCCCGAGCTGGATGGATGGTTATGGGGGAAAGAGGAAGACCCTCGGCGCTTGACGTGTGCAGAGTCCTGGTCGTGTTTCTCTCACTCTTCCCCGCTGGTAAGACATTTTCTTCTGTCTTCAGTGCTTTTAGAAGTGACTTACTCATCATCATTTACACCAGCACGGACAGACCAAACATATTTACTGTAACACTGTATGAAGCACGGCGGAGTTTAGCACATAACAACTTTTGTTTTACATTTAGGGACAAAATTTGACATGTTTGGTTGCTTTTCTGTCTGTATATATGAACTTAATGACCTTTAGAACCCTTCGAGAAGGAAAATGCCATTTTTGGTGGCTTTTTAATATCTTATCACCCTTCTTACGTGTAGAAAATGGTTAGAGAAAACATAATTTCACTCAGAAACTCTGAGAATGGAGTTGCCAGAAAAATACAAGTAAACATTAGTTATGCATGAGATATACATGAAAATGATTTCACGATGAAATGTGGCAAACATTCAATTTTCTTTAGTGGTCACACGTGGCCTCTTGATTTAATTTTGGAGAGGTTGTGTTTATTTTTTAAGAAACAAAATGACCACATTTCTTTATCGTTTTCCAATAAAAATAACAAGGAATAAAGATTGGATAATTAAATGGCTTTAAATAGCTTTTAATTTTAAAAATTCAGTCCATAAGTTGTTACATTCGCATTTTACCACAACATACTTGGAGCAAAAGTTGCCATGTTTGTTTTTTTCCCCCCTCAAAGCCCACCATCGACTTTAAAAACAAGAACATTGGCAGCAGAATCCTCTTGGAACAAATTCTTCATGGTTAGATGGCCTCGTATTAGCCAACAACTTTGCGATTTTGACTATAAATAGCTTAACTTGTACACTTGCCTAAAACACTTTTTTTATGGAGCTAAAGCTGCTAGATTTGTTTTCTTTTCTTAGAAGCCCACCTTCTCCAAATGAAAAAAATAACAAAAAGGTTTATTTTCAACAGAAAACTTTAAGTAAAAAAATAGAGGGGGTGCTTTTCTCTGCCTATTGATTATAACAACACCTAGGCTCAGGTTAATAAACATTTGTTGTAGAAATTCTCCAGAGCAGAAATGCCATTGTTGTTGGATTTGCCCATTTTACATGATTAAAAATGGCCAATTGATAATATTTTTGGTTTGGGAACCTGTAGAGTTACCATATCTATTGTCTTTGTTTTCTCAGCTAGTCTGTGTATTTCCCTCTTAAATATGTCAAAAAATAGTGTTGTACAGGGCACCCAAACACTGATTATGTTACACCTAACCTTGTCCAGAAATGGGAAAAGCTATCAGATGGCCTAAATCTAAGGCAAGGTGCACAGGCATCTTAGAAAAGCTAAAGGTTTGGAAATTATTACAGCATGCTCAAAAGATGCATCCTGCTATTACCTCACACACAGTAACTGTAAAGAGCACGGAGATGGTACTGAAATCGACCTTATTTTCTAAGAAAAAAACATAACAGGTTTTCTTATGGACCTGCTTCAGCCCTCGACCCTTGTTTTGTTTGGGGGATGGGGCATGCCTTAGTATTTTACCTTCTCCTCACATTTGATTCCGCCTACCTTAAGTGTGGTTATTTATTAAACTTAGATTTTACTTTGTTTAGTTATAAACAATGTGCTCATGCTGTTTTTGTTGAAATTATTGGGTTAACTGTAACTCAAAATAAACTGATTGTTGTAAAATGTAGCCCAGCGTCAGCCAGATAGAAACCAACACATTTGCATTTTACAGACTTAAAACCTTTGTGTTTTGACAAGAGGATCATTGCACTAAGGATAACTCAGTCATCTAACCTTGCACGTTCACCAAGCCCTTATCAGTTTTCCTCTTAAGTCACTTACCGTCAAAATAACAAGGTGATAATGCACTGATAGTGGAGATCAAGATTAGTTTATTGCCCTCTATCAAACAGGAGGTAAACGGAGAGGCGGTGTGGGGGTAGGACAGAACTGCGGTGAAGCTTTCAGAGGGTTTTAGGTGAGACTTCAAAGTGCTCATATCACTTCCCCCCCTGGAGACACTGGGTGAAACTTCTCACAGCCCATACAAATAAATGCTTTATTAGTCCAAGGTAATACTAAGCAAACATGGTGTCGCAACGGCGCATCCTGACAAATGTTTGACGAACAATTGTGCTAAGAGATGGCTCGATGTGGCAACAGTATTCAGACAAGAGTACTCATTATCATCAAAGGTATACATTAGGATCCTAAATGGCTTTTTTTTTACTTTTACTTAAAAGACACTCGTGAAAGAAAAGTATAAACATGTTAACCCAAGGGGTGATTCAGACGTGCTTTTTTGTTAAATGAGACATTGTTAATAATTAGATTGAAAAGGAAATAACACAATCTCATTTTGGAAATTTATATTCAATCAAACCAAAGAAGCAATGATAGTTATTTAACCAGTTTTTGTCTTTACTTAAGCATTTAAACCATTACCACTATTATTTTTCTAACTTAATTAAGTGGACAGAAGAAGGAATCTGACATTGCAAATGGGGATGCATGAAATTACATTTTTTGCCAGTAAACAATATGCAGATATTTACATACTTATTAAGCCGATACAGAACTGCTATCTGGAAACGATTGAAAGCTATTTGATTCGAATCAAAAGGTGCATCAATGCAAAAGCATTTTATTAAAAACAAAAACAGCTGAATGATTTTTGGTAAAGCCTGTATTGCTTGGAAAATGTTTTCATAATAGAAATGGTAAATTTTTATTTTCCCATCAAGAGAACCACAAGCTTGCTTTATTTTAGGCATTGTGTTTACATCAGTAGGAGCCTCGTAACAAAAGTTGGGAGGGCCATCAGCGTTCTATACTTTTATGCCGTGTCTACTCACAAACCCCCATCATTCAAGACAACAGTCACCTGAAAGTGGACCGTTTTCATCGAACCTTTCAAAAATCACAAAGTCCCCAAAACAACAGACATCATGTTGTATACATTCCAGACCAAAAATAGGTAGTGGGACTTTTGTCCAAACACAACACACCCAGTTCATGGTCAAGTTCTGCTCCTGTAGAGTGGTGGCTTGTAAATACAAAAAAATGTCAAATTAACAGGGAGACAAATGTGGATTAACAATAAAGTAAGTTTGTCGTGCAAAGTGAAGGAGCCTCAAATCCACATTTTTTGAAGATGCTTTGTGAACTTCAGAATAGTGAGCATTATTAACAGGCTTGTGGATCCACCATATAGCATCAACAGCACTGAGAAGTATAAGAAAATGGTCGAGAAGCTCACAAGCATATGACTATTTTCTGTGACCAAAGTGTCCCTGTCTGTGCAACACCCGGTTCTGCCTGTTAACATATGTACTTTTCATCAGTGTGCACTCAAATCATTCTGTGGTCAGGGACCCAACATACCATTGTTTTTAAAGAGTCAAAAATGAACTTAAGTTAGCAGTTTTAAATTGAAAATGTTGTACTGTGAGCAGTGCTTAAAATAGCTTGTTCTTAGCAGGGCTGAAACATAGGGGTTAATAGGCATGCTGTAATTCAACTTTGTGAAAAAATAGAAAGAGATGAAAACTTTAAGCACAGCTGGCAGGATCATTCTTCTGTGCCTTGTCATAGTTTTAGAGTTGAATGGTCTGAACATTTATTTAATAACAGAGTGAATTCTTTGAGCTTTATTTGACCATATAAAGTGCTTGTTTGCTCACACTGTATCTTGTTCCCTCACAGTGAGTCTGCAGTGCAAGATCCTCAAGTGTAACTCAGAATTTTGGGCCTCTACCTCAAAGTCTGGACCAGAGGAGGAGTTTTGTACAGCGCTGCGAGCATACAACAGTTGTGTTCGGCGGACGGCTCGTACCTGCAGGGGCGACTTAGCGTACCACTCTGCTCAGCATGGCATAGAGGACCTCATGAGCCAGCACAACTGCTCCAAGGAGGGGCCAACATCACAGCCTCGTGCCCGCACCCCTGTTCCACCTCCGCCCCCGCCACTCCCACCTGACAGCCAGGAACGCTCCGATGGCCCTGAAATGTGCCACTATGAGCGCAGCCTGGCTCGCAACACAGCGCCACCTAACTATACTCACTGTGGCTTCTTTGGAGACCCACACCTGCGAACCTTCGGAGATGATTTCCAGACATGTATGGTGGAAGGAGCCTGGCCACTTATACACAACAAATACCTGTCTGTACAGGTGACCAACACTCCTGTGGTTCCAGGTTCAATGGCGACTGCCACAAGCAAGGTGGGTGGTCTGTCTGTTTGTCTTTTTTGACTGTTATTCCCCACCTGTAAAAGGAGTTCCACATCTGCTTTACATTTTATTACATGTTGTAAACATTTTAAATCTAGAAAATGCTTTGGTACTGCACAGATACATTATCAAGTGTTGCTTGAATATGCTAGCTGCTTGTTTCATCATCAAAATCATTGCTATGGCTTTTATCAGCATTTTGGTTGGAGGAAGGAACCATATTGGCATTTTTAAGACCTTAAATTGAAATACCCAATGTTTAGGCAAGCAGTGTATCCAATTTTTTTTTACTCAAAATGAAGTATAACCACTTGTTATCCTGCCAAAGAAAGAATGATGTAGTTTCACGTTATTTGATTTTGCCAGCTGCTAAGATAGTTTTTCCAAATTCCCCTTTACAAAGATAGATACACATATTGTCATGCTCAAAATTCAAAAACCTTGAAGCCTTACTATATTGGATGAAGTGTTATGGTATATTTTTACTTTCTGACGATGCATGTAGCTGGTATATCAGATATTAGTTTTATCATAAAATTACTCATCTGCTAATACTTGATAGCAGCACAATGCTAGTGATGTGTATCACTGGGTTTGCCGTGCATGGACCATAATTATGTCGATCACTTGGGTATTTTTACAGCCCACTATGTTTATTTTCCACTGATTCCGTCTTAGAAAAAGAATCTAATCATTGTCTTTGTATTAGAAAGACATTTAAAGTGCTTTGGTGCGTAAAATATCACCGTAGTTTTCACATTATTTAACCTTCACTCCAGCCCTTTTAGGATTATTGTCAAGATATGTGTTATTATTGAGTGATGATATTGAACAAATTGGCGCTGAATACTGTCTAAAGAGGAGAAACTCACAAAAAATAAACCTACAGTGTGAAGCACTCTTATGACCCAAGAACAGTAAACTTCTGTTGGATACACTGCATCATCAATAAATGAAGCTTGGTCTTTGTAAATAATATAAGCAAAACTACAGTTATTATATGGGCTAAACTTGATCTCTGCAGAAATGGAGTTGCTTCATGCATGAAGTGTGAAATTAACATGACCTGATTTGAATTAAAGTACATTTGGAAGGATTATTTAGTTATGAATGAGCAACTGATAAGAAATTATAGGGAAGAATGGGAATTGAGCTGCTTTTAATGTTTAACATTATTGTGAACTGGAAACCTATTTGTGAACTGGTGATACTCTCGTGTTCCCACCAAAATACCTTTAATTTAGGATGCACTAATGTTAATGTTAGTATTGATACTACTTATTTCAGAACACTGCTGATACTGTACTTATGTTACAGCATGTAAGAGCTGAGCAGGTACAGGTAAAGCTCAAGTTATTTGGCAGTTTGGTTATATTTCTTCATAAGAAGATTGACAAATGGAGAACATACTGCAAACTGAGAAGTAGATGAAAGGATGGAGAGGAACGTATAACTAAACCCAAATAAAACAGACCTTCTCAGTGTAAGTGTGCTCTTAAAGGTCCCAGGTCAAGAAATAAGCACTAATGGTTTTTAAACAAAATACCTGTTGGCCTGTCTACAACCCGTCTACAACATTAGAAAAGTCCATCCTCTCCTCTTTTTGCTTGCTCCAATGCTCAGAAAATGTGTTTTCATAAAGTCTGCCTGACTTGGTGTCATTAGGTAATATGCCACTTAACCCAGAGGAGAGACACTCCCTCAGCCAGGTGTTTGTTCTGTTCACATGCAATACTGGATGGAAGAATGTGTCAAGGCCTGTCTATGCAGCCAAAGTAAACATTAAAGCACAGTGCTGGAAAGCTGAAGCCACCTCTGCTTCTTGAGAGGGATGTGGTTGGACACAGCCCATGAGGATTTACCCTAAAACATGAGTTCAGTCTAATACTGCTTTCACACTAAAATTACGGTAGTCAGTACGAGTTTTTTCAAAGTGGTTTAACCTGCTAACAATCAGCAAGTGACTCTTTTCCCACTGCCATCAGACCTGGGTCTGACCTGCAGCAGAAGAGCAGCATGGCTGTTTTTTATTCCTCCTGATGTCATCACCTGACATCATCAGCGCTACTAAGCTCCTCCATGTAAACAATGGAACGGAGCATGGGGGGCGTGGACACGGCTTTCTTTACTTTGTACTTTTGTCCATCTTGAAAAATGTACAAACTCTGCGCTGATGATTCAAAGGTGGATGGAATTTGTTGCTGAAACGGCAAAGAGTCACGTAAGTTACAGACGGAGGGGGCGGGCGTGAAATTGTGCCGTGGGGACGTTACGCTAATGTCATCTGTAAATTAGCGGGCTGACCCAGGTGTGATGTTCCCACTGAAGTCGATCGGAGGCGAGCTGATTAAAACCTGTGTCACATGCAGGGTCAATCGACCCAGGTCGAAATGCCGATTAAACCCTTTCAGAGTGCTGACAGAAGCCGATTGTCACCATGTTTAAACAGGTTTTTTGGCCAGTCTGAAGGGGGTATATGAGTGTGATTTGGACATCCGAACTTGGATTACGTCACAAACTTCTTCTTCTTTTCTTTGAAAACGAAGGCTATATAAATCTTGAAGTCAAGCTGATCAGCCAAAGATTCCTGGGGAATACTCAGGAACCCTGAATTGACCAGTTAATTCACCAGTTAAACTCGTTCAAGTTAAAAGCTGGTGAACTCAGGGTTCCTGAGTAGAATTTCTGACTATTTAAAGGTATAGAAAGTAAGCTACATTACTGGCATTTATGGTGATCTCTCTCATTTTTAGTGGTCAAATGAAATGCACCATAAGCAGGGATAAAACAGAGTGTCATAAGTAAACCAAAATCTGATATCTGAGTGGTGTTTAAAAGTATTTAATAATGTGATCTTTAAATGCAGGGACTTGTACGCATGCTTGTGGGTTTGGTGCTAGTCTTGAAATAAAGCTCAATAAATATCACATTACATTTTCTTGTCCAAGAAATAAAAAGAAAACTCTGAGCTGCATTTTGCTACAAGTTGGTGGTTGTATGCTTTTGTTATTGCAACACTTTCTGTTAGCATTGTTTCTGTAATTGTCACTGCCGCAGCAGATCGTCTCACTCTACATACTTCTGTATGTGTTAGTCTCTTCTCTCATGTGGTCTGGCTGTGAGAGCTGCTCTTCTGTCAAACTGTAGACTCTGGTTAGCGTCTGGACAAGGTCCATAAAGACAGATAAAAGAAGCCAAACTCCAGCTCAGCTGCACAGCTCTAGATAAGCTTAATAAATGATATGTTAGTGTAATAACAGCAGTGCTGCATCAGACTTTAACCTGAGGCTACATTTCACTTTTCACCTCAGCCTGAGGTTTGGCCTACTCAGAGTTTAGTTCATACCGAGCACTTTAAGCGGGACACTATGTTTTTTTTTTATAGTTATCAGATATCTCTCTTATAGCTCACATAGCCAGTCATTTTCATAACTGTTTTTTTTGTTTGTTTTATGGTAAAATGGTCAGTTTGGGTGGATTTGAGTAGACTTTGAGGTCAAAAGTTCTTTTGCTCTGAAAATTTTGTAGCCCCTTCGTCTAGTATCATGACTGAGCTCTTTAGACAGAGAAATAAAAGCACTTTGTCCTTAATCACATTTGTCAAGAGTATAATTTTCTGTAATCAAGGTTTCGTAATGATACTCTATTAAGCACTTGTGGCTTTTTTTAAGCTTTTTACAGTAAAGACATTTTTGTTTTGCTGTTCTTGGAAGCGAATGAGACACATTTTTTTAGATCTTGAATCTGGACAAAGGGGGAAAACAAGGCAGCAGCCAGTGCCACCTGTGCAAACAAAGCCCCTCTGGTAAAAGATCCGCATTAGCAGAGCCCCGTGTTTGGTACATTGCTTTCACTCGAGCAAATAAAACTGTCTGGATATTTCCATCTTCTCCCTGATTGAAGGATAATAGAGCTATTTTCCTTTTGTTTATTTTCATTAAAAGCTTAAGAAATGAACTCGAGAAAAAAGAAGTTCATGTAGGTGGGAAATGTGAGCCGAGGGTTGGGAAAACTGGGGCAGAACGGGTGCAAAAGATGAATTGTCAAGCTAATAGAGTATTCCGGGGACTCCTGCTTCCCTCTGTCCACAGTGAGCAGACATCGGAGTCCCCAGGCTGTCCTGGTGCCGCTGCTCTGACAATGGCTCATTGGTGTCCTGATGAAACCAAGCTAGCAGAGTCCCGAGCAGTCTCACTTAATTAGCTTCAGAGTATATCGCTCTGTCCTGGCCCAACGCCACTCCCTGGAGCATAGTTCTGGGGTTCACAGGCAGGTTTTTCAGCACTATGAATGGATCGTCTTTGTGTCTGCAAACTGAGGCCTGATTTTACATGGCCCAGACTCATGTTTTCTGAGGGCGTTTACCTTGGCCTCCCCCATGTTGAGCCAGTGCTGAAATGTGAACCTAAAGGAGGGCTGTGGGCTAAATGGCACATGATGCATAAACTTATGCTTAATGCAAAGTTATGAGAATGTTTATAGTGGCCCTGAAGGGAGAAATATATAGTGTCTGATGTTTGAAAACACAAAAGTAAATTACGAAATGCCATGGCAAAAAAAAAAAAAAATCAAACTTGCATGACAACAAATGAGAAAATTACTCGAAGACAAATACTAATACTCGAAGAATATAGCCCACACCAAATCAAACACAAATTAATACAAAATATAAAAATGAAAATATTTCCAATACAAACACAAATGAAAAACAAACTCATCAGAAAACAGAATAGAAGTGAAAAAATAAATCAAAAAGTGACCAATAAGTCAACAAATTATAAAGAGCAAACCAAATTACAGAATATTAAAAATAAATTAAATTAAATATGAACACATTTCAGATGCAAACATAACAAATGGAAAAAAAAATCAGAAAACAGAACTGAAATTGAAAAATACAACAATAGCTTTAAAAGGAACGTATAAGGCGCTCAACGTGTCAAATAATGTAACAATTGATAAGAAACTAGAAAAAAAATCAAAGAGTACAACAAAAGCAGACAGATCAAAAGATACTGACAAATTAAACAAGTCATGAAAAAACAACAACTCAGAGCACAAACTAGCATGTAACAATTGATAAGAAACTAGAAAAAAAATCAAAGAGTACAACAAAAGCAGACAGATCAAAAGATAATGACAAATTAAACAAGTCATGAAAAAACAACAACTCAGAGCACAAACTAGCATGAAATTTATGAGCAGTTTAAAAACACACAAAAAAATCAGAGCATGATGACAGATACACAACAACTAATCAAAAAAGCACAATGTCAAACAGGGAAGCACAACTACAAGTTTTAAAAAACACAACTCAATAAACATGTTGAGATTGAATGGACATTATGTTCTGTTGTATCATTTGTTGAACTTTGTGAATATTGATTTGTTTTTATTTGTTCATATGTTTTACCGTTTATGATTGTACCTTTTGATTTTTGTTGTTATTTATTTGTTGTGTTTCCTTACTCCTGATTGTGTTGACTTGTAGGTGTGATTTGTTGTTGTCCGTTTTTCTTTATGTTGTTGTGATATATGACATGCTGTTGTTTTTTTAGTCACATTTCGTTGCATGTTGATTTCTTCTTCTTTCAGGTCCATCTTGAGCCTATTTAGTTTAATTCAGTGTTAAAGGGGAAAATTAAAGTTAATTCACAAAATATATATGTATATATATAATGCTTACAACTGAACCTAACACTAACAAGATTTTCCCTTTATTCTGTCCTGCAGCTGACAATCATCTTCAAGAACTTCCAAGAGTGTGTAGACCAGAAGATGTACCACGCAGAGACAGATGAGCTTCCTGCTGCTTTCGCAGACGGCTCTAAGAATGGAGGGGATCGGCACGGCGCAAACACCCTGCGTGTGGTGGAGAAGGTACCGGGGCAGCACGTGGAGATCCAGGCGAGGTACATCGGGACGACCATAGTGGTGCGGCAGGTCGGCCGCTATCTCACGTTTGCTGTCAGGATGCCAGAGGAAGTAGTGAACTCTGTGGAGGAAGGTGATAACCAGGACTTGTATCTGTGTCTCCATGGCTGCCCTGCCAACCAGCGCATAGAGTTCAATAGTGTCAGGGCACGTGGGGCTGATCCAGCCGGTGCGAGCAGGACCAGGAGCAGCTTCACCCGCCAGTCTGCCAAGGCCAAGTGCAAAGAGCGGCTCCCTGTTGAGGACCTGTACTTTGAGTCGTGTGTGTTTGACCTCATGTCCTCTGGAGACATAAACTTCACCATGGCAGCCTACTACGCCTTTGAGGATGTAAAAATGCTCCACTCAAACAGCAAGAGATACCACATCTTTGAGAACACCGCTTTTATGAATAGCGCAGCACAAAAGGGCAAAGATTCACTCACACTGTTCCTGCTCCATCTCTTAGCTGTGTTTCTGTGGATTGAGTGCTGCACTGTTCATCTATAGTCCCTCGACAACAGAATCTTCATGATGCGTCTGTCAGTGAGTGTTAGGGTACCATCACTGTGTCGTTCATCGGCTCATCTCCTCTGCTCTGGTGCTGTCATGTGACCGGTGGCTCCCCTGCAGGCTCATTCCAGCTATGAGTCTCATTTTTAGTGTTATTGTCGTGTTTTGACTTCAGTGGAATGACAAGGCGAGTCTTCGTGGTCCCATCAGTCATCAGGTGTATTTAGCAGGTTCATAGGGCCGGTCTTTGATGGGAGCGGCGGTGAGAGAACCCAGCGACTCCAGAGCTCAGGACATCCACCTGGGATTAAATCCCACATTCTCACCGGGGGCTGCGTGCCTACGAGAAGCCGGACAAGATGATCTTTTGCAGAAAGAGGAGTTTGCTGATCCTCCCTCCGCCTGATCCTCTCATTGGTGCCGGGCCAGCGAGGCTCTCTGTGGCGAAGCAAGAGGACCTGACAAGGCCTTTTGTTAACCTAAGGCCAGAAGCAGCTCTATGTTTGATTAGTTTCCAGCTTTGGAAAAGCCTGAGCCTTTTTCTTTTTTTCTTTTTTTTTGGGAGAAAGCACTCGGCCAAAAGGATGTCAGGGCAGCGTCTCCAGTCGTCTGCTGTGGAGATTAATGGGTCATATTGTTCGGCTATGTGTGTGTGTGTGTGTGTGTGTGTGTGTGTGTGTGTGTGTGTGTGTGTGTGCATTAGTACAATACATGTGCAGAATTCAGCGTCTGTTGTTAATTTAGTGTGTTTGTTCGGGAGTAGTGGTTCCCAGAAATGAGATAACGAACCCTCATTTGAAAAAAAATCTTTCCAGGTCTTTGTGTTCTACCCAAGATTTCAGAACAGAAAAGAAGAGTCACTTTTTGTCAGAGTGGACTCTGTGTCAGCCAGGAGCTAATCCCAGAGGGGACCGTAGATCTCATGTCTCTTCATCTGTATGTCATTTTCATCGTCACACAGTCTCTAACTCCATTGTTTTAGCTGACATGTTGATCAGTCAGTGTTTTATATTCTCAGTCTGTAATGTGAATGTAGCAAACAAGAAAGCAAAAGAACAACCTTAGCTACGGCGCTCCAGAGTGTTTACACGTTTTTATGATCAGACCAATCAAACTACGACGCCTCCTCCGATAGCATTTTGTGAATTCTAACTCTACTTCTCGGTTGTTGCAATCAGTGCTGTTAGTGCTAGCAGTAAAAATGTCAGTTTAGCATTTTATAGACTACCAGTGTGCTGACCTGACTGTGGCTTAGTGCATAAATGATAAGCATATGTCTGTAGACGTGATTTCATGGCTTAAGTCATTGCCAAAGAACAAGCCCTCGTGCCAACATTTCTGCAGCAACTCAATTTTCATCCTTCAGTCTTAAAGTACTCACATTCAGGGGGGTTGTAACTCTATTTAGCTTGTGTATTTGTGGGGGAATTAGAAAAATCACAGTAACACACTCTAGAAACAGCCTTTTTTATTTTCAGCTGTCTTGCTCCAGCTCTCTGTATGTTTCTTGCTAACACTCCAACATGTTTTCCTTTTTTAAACCTTATCTCAGCTGCAGTATCTCTTAATAGGTTTGTCATCCCTGAAGGTACTGCTGTTCGGGCACAGTTTATGTTTATCATCCTTTACACTGAAGTATTTGGCAGGCCTTACTACTGCTATTAGGACTATGTATAGGTGCAGTTTGACAACTCAAAAAATCCTACAAACAGATGATTGTAATGTTGAATCTTGTGTTTATAGATGTAATTTGTATTGTGAGTTTTACAGTCAATGGTTCTACACGTGTAATGTGAGATTGTACATACGTTGTGAGTTCAAATTTGTATATTACCAGTTGTGTTGAATTTAACACTCCAGTTTTTTGTACATCAGATATTTTGGTGAATGTGAACCTTTTTGATTTTAAAAGGGATTTTTTTTATTTTTGCAAAAACATGAACACCACAGGGTCACTGAAAACTGTAGACTGATGTAGTTTAATGGGTATAAATTCTGTGTTCTTAGGGACAGGTTATGAAAACTCTGGAAATACAGCAGACTGACTTATAAAGGGAATGTAGGAACATGCTCTGTGCTGTTCATGTTTTTGATCTTAAAGCACTTTATGTTTACATTTTTTTTTATTTAGCTCTTATTTTTTGAAATTTCGTCAAGACTGGTGGAAAAGAATTTAAAAAATAACTGAACAGGAAATGCCAGACAGATCAAACTGTGTTTTTATGTAAAGAAAGTGTTGTGCCACACGCCAGCTGTTTATAATGTAAAGTTATTTATTGAATAAAAGAAAATGTCTTGTTAACTTCTCTGTCTCACTGTCTTTCATCCGTGTGTCTGAGTGTACAGTTTTTAACCAGAATCTGCTGTGTTGGACTGCCCCCTGCTGGACAGATGTAGTGATAGTCAGAGGAAGGTCCCAAGATCAACCCAAACCTTTGGTCAAGTAGTTTTTTAGATTCAATGTGGTTTGTTGTTTAAAGATGCTGAGAGTAGCAATAAGACTGTTCAGATTGATAGTGCATAACTTACTACATTGTTTACAAATACTGAAGTGCAGAGTTTTTTATCGCGTTAATAAATAAATATTACATTGCTCATAAATATGAGGGGTGTTTTTTGGTAAAAACTGTAGGTATACGCCACATTCCAAATAATTATACAAATGATATTTTTCTCTGATTTTCCTAAATAGCAAATACAAATTACAGTCAGCATACCTTTCACTTCACCGGCCTTCAGAGAATAACTTGAGTGTTACTGATCGCAGTTTTTTTTCCTAAATAAAAAACTTGAAAAATAAACGGGGTGGGCACGCACATCCTATGTAGGGTGCTGGATCCAAAAGATTCTAAGCATGAAAAATGTGAGTAGCTCCCTTGAAAATGTTATTTATAATAGTGACGTTTCGAGCAGAACCGCTCTTCCTCAGACTTTACAAAGTTTGTAAAGTTATTAATGAATAAATATAAAAAAACACTTTTCAAGGGGGCTACTTTTTGGTGTGCGGACCTCCTTACACATTTCTCATGCCTAAATAAAAAAATTAAAATTGACTGTTCTGCCTGTGAGGATTGGTTAGCAGTGGCCAAATTGAAGCTTTATGTATACTCATGTGGACAAGATTGTTGGTACCCTTCCTTTAAAGAAAGAAAACCCACATGGCCACTGAAATGACTGAAACTAACAAAAGTAATAATAAAGAGAAATGTACTGAAAATAAATTAAAATATCCAGTATTGCTTTTGAATCGTGGTTCATCAGAATCATTTATGAAAGCGAAATAATAAAACTGGCCTGGGCAAAAATTATGGTACCCTCAACTTAATATATACTGTTGCACAACTTTTGGAGACAATCACTGCTATAAATCAATTTCTGTAACCTTCAGTGAGACTTCTGCACCTGTGGACAGGTATTTTGGCCCACCCCTCATCAGCAAACTGCTCCAGCTGTCTAAGGTTTAAAGGATGTCTTCTCCAGACTGCATGTTTCAGCTCCTTCCACAAATGTTCAGTAGGATTTAGAACACAAACTTTTAATTTTCAGTTAACTTTTATTTATTACTTTTGTCAGTAAAAACAATTTTGTCCACGAGTGTAACAGCATGCCTCTGGAGGACTCAGGACTCCCGAGGCATCAGGAGCTTCAAATACCTGTTTCCTGCCTTGTAATGGCATTTTAGCAGCTGCTCTCTTAATCTGATCTATTTGACTGGCAGAAACCTTCCCCATCTGCACAAACCCCGTGTGCTCTGTATCAGCCACAAATCTCTTGTCCTCGCTATTCAACTATTTAACGCTTTTCCTTTTCCTGTCCCATATTTCTTAAAGATGGTGGTCTTAATAATGTGGGACGTCCTTCTTAAGTAATTTTCCCTTAATTTGGCTTACCTGGCAAACTAATTATCATAAGTGTGTCGGATTAATTTCAGTGATCCAAAGAGCCCTGAGACACAATACCATCCTTAAATGTATTGACTAACAAATATATATATTTACGACACTTAAATATAATTTGCATAAAAATGTGGAACCCAGTGTAATAAGCATATGCTTCAGCCTACACCTGTTCAGTTAGTTAAGTCCTAAACGTCTCGTTGTGACTCTGTCGTATTGATTTGGAAGTACTGATTGAATAAACCTGTAATATTATATAAAGTATGATAAGTTGAAAAGGGATAAAGTAGGGATATAAATAAAGGGCCCAAAAAAGTTTGCGTATTAGTTTTCATAAAAGCATGCCCCTTTTTGACTCACGACTGAAGACTTTTAAAAACTAGGGAGAGAAATTACAGGCCAGCAGGCTGCAGACCATAGACAATTATGTTACAGCCCTTAAACTGAAGCCAAGACCTTCAAGCAGGCGGCTCAAGTTCAAGTCTACTGTGTGGTCCTTGACTGCATATAATTTTTTGTAAATATCAAAAGGAAGTTAAAAAGGCTCCAAATTAATCTTAATAATTCTCTACTTTCAAATCTTGCCAGACAGTTGCATTCAGAGCTTAGCTGCTCAGTTAATTAACTGTAAAGAGCCCAGAAAAGAAACAAGTGACAAGCTTTCAAGAGAGATCAATCTGCAGGACTGTTTCAAATATCAAATCTATTTAAAGGGCAGTACCATAAAAAACACACTTTTGGACTCATTCTTGTATCCCTCTATAGAGCTTAACTTTGAATCAATGCCCTTAAAATTCTAACCAGTGAGTGGCCTCGACCTATTTCCCCCAAAATATCTTTTATGCATCATGGACATGTAAGCCAGAGGTTAAATAGACAAAGTTTATGCATAGATATAAAATATTTGATAAACCGAGACACCATCAGCTTTTCTCAGAAAGCAACACAAAGAAGTAACCATCAATCTTTGCCACCACCAAGTTAGTTTAATTCTTTTGTTTGTCTGTTTGTTTGTTAGCAAAAACTACTTGACAGATTTTAGTGAAATTTACAGGAGAAGTTGTTAATGGCCCAACTCAAAAATGATCAGATTTTGGTGCTGATCCACTTCCATTTGTGATTAATCGTTTTTGCTGACTGTCAAACAAATAATGATATCAGCATTATTCTGAGTTCAGGTCAAGGAATCATATTGTGATGGTAACTTTATCATGGAACTATTGCTTATAGATGTAACAGCAATTACGTGAGCTACCTTGGCAGAAGTTTCTACTCTCCAAGTGCTTCCGTTACCTCCGCCAAGGAGGTTATGTTTTCGGGAGAGTTTGTTTGTCCGTCCGTCTGTGAACAAAATAACTCAAAAAGTAATGGATGGATTTTATGAAATTTTCAGGAAATGTTCAGCATGAGAAAAGGAAGAACTGATTCGATTTGGTGTTGATCTGGATGACCGTCTGGATCGCCATGACGAAAAATGTGGTGAATAACTACTGAACTAAAATAGATATCATTATGAATCCAATTGCTAATGGTATGTTTTCATGGTCAAGGAATCTAAATATTCTGATGAAAGAAAAGTAGGACTAATGTTTATGGTGAAAATCACAATATGGGTGAGGACTGTGGTGCTGGTGGAGGTCTACGCTCTCCGAGTGCTTTTCTAGTCTCTTTTTTGATCATCAAGTGGCAGCCAGGGGCCACATCAGGCCCTGAGAATACTATACAAAAATTCTATGAATGAGGTAGAAAATAATGTGGTTTGAGTTTTTTTTTGTTGTTGTTGTTGTTGTTTAATCACAATAGCTTTTTATGCAGCCCCAGAACAAGTGTGATTAAAAGTTTAATTGAGACTGACTTCAAGTTTTATCTGACAACTGACAGCTAATGTTTGCTTGTGTTTATCCAGGGATACAAGTAAATTTAAACAAGTAAATTAAAACAAGAGTCAAAGTGAGTGATAGAAAACATGACAGCCTCAGAAAGCAGAGGAATTCCCCTGTGTGGCTGGCAGTAGTATGGGTGTCATGGACTGATCTGTTCAAGGCTAAGTACCACATTAAATTGGAAAAATACAAACGTACAATACTAATAGCGGTATTTTTCTGGTGGAATACAGGAACATACTTAAAGAGGTGTGGGGAACTCCCAGTGGCTGCTGACTGTCTGAAACTCAGCATGACATTACTTTTAAAAGGCAACCCTCCAGCCAAAAACTAGCCTTTGAGCAAATGTAGTTGATGATCCCTGCTTTATAGCTTTGTCGTCTACTCCATTATGGCAGCTGTTTAAGATGGCTCAGCTTGTCAAACTAAAAAAAAAAAAAAGAGCTCTTTTGACTCAGCTTCCTGTGACATCAAACACCATCTTCAATTATCTGGCATTCGACACTAAAAAAAAACTCAAAATAGAAACATAATAACTAGAAAGCACTTGAAGAGCACAAACCTCCTCCAAGGTAGCTCACATATTGCTGTTACACCCATAAGCAACAGTTCCATGATAAAGTTAGTATCATATGATTTAGAGCTGAAACGATTCCTTGAATATTCGCGAGTACTCGATTACAAAATATCCTCAAATTAAATTTTGTGCCTCGAAGCCTCGTTTAATATATAATTATACATATAAATATATATCTGGACCACTATACAGTGCACGGTGTTTGACACGGACGGTCATTTCTGTGGCACAACTCGCCTGCTACCTCCGCTGCTGCGCGGCTTGTAAAATCATGAAGGAAGAGAAAAGAGAGGGACAGAAAGGAGAGAGTCCACAGAAGAAATGGCAGAGAGTGTCCCAAGTGTGTGGTCACTACAAGAAGGGACGAAAAGAAAACACAGTGCAGTGTGTCTGATGTCAAACAGAGTTAGCCTAGCACGTAGCTTAGCATGATAGCACGTCGTTAGGGCTGCAACTATTACTATTACAGCATTTTAAATATGCTCATCACAGACATGCGTCCTCTTTCCATGGTGGAGGACACAGGATTTAAGAACATGATCAAGGATTTCAATCCAAACTACACAATGCCCTCCAGAACACACTTCACAAATATAATTGCAGAATTATATTACTGCTTTGTAAATCAGTATTGTATTGGCTTTGTTTTAAGCCAGTACTGGTTTAAACTTTGAAAGTTGTTAAAATAAAAACCCTTTTCTGAGGAGTAAATGGCATTTGGTTGCTCATTTTGAAAGCCCTAACATGTTGCATTGTATACAATTGATTTGTTTAAAACAAAAAAGTATATTTTGTTAGAGTACTCGAGTACTCGAAGAAATAATTGACAGAGTACTCGATTCCAAAAATACCCGATAGTTGCAGCTCTAACATGATTCATTGACCATGAAAACACACACCTAGCACTCTGAATCATGTTGATATTATTATTAGTTCCACAGTTATTGAGCAAATGCAGTTGTTTGCAAATGGCATCTGGATCACCACCAAAGTCTAACCATTTCTAAGTTGGGCAATTACCAACATCACCAAATTTCAACAGAATCTGTCCAGTAGTTGTTGTGTAATCTTGCTAACAAACAAACAAACAAATGCTGGCAAAAACAGAACCTCTTTGGTGGAAGTAATAAGAAAATGACGTCATAATTTTAACTGATAACTCAATTAAGAAAGGAACTGTCGTGAGACCAGATGTCATTGTGTAACAAAGTTTATTACATATGTTCAAACATATGTACAGCACATTTCTCATGAAGAGTGGTTCCGTCACAAATATAAATTATTTAGACTTCTTGAAGGACATATGATACAGGAACTGGAGCTTGCTTAATGCTGAAAAGGAGATGTGCTGGCTGTTCACTGTAACAGGTCGGTTAAGTGCCTCCCGAACACAACACTCACATGATGTATGTGTATTAATCTGTGTTTCCCCCCTCAAATCATCAACCCATCTGAACATCACATGATGATCACAAGAATACATGGTCCCTTCACCCATCTTTTAGTCAATCAGTGGAAAGATTCAGACTGCAATACAACACATCCAGCCTGCTTTAGACTCCAGTATTGTCTTTAAATCAACACACATAATGATGATACACACATAAATAAGGCACAAATGGAGAAGCATTAAAAAGGAGACAATGGAGGGTCGGAGCAGGACTGGATTTGGCACAGGTCAGGAGAACGAAGGTAATAAACAAAACAAAATGTCATTAGCAATGTCCTGACAACATCTTTACCAACCAGCAGCAGTCAGAGCATCCAAACTACAAGCATAGAGTAGAAAAGAAAAGGTTTAATTTGAGACATCATATACATAATTTAAGCAACAGTATGTACCTTTTCCCTTTTGGCAGTTGAATCAGCATCGCCTTAACTTTCAATCAGAAGAATAGCATCTACCTTTCTCTTTAGCTCTGTCCGTCAGCGTCCTCTCAGCTGGTCTATCAATCAGTTCTTCAACATAACTGGCTTCCTTAAGCCAAAGGCCAGTGTGTAAACTGGTGCAGAAAAGTCTTTTTGTATCCTGGAAGAGAGAAAGAAAGAGAGAGGGAAAGAGAGCAGGCATCTGGGACCATTCTCCCTGCTGAAGGAACCGTGCTCTTCAACTACCAAACTCCCATTTTAAGGCTGGAAAAGTCAAATGTTGCTTCAAGTTTTCAAATACAGTAGATGTAAAGATGGGTGAGTTGTTGAACCTACACTGCAGTACCATTAACCATTGTAATACTGAAAGGCAAATATAAAGGATTGTTCTACGTCATAGTGTTATAAACCTTAGCACGAGTTTGTGCAATAAATACTGCGCACAGAGCTTCATTTATGGAGTGGTGCAGGGATGCCATATTTATGTAGGCTTAATCTGGAGTTAGCACCATGCTGGTTCCATCTTCAAAAGTAGGAGATTTATGTTTTTTGTCAACTGCTGGTAAGATCTGAGGTGAAAAAACCTTTTAGGCACAAACATTATCAGTGAGAGCAGAAAGCTTATTTCAGACCAACAACATGGCAACCAGAAATGACCCCTTCTATAAAATACTGTCTTTTAAGGCCATGTCCATACTTAAAACTCTTCTGTCTGTGCTTTTTGGCCTTCTGATCATTCAGGAAGATCTTCAGGAGCTCTGTTCAGGGTCTTCCCATGTGACAGGAAAGACTGTGTTTTGGACTTAAAAGCTCCACAAAGAAATTATTTGAGTCGTGCTTATGGATGCTGCCAAAACTTAGCTGGCTTGCTTCTCTAACTGGTCTATCTATTTGCTTACATGTACATTAACTGTTACTCCCTCACAACAATGCTGCTTCAAACAACCACCACCAATGCCCTTAAAGTCTTTGACAAGATCTGGTGTTGGTGTGTAGGAGTGAGTTTGTTAACAGATGACAAAACACTGCCCATGTCTGTGGCTGCTATTGTAACAACAGATGTTAAAAACCAAAAAAAGAACCTGTGAATGTTTTGAAATTACAGAATCTGATCGAGCTCTTTGGATTAGTCCTGGACTGAATACAAAATGAACAAACCATTAGCTTAAATTGCCTCCTAACACCAGATAACACAGTCAAAGTCAAACCGTAACACTGGAATCATTTTGAAAATGGGACTGCCTTTGCATGGAAATTGTGAAAAACTGTTGCATGCTACTGACAGCAACTAACAGTATATTTATTCAACTACGTATTCATTTTAAAAGTTTCACTTATAGATGGGGTTATTTTCAAAAATCAGTACTTATGTACAAAGCTTTTGTGTCACCAAATCAAGATCAGCAACATTGTTGTGTGATGCTCACTGTCTCCAACCAACTCTACAGCCCAGCATATCAATTTTAGCAGCCATCCTTTGATAGATACACAGCACTCAAATATTGCCAACTGGGCCATTTTCTGACACATTTTATGCTGCATGTTAATGCACCCAAATCTCTCATGCTTGTTTTCACCATAGAGCTTATTTAAAGCATTTGTGTTGATTCAAAAATCCACTTTGTGATGAAGGAACCAAAGGTGCTAAAATTCTAACACAGCCTGGTTTTAGGACTCACTACTGCACCACAGCATTGGGCCTACTAAGAGGAAAAGTGGTTAAAGTGAACAGAGCGAGAGGATTGCAATGATTCATATCTCTACTCAATTACAGAACAAACTATCATTTGTACACATAAGAAATCTGAACTTGCTAAAAGCTCCACAAACTTCATGATGAGTGTCTGGAGAAAACATACTGGCATGACTGATCATTCAAATGTCTAACAGAACCAGGCCGTTTCAGTATAAACCCAAGCTTTGAGAAATGCCATGATTCAGTTCAGCTACATGTTCATGATGAACATTTTGAAGGTGCAGATGATAACATAATACACATTCTTTTGTATGACATCATTTGCAAGACTTAAAGCTAAACACACACAAAAAAATGAATGTCCATGTCGTGCTTCGTGTGGGAATAATCCCGTACATAATTCATTCAAAAAGGCCAAAACCTTCAGGCACTTTTAGGATTGTTCTAGTTCATGTATCCTAAACCCTCCATAGATAGTAGTCCATGGGACTAAGCATCTGTCAGCGTTCCACTCAGTCTTAGTCAAGATTGACCAACAAAGTCAGTTTACTTAAATTAAGATGCTAGTTTTTATTTTACATCATGATGATGAATAGAGGAAACACGTTTTCCTTCAGGGCACAAATCATTCACAGCCAGTCACTGCCAGGGAATGAGCAGACCAGTTTTGCTGGTAAAAGAGGGTTCAAGTTGATTCCCTTTCCACCTGCGAGCTTATGATTGGCGAGGCCAGACTTGTCCATCAGCAGCACGTGGCTCTGATGCTGGATAAGAAAATACCCAGATAAGTTTCTCAACCAGCACTGGTACACTTCTATGTTTTCCTGCTGTTCCAGTTTGGATCTACAGCTGCACTGGGATCTATGGGCCGCTCAGGAGGAGAGCGGGAGTCCTGGGGAGACTTCTGAGCCTGCGGAGAGCGAGGGTCCAGCATAGGAGGAGGTTTGTCAGGGTGGAAGGGTCTTCCGTAGTGCTCAGGACCAGGTGGACCTGCTGACCTGTGCTCTGGCATTCTCCTAAAATCCTGTGGAGGACCATCTCTGCCTGGGTGGTAATTGGGACGGAAGTCATCTGGACGTCTTCGTTTGGGGTCCGGATGTCTGGAAAAGAATTAAAACAGTTTGTAAAACAGTTGAGTCAAAAAGTTTGTTTGGTGTATAATTGCTGGAATTGTAGGTAACAGCATTTGAGCGGGAGGTGGGAGAGCTAATGGCCTTAAAGGGGTCTTTTTTTTGCCTTAAATCAGGTTCATATGTTCAGTTTCAATGACTGCTAGGATTGGTAACAATTACTAATGTAAAAAAATAAAACTAGTTTGCATGCAGACTTCCCCTGGTAGTGCTGTATTCTCTCAGTCTGAGATGCTGTGTTAGAGCCCCTGCCCCTTTATGGCTCTCTTCCTTACATTGACCCAGTCCACTCTGCTTTGTTCACAGCTCAACTCTGTGGTAGTTGGTCAGTTCAGCTCTGCTTGGCATTTTGTTTTTAACAACTCTAAATTCATTCTAATGAACTGCACTCTGCAATGGGCTTGCTAACATGAGCCAATGAGCTTAAATTGGTGATGAAACAAGGGTAGGACGCCACACTGGCAGGTTTATTCTGGAAGGTTAGTAGCGGTCATCTCTTGCTGGGGCTTACAAGGGTGACGAATCACACTGACGAACATGATCGTTAACAAACTGCTGGTACTTAGTTCTTTGTGGCCTGACTTAGCTCGATGTGACTTGAGAGTTTAGTCAATGTGAGAAACTCCAAATAGCACAACATGGGCTCTTTGAAAGTGTTCTTAAGGTATCACACACAAGAGAAGGATGGACCTGAAGACCTCTGTCCCAGTGGACAAATAAACAGGTTACTCACAGACATAATGCCTTGGTCACCATCTGTTGCCAAAATGGATAGAAAATTTTGAGCAAGTCTTCATGGTCCAGGAAACACCACTGTAATTTTATTCCCATCATCAAAAATTCCCCAGTCTCCTAGTTTCTTTCACATGTTATAAAGGTACATTATTTCACAACATATGGCCAATCCTGCCTCTGCTCCACCTATTTTTATCCCCTCTACCCTCAGCTGATATTTTGAGCATTTTGTCCAACACCGGTCTGGCTTGTGTGACCCTCACCTGTCATAGTAAGGTCTGTGGCCTCGGTCCCGGTCATTGCCGTACTGGTCGTATGGCCTCTTTCGAGGGGAGGAGTTGTTGTTGCGGTAATTGCCTGAGCTGCGGTATGAGTCTCCATGGGATCGTCGATCACCGTAGTGATCCTTGTAGCGGTGCTGGTCGTAAGGATGGTGCCGGTCTCCCTGCCATGGTTGGTTGCTGTTACCTGGGTAATTGTATTTACGGTCCCTCTGCCAGTCTCCCCTATCTGTGAGGAAGGGAGTGAAGAGTCCATCATATTAACCCTGATGTTGCTCATTACTTGGTCATTATTGTCAATAACATAAATCAGGAGCCTTGAGTTAGCTAATCACCAAGACTGCCAACGTCTGTCTGTCGTCACTCACTTTGTTTACTTTACTTTCCCTCAGCTTCAAATTATAATTGAATCACTTCATTTGCACGTACCATCGTTACCAAAGTGCCGTTTATTAGGTGCATTGTACGGCTCTCTGTGGTGTCCATGAGGGCCTGAGGGAGGATGAGGTGCAGCTTTTGGGGTTGGCTGAGTACCCGTGGAGTCTCGACTGGAACCAGACGGCTCCGGTCTGAAGGACTTTGCTTTCCCTGCAGGGTCATCCTTCTTCTTATGCTCCTTCTAGACACATAAAGGGATTTTAATTTCACTCTCAGTTAGGTACAGAATGTTTTATTAACCTTCAAATAAAATAAGATTAACTGCTTTGAGTTAAAATAGAAAAAAAAACTTGCCTCTTCTTCGTGTGAACGCTTCTTCTGGGCCATTTTGTAAAGCTTGTGGAGCTTTCTTGCACCGAACTCTGTAAACTTTGACACAAATATCCAGAGGTTTCTGCAAAAGAAGGAACACAACATAACTGTGAGGTTTAACAGATGCACGGCTGTCCATCTTAGGCTCATGCACGAGTATCGGAGTGTCCTGCTGCTGGTGTCATGTGAAATGGTTGAACAAACTGAGAGCATGTGCATGATATTCTGGCTGTCGAGTGTTATGAGTAAAATTATACAAAGAAGTGAGATCAAATGAAGAGGTAGGAATTCAGTATTTAAATGATTCACCGTGATGTTTGAATATGCCAAATGTCTTTGTATATGTTGGGGTTATAAGGGGGAGGTCAGTGTAAGTGAAAAGAGTGCCATTTAAGACAGAATCCAATGTTTGTGACTAATGCAGAGATAAGTTACTCCTGAGTGTGAGCTGATCCATTTGTAGAGGTGAAAAGAGATTTCTGTATTATATAATCTTAAGCAAAGCTAAAGAGGTTAGCAATCAGATCAACTTGTATCTAATCTGCTTACCTTCGCCAAGTTTTCACATGTTCAGGGTCACTGTAGGCTTTAAGGCACTCTGTGATTCTGTCTCCAATCTTCAGTAGGCATGTGCGAGTGTGCTGCAGCTGCTCCTGGTCCGAGAGACCCTCATCTGGCTTATCCAGCTGCTTCAGAGCCTTCTTCACAGGCCTCATGCGCTCCTTACACTATAAGTGTACACATATATTATTAGATCATCGTAAAATATGGACTACTGATTGTTTAAAAATAAAATATAGTACTAGAACAAACAAATGAGATCAGACTTACAATACTGAAAGTCTCCTGGTCCAACTCATCGTCCTCCTTTCCCTCAATGGGAACAGGCTCAGACCCCGCTGTAATGTGCACAGGACCCTGAGTCTTCTTCCCTTTGGTTGCTTTAGCCTGAGGTAAAAGACAAATCACTTTAAATCCACCATTCAGATATTCACATCATTATTTTCAGGACGGGGAGAGCAATGTCTCAGAAAACACAATAAACCAGCTGCCTCAGCAGCTATAATACAATCATGAATACCTTTTCTTTCCTTGGCTTGGCACTTTTTTTTTCTTTGTTCCCGTCCTTCTCTTTTTTAGGAGTTCCCTGTTTCTCTTTGTTCTGTTTTTCTTTGTTCTCTTTGTTATCCTTTTTCTTCTGTCTCTTCTTGGCAGGGGACTTTTCTGCTCCTTCCTCCAACTGAAAAATGTATAAAGAAACAACAAACAGTAAATATTAATAAAGTAAAATAGTTCCAATGCTTCAAAGAGTTTCACCATGAAAATAATGATGTTGACGAGCCACGGCACTTAGCAAAATGAGTTTTAAAAGAGATTTAAGAGAAACAGTAATTAAAAGAAAATCACTTTAAGTTTCCTTTCAGAGGAAGATGACTAGGGCCGGACATGAAAACTGTTTTTCCTGTTATATGTGAAAACATTGAAATGACATGAAAAAAGTTGAAATGTAGAGAAAAGGTTGATAAAGTCAGCTGTAAATGTCAAAACTGAAGTCATCTATAAATTCAAAAAAGTATTTAATAAATATCTAGACTAACTTTAACCTTCACTATAGTAAACAGTGCATGACAGTAACTTTAAAAATATCTTTATCTAAGATAACTTTATACTATAGCTCCTATTTTCTACAATAAGGGTACAGACCACAGATGTTTGCAGTGAGTTTGTTGATCCTGCAGTTAATAATGGAACATGCATTGCGCAGGAAATTACATTAAAATTTAAAATAAATAAATAAATGTTGTATATTTATGTTGTAGAAATGTCATAGACACATATCTCTTTATGAAAATCGTTAAAAAATATGTTTTGCATGATATGCAACTCTTAATAATGTTGACAAATATACAATTCAAACCAATGTGAAGCCATCATATGCTCTTTATGGGTTTGAAATAATGTGACATTTTTAGAGGGTTGGGCTTAGCTGAAGACAAACCAATGATCCAGTCACATTAATCAGTGTTGGTCAGGTTGTGTTTTGGCTTGTTCTGGCCATGGTGATAAATTACACAGGTCTCTTTCACACAAAGACCAAGACCTCCATTTACCAAAGAGCTTGGCCGTAAGAACTGAGAATTGCATTACACAGCACTTAAATGCATTCCAGTTAAGAGCTGGTACAGCTGGGATAGCTGATGATCATCGAACTTCCCAGTATTCCAAGCAAAGGTGGAATTTCTAATTTGCAACTCATGGAATCAGACTTCTGTTCACAACAGCCACGCATCATGAAAGTGTCACTTAAAGAAGTCAGCACTGACCACTGGGAGCAGACTGAAATTCAGCTTTGAGCCATTATCATTGGCCTTCTATTCTTGCACACAACAACACAATAGGAACATTTTTTAACTCCTGTGCTGTGTGCTAGCCAATGGTGGCCATCCCCGTCTTTGCTTTTTTTTTGCGTCCAGCTGACGCTGTGACCTTACATGTGACAAAGGTCATAAAAGGGTCTATAATTATCAGACAACCCT
Organism: Scarus forsteni; assembly: GCA_036419115.1. Classification (NCBI taxonomy): domain Eukaryota; kingdom Metazoa; phylum Chordata; class Actinopteri; order Labriformes; family Labridae; genus Scarus; species Scarus forsteni. The sequence continues at coordinate 7,756,625 of JAZDUH010000245.1, read as the reverse complement.
GCAGGCTGAGGGCGTCTCTTCAGTGATGACCTTGTGGCTCACCTTGACCTCTCCCTCCTCTGACGGGTTGTCGGACAGGCGGGGGGATGAGATTTCATTGCCCTGGTCATCTTTGAGGGTCTTCTCTTTCTTCACACGAGGCTTCCTCTTCCTCACTTTGACCTTTAGAGTGAGATCAAGGATAGGCAATAATGATAAAGGGTGGTTAAATCAAAAAGCATACCGTTATGGTGAAAGCGCTTGAAGAGGAGTTACTCAGTGATGAGCGTCTTACCTCCTCGCCACTTTTAGACAGGTCTGTGTTGTCTTGTTCTTTCTTCAGCAGCTTGAGGAGATACTCAGCTCGCGCCTGTAACTGCTTGCCTTGAGGCTTCTTGCTTGGATCATCTGGGAGAATCTGTGCAAAGAGAAGCCAGTGTTAGATCCATACTATATACAATAAACTAGACCTTTATATAAGAATCCTCCGGTACTGTGGATCTTTAACTGACATCAAGAGCCAAAGATTTTTCAGTGGGTTGGGAATGTGTGTCGAGAAGCAACTGATGATGTACAGAAGCCTTAAGCAAATATATATTCATCTATTTGGATTTATTCTGTTTTGTTTGCAACTTGGAGTGTTTTCACATCTAACATGTTTGGTCTGGATCAAATTAACTCTGGTTTGCTTTATTAGAAAGGTGGTTGATTTGGAGTGGCATGAAAGTTCACTCAAACTCTGGTGTGAACCAAAGAAATGAAAAAAATCTGCCAAAAATCACAAGTCTTGGTTCCCTTCAAGGCTGATCATGTTCAGTTTGTGGTTGATGTGAAAGCAATCCCCACCAAACACAGACCAGACAAGAGAAGCAACACCAAAGTGAGTGAATTATGGCTTAAGGTTGGCAGAACGTCACAAAAATCAGAGTTCCCACTCTTTTCTAGGAATCATTTTCCAGTGTCACACAACCAACTGAAGTTACACACTGTTGCTGTGGGCAGTTTTCAATTCTAGTTAGCCTTCCAAAAAACAAGGTTGGAGGTTGATGAACAATATCTCTAGCTATTAATCATATTGATCTTAAAATTTCTTTGTTTCTAACTCTCCAGCACGAACATTGTCTGTTAGCTGTCTGTTAAGTCTGGCTTTTATGTGTCTTATTATAAATTTTAGGTTATACATATTTTTTAATCTTTATTTACTCTGATTTTTTATAAATAGGTTTTGTTAATTTACCCTAAATTTTATTTTGTCATTTATTTTATTAATTCTTTTTGTCCCCATTGTTTTGAGTTTTTATATTTTATGCCTTAACTTGCATTATTTTACCTACTTACATTTTCTGGCTACGTGTACAGTAGTTACCAAGTACATTTTTACTTCATTTTCTATGTTTCAAGCAAGAAGGAAGACAAATCATTTTCCAGGACAATTTAAGCTTTTCCAGGACATTTCACTTTTTTCCTCATTTTCCATATGTTTTCCATGACTGGAAAATTGGGCAATCATTTTCTAGGTTTTCCAGGACACGTGGGAACCCTGAAAAATGGGCAAACCAATGTAGAGTTTAGTGTGCCAATGTTAGAATTACTGGCGGAGCCATTCTCCAGTCTCCTTGACAGGTTAGTCCTCAAATTCCTGTGGAGTCTTATCCCTCTAGTCCAAGCCACTTCACAGCTGAAATGTGGCCATATCACTTTTATACAGCACCGAAAACTTCTGAAGGGCTTCGAGCTATACTTTGATATTAGTCGAAGCCGACTGTGTATTTCTGAGTGATAGTGCAACAGTGGGCCAGACGGCAGGAACAAGACCACTGCTTACCAGACCAAATAACAGAACAGGACTGGCTTTGGTCTGCCTGACTACATGTAGTGTGAAAAAAAAAAACAACCGAAGTGGAAAATGAAACAATTTCTAAATTCCACCCCCGAACCAGTTTCCTGAACTCGATGTGAAAGCAACCTTTGACTCCATTTTTAGAATCAAAAGTTGCCTCTTGACAGCGTCTGTTGCGTCTAGTAGATCTGCAATGCTGTCCGATCATTCTACGGCATCATTCAACATCTTTATTTGCATTTAAGTAAGAGGGTGCTTCAGCAGCAAAGTGGCATCCATTAAGTGGAGCTACAGAAGTTACTAGTGGTGGGCAGCTGCGTTTAAGTTTAGACAAAACATTTGATAGGAGTTTGCAGGTCATCATTAGTAAAAAAATATATATAAAGAAATAGTTAAGTAAGACAGTAAACTGGTGCTAGCTTTTCTTGTTATCCAAATTTTAACAGTGTAGCAAGCCATCTACGCACATCCCTAATGAATCCCTAATAAATTACAGCATATATTACTTTCAGAGTTTTCCACATTTTGCTGTATATATTTCACAGCTTTAAACATTGTGCTTAGGGTTACAAAATTACCTTATCAGCGAGTTTAAGGTCAGGGTCTGTCTTGATCAAATCCCAGTTGCCAAAGCCGTGCTCGTAGATCCCCAGCAGGAGCTGGACGTCATCCTGAAGCTCCCAATCCACATCGAAGTGGGCTACTTTGACCCTGCATGTCAAGTTGAACCTGCGACATACAAAGGCAAGTAAAGTTCTGTCCAAAACACATTTGCCCGTTCCAAACATTTATGAAAAAAAAAACTCGAAACATACTTGTTTCTCTCGTCAGGATTGGCCGGCACTGCTTTGTGCAGAGGCTCAAACTCTTCCTCATGTTGGATGATAGTCTTGGCGTTCACTTGCACTCCGGATATCTTGATGTTTATTCCTCGCCGCTTTCCCGGACCTTTGGCTAGAAGCATAACAGGCATCATTTGAGGACTTGTACAGTAATATAATGTCAGATATATGTATGTATATATAATGTCAGAGAGTTCTTAACAAGTAAGCGGATCTAACCTTCCACTGGGTTCTCTTTGAGTTGTTCCTCATGCTCTTGCAGTGCAGTAACACAGCTTGTATGAATCAGCTCTCCGAGTCTCTTCAGGTCGGCGATGGATTTATCCACCAGCTCCGAGTCTCTGGCGATGGCTTCCAGCCTGCAAACAAAGAGGACTTCACTGCATGGTTTCCTTCAGCTGATCTAATAAAGTAATGTGTAAATACAAAAGATTTATTTTGTATCAAGTTCACATAATGTTCACCTTTCAAGAGGGGCTCCAAACTTCTTGTATGCCTTGATAAACCTTTTGAAAATGGTAAACAAAAGTATTTTAATGAGTTTGGCAAAGACAACAAGAAGAGATTATGACTGGAATAATGAAGTAGACCCTCCACCTGCGAATCTCTGCATCAGTGAAACCCTCCACGTTGTTTTTTCGAGCCCTGGGTCTGCCTCTCTTCTTTGGCTTCTTGTCATCATCGCTGTCATCCGTCTCGCTGTCAGAGCCTGAGGAGCGTTGTTTCAGCTTGGAGCCAACATCACTGTCACTGTCATTGGCCTGAGCCTGACAAGGAAAAGAGCAACACCGAAGTAAAACATTTGAAATGATGAAGAAGTACTCCAGAAAGTATGCTTCAGAGCTTTAACAGTCTGTAATTTGCTCAGAGTTGCAGGCTATACCAGCATTTAGTTTATTTTCAAAATAATAGAAGACAATTTGTGCTTGATTTAGTTATTGTTGAGGTGATTTTTCTTTGGTTTGTTGTTGGATTTTAAATGATGCAGACAAAAATGTTGACAAAGATGTCAAAACTCTTCAAAACATTTAAGACAAGTTGGATGTACGTTTACTTAGATTCTTGAAAATTGTATTTTCCTTTTTTCATAATATTTTTAAGAAATACAGTAAGTTAAAAAAATTCAACCCCCCTTTTGTGGGTGTGTGTGTGTGGTGGCACAACAGACATTAGGGTCTAACAGGAGAGGCTCACTTGTCTTCATGTTTAAAGACAAGTCATGATCTAAACCAATCACATGTTAAGGGTTTTCTTTCTTCAAAGATGTATCAACAACAACTGTGTATAAGGTCATTTTGTCATGATTTATGCATTAAAAGAACTCCCACTGGAGTTTATTTTGCAAAAATGTATCAAATTTCATTTGTGTTGGGGCCTGACTCTTCTTTGTTACAGTACAGCAAGCTGGGAACCTCTGGAAGCAATTGTCTTTCCCTCTCTGGAGCAAAGTGCTCTAGAGTTTTTATTCTGCTTTTATTGAGAGCGTCCTGTCTTTCTGCATTATCTGCTGGTTTGGTAATGCATCCAGAGCACAGAAAATGTCTGTGCTTCTGATGCATGGCATCCCATTTGCAAATATGGACTGCATCAATAAACAGAGAACATTAAAAAGGCATTGAGCATTGTGGGTGCTGATGATCAGAGGCACCCACTTGCCCCTTCATTTACACTGTTGGCCTCTAGGCGGCGTTACTGTGCTCCTCTGTTCACCAAAAACAGATCCAAGTTTTCCTTTGTTCCACAAGCGATTACGTTTTTAAATGAACAATAAGGAACAGTTAAAATAGGTCTAGCCGGTCTAGACCAGCCTGCCTGTCCATTACCACATGGCTTCCTTTGCTTTTTTTCTCCTATTTGTGAATGCATTGTTTTTTTTCCTGTTTCTCTACTGATTTTGTTGCCAAATGTCTGTGATGCCTGCCACACCCTAATTTCCCTACGGGAACAAATAAACTAAACTAACTAACTAACTCTCTGTAAAATCAGATGTGCAAATTAGATTTTGCAGGATTTTATGTCAAAGCATAAGAATGCATGCTATTGTTCTTAGATGCTGATGATCCTGCCTTTGGGTACTCGATTTTCCCTAAAATAAAGAGGCACTCACAAGAGAAGGGTGAATGGAGTGGGGCTCAGGTCAGATTAGTCACTGCCTGAGTGTGTGTGAGCTGTATGATGCATGCTGTGTGTTCTTCTGTAACTGCATGGTTTTGCTTTATGCCATTTCAAAAATGTTAGTTGCAAACATTCCATAAACATATCACATCAGCTCAGGATCCATACTGCCCAAGTCTTACTAACAGTTAAGTTTACTCTTTCCACTGACTGGCTGGAGCTACAGGAACTGAAGCCTCCTGCCCTCCAGACAATTTAAAACGGGGTTTGAATTATGGTTAAGGTGCTATGAGGAGAATCTGTTTCCGGCGACATAAAGACTCGGCTACCCATGAGCACGCGCGCCGACTGTCGTAAAGACGTGACCCAAGCCAAAGCGCATGTTTGTTGTGATGCGAATGAATGCAGCTCGGACCTTCCTCAGAACTCTGCACTGCTTTACAACTTCTTTTTTCAACAACTTACAGGATGCAAAGCGACGAGGTAATGTATCTCTTTCTAGTTACGTAGCGGTAGTTTTTGATGTGTGACAACAAGCAGTTTTTGGAAAACTTAGTATCATTGTTTTGTAGCCGGCTATATATCGCCACTTAAAGCCCGGTGCTCTATGATGGGTCAGAATAATATAAATTTGCTCTAGTTTTAATTGTCTTTTTCCCGAAGTTGAGTATCCAGGCCAGTCCAGCCCTGTCCAACCCGGCCGTGAAGCTAAGGAATAGCATTTATAGATAACCTGTTTTGATGCTATAAAACTCATCTTAAAATGTGTATTTCGGTCAGGCATATATCTAAAAGTGAGACCTTTTTGTAATTACTTAGAAACTCCTCACAGCATCTTTAAAAGGGGCTGAAAATTGGCAAACATGTCTTCTTTTGACATATTACACTTTAACTCTCCCCTTACCTTCTTGTTGGAGCTCCTGCTTCGGGGCAGCATAAAAATGTCCTCCATCTCTCTCTGTTTCTCCTCCTCTTCTATTTTGCGCCGCTGTTCTTCGGGGATAATGTCGTCCCATTCCCTTGGAGGCTTCTCCTCAAACTCTGGAGCTGTCTCCTCCATACTGGAGAAGTTAGCGACCTGAAGGACATAGAGGGGAACATTTAAAGAAGGAGGCCTCGTGACAGCATAGGAGTAGACTTGTTTTTATTTTACACTCATGCATCGGTACATCAGTATGTCAATACCTTAAACTGAGACAGAAGTTCATCTGTAGCGCTGGAGCCTTGGTCACTTTCTCTTGTTTCAGCTAACCTGAGGATCTCATCAATGTCCATCTCCTGCAGGAACCCACAATTTCTTAATTTTGCTACACGAGAAAAGTACATAGAGACAATAAGGACAACTATCAGGCAGACATCATTTTAATACCTGAGGTTCAGACTCCTCTCCTTCTGGTTCTTTAAAGAGCTCTTCTGCACCAAACTTGAGAATGGCAGTCAACTCCTCTTTATTGAACGGGTTTGAGCTGTAAACAATGAATGCAGACAGTGTTACTTCCTGCACAGAGAAAATGTATCATGGCTAAGAGCCTACATGTCATTTCTGAGATCTTACTTTGTGTTTCCTGAGTTGCTGTCCAGTACAGTCCGCCCTGTGGTGTCCATTCTCTGAATCACAAGATGATCCAACACCATTTTCTTCTTTGCCCTCTCAATGATGTCCTCCTCCACGGTTCCTTTGGTGACCAGTCGATAAATATTCACCTGTGGCCATAGAAAAGGTTCACCTCTGATCAGCATTTTGTAGAATTATGTCCATTAGAATAGCATAAATTTGAGAAATAAATGACCTGTTTCTTCTGACCAATCCTGTGGGCCCTGGCTTGAGCCTGCAGGTCGTTTTGAGGATTCCAGTCAGAGTCAAAGATGACAACAGTGTCTGCTGAGGCCAAGTTGATGCCCAGACCTCCAGCTCTTGTGGACAACAGGAAGCAGAAGTCCTAGAATACACATTACACTTTCAGTGTAAAATGTCGAACATCCCCGGCACAAGCATTTGTTTCCACGTTTATTCAACATTATTGTAAGAAAAACAACTCCAGTGAAGTCATAATGAGACTTTTTATTGACCCTTTGTTGGCTCTCAGATTGGCTCAGTGACCAGCTAATCACAGGACTCTTTGCTAAGCTACATGCAGTCAGACAAACTTTTACCCAGATCAAGTCTCTTCAGTTTATAAAAGAAAATCAATCAATCAATCAATCCTTTATTTAACCAGGTAAAAAAAACTCATTGAGATTTAAAACCTCTTTTACAAGAGTGACCTGGCCAAAACGGCAGCACAGAAACAGAAAATAAAACAGATTACGGTTACAGACACACACTACAGAAAAACTGCTTTAGGATTATGTTATTACACAGCGCAATCACAAGAGCCAATTAAGCTCACTTCTCTGTCTTTTATAATTGTCTTGAATTCCCCTAGGGTTACAAGATGTGTCAACTTCAAATCCTTCTGCACATCATTCCAGGCAGACAGGGCAGAAAATTTAAAAGCCTTTTTGCCCATTTCAGTTCTTACTGTCGGGACCTGCAGCTGCAGGATGTCCTGAGAGCGCAGGTCATATTGGCTGAAGTTTCTACACATGTGTGAACACAGATACGTAGGCAGAAGTCCAAGAATAGATTTTTAAATAAAAATCAGCCAATGAGAGAGTCTTTGAACATACAAGGAAGGACAGTGCGCGACAGCATATAGGGAACAGAGATGTACATGATAGCTGCAACCAGTAATAAAAATGTTACCTTAATTTCTAAACTTCTACATGGTTAAAAGGGTTGCTTGGAGAGTCTGCAAAAGTGACTTTAGATATCCACATCCTATTATGGGAGTACGATTAAATCATATACAGTCCATAATATCATCAGAAGATAAACAGTAATCTCTGCATGAGCACAGAAAGCCCAAAAACAAACAATCAAGGTCCTTTACCCTTGACCTCTTCGGCAGCAATGCATTAGAAACAGACATCATCCTGTAAAAGATATTACCATATAACAACAAACACTGTCAGCTTCTCTGGGCTCAAGCTCATCTGAGATGGACTGACGCAGAGGAGAAAAGTGAGCTGTGGTCTGACAAGTCCACATGTCAAATTATTTTATTTCGATATCAGGGACAGCGCATAGCCACGAATGGCATAGATGAGTTGCACATCTGTGAGGGCGGCATAAATGCTGAAAGGTCTACATAGGTTTTGGAGCAACAATGCTGCGATCCGGGTTACATTTTTTACAGAGACGTCCTGCTCATTATAGCTACATAATGCCAAGCCACATTCTGCACTTGGTACAATAGCGTGGTAAAAGAGTGCAGGTACTTGACTGGCCTGTCTTCAGTCTGAAAAAAATGTGTGGTGCCCAGACTGTTGAGCAACAGAAGTTGTCCATCAAACAAGCATCGGAAAGAATCCAATTAAATATAGGTTTAAAAGGATTTGTAAATCTTTGTATTGCTTTAATTCACATTTTACACACTGTCCCAACTTTACTGGAACTGGGGTTTGGAATGCTGATGGTACTGCTTTAATTAAGCCCACAGGTTTAAAATAACATAAAATTATTGGGGTGTTGGTTTGGCGGAGTGGTCAGTAACTGGAACGTCCCATGTACATACTTCTGCCGGCCCGGGTTTGAATCTACCCTCTGGCCAGTTTGCAGAGTGTCTTCCTCTACTCTCTCTCATCCCCTTTCACGAGCCTATCCACTGTCATTCTGTCCTATCAATAAATACACAAAACACCCAAAAAATACATTAAAAAATAATAAAAAAAGAACTCATAGCCATAGTCCAAGAGTGAGTCTTGTCAGGCATAAATTATGTTAAAAAGTTCATAATACACAGACTGCTGAGAAAATAATTGATTTAGTTAGAAGGCCATAAAGGAGTATTTTCACAGTACTGGTGGAGTGCCTGCTTCCCCTTTATTCATTTCAACTAACTGGACATGAAAATGCAAGGAGGAGGTTGTTCTACTGAATTTTACAAGCAAAAATATTCAACCTGGATAAACCTCATGTGACCTGTTCAGTGCTCCAGGTTTTGTTTTTATTTTTCCAATTTTCCCTGTGTGAAGTAACCCATGAATTACTGATCATATGTTTAAGTTTTTTTCTAGAAGCAACAACTTCCACCTGTAAAGGGGCTCAAACCCAAGAGATTCTTACTCTGCTGTTAGCCAACTAATGTCAAGATTAGCCTAAATGTTAATGTAAATATATGTGTAACTATTGATAGCATAAGGCATGTTATTCTTGTACACCCTATTCTGTTTATTCTATGTAACTGAACACAGATATATATAAAAGGAGATGGTCAAAATTCATCCAATGAGATGGAGCCTGCTGACAATGATTTTGTCCTCTCTCCTAACACTAACCAAGGTTAAAATGATTGTTTTTCTTTGTATACTTTTTGCACTGTACCTTACGACAAATAATACTCTCAAAAACAATCTCCCAAAAACATTCTGCACTGAAGTTTATTTTAAAGCATTTGTTATCTTTAGGTTTTACAGCTCCATTTTAATCGAGGGGCAAATTTCATTCATATCCAAAATGTCTTGGTTGTTATTGCTGCTAAATTACATATATGATGTCAAATGAGGTTTTACAGACTTTCATGGGTTAATAACATCAAGATATGCCTATACACACCTCTGAGCCTTCTGCGTTGAAGTGGTCAAGCGCCTGCTTTCTGATTTCTCCCTTTATGGAACCGTCCAGCCGCTGGAGAGGAGACAAGCAGACACAGAGATTATTAACTTTTGAAGACTTCCTCCTGGGCACACACCTGCAGTAACCTCCACATCCTGTTGCTTGACGTGCCGGTGTATCCAATCCATATGTACAGACTGAGCCAAGCGGTCAATACCAAAGACTTAGTCAGCAAAAATAAGCCCAGCAAGAGTCAGACGGGCCTTCAGTAGAGAATAACTCGTTGATATAAATAACCACATGGACTCTCAGCCTGGTGGAGAATGTGCACCACAACACTGACATCCAATCCTTGTCCCAGCACAACCCCCTTCTTCAAGCCCAACAAGAGGTTCCCAAACTGTTCAGCCCTGGGCTCCAAAACAACAGTGACCCAGACTGACCCTGGAGGTGGTTTATTAATTTAATGCTGTAGACTCACAGATAAAACTTTGAAAGCACTGGCATAAAAATAAGAGAAATTAACAAAACAGCCTAAAAAACACAATATCAGTCAGACATTGGTTTGATCTCAAAACGATCCATCCAGGGACTATATCCAGACGAGGGGTGTAGGAAAAAAATCAACATGCAAGAATAGTGATATTCTGCAGTGCAATACTGTATCTATATTTTATTGCAGTATTGTGATCTTCTATTTTTAAGCAAGCCACAGAAATCTGAGATATTCGTTTTGTATTTCAGTGCAGGAAGTAGATATTTGACTCTTCGTCTCTGTTACATTTGTCGTAATCATTTCTGTCAGTGGGACAGACAACAAAGTTGATCCATGCTACAAGGACCATGCATTGATTTAGGGTTGTCACAAAACCAGAATTTGAACTTCAATACAATGTAGAAACGTACAATACTCAAAACTGTTTCAAAAATGCAGCAAAAAAAAAAAAAAAAAAAAGCTGCGAGCAGCATTGGTCGGGTCCATGCTCAGTCGCAGGTCTCTCATGCCCGTTTGACCTCCATTTTGAGGGTTTCATCCCTTTAAACTTAGAGTCTAAATTAGACTGATATGTGTTTCTGCAGCTCTGTCAGCAGCCTCAGTCTTTATAATGGCTGTGTAAGAGACATTCTGTTGCTCCTCCTTCAGTCACATGATCAGCTGTGGACATTAAAGGGAGAGAAGGGTGACATCGTCCTCTGGCCTTTGGCCAAATCGCTCTGAGATTGAGTGGTAAGGTGTGAAACACCGCCTCCCAGATGCCACAATTTTGACCCAATCTCTCCAAAAATAAGACATTTTTTAAAAATTTTGTCAGGAATCCAGTCGTGTAACTTTTAGAGCTGTACTTTGTTTCGTTTTCTCTCTAGAGGCCTAACTGACACAGGATGTCTGTTTCTGCTCCTTCGTTCCCCCATTCATTTGAATGGGAGGAGCTGCGAGGCCTGTTTCAGAGTTCACAAACTTTGAGGCCTTGTCATTTGGAAACCATTTGAGAAACAACAAATCCCTTCATAACTTTTGATCATCAATGTCCCCTCTCTCATCTGTCCACATTTCAAGCTGATACCATTTACGGCGTAGGAGGAGATAATTTTTTCTCTGAGCCTTTAATTTTTACTTTTCTTTTACATTGAAAGGCCAATTGTCGACTTCCTTTTTGTGATAGGTCAGGGGTGTCAGTGCGTGAATTGTGGGTCTGGATAAGACGAACATTTTGACGTTGGTTTTATCTCTCCACTACATTTCTTGTGGACGCTACAGCCAATTTAGTGGTGTTAGTCCACAGGTGGCGCTAGCGAACTCATTTTGGCATGTTGGGGGTTAATTTTTTCATTTTATGACATTTTTCGCCACACCCGAGGTGCGTGCCAGTTTTGGTGAGTTTTTGAGCATGTTTAAGGGGTCAAATTAAGGTTTAAAGACCGGGTGGTCATCGGGCAAGGACCTCTTTTGGCTCTTGCTAGTTCGGAGAGGTCCTTCCCCTTTGGCAAGAGCCCTAATAAAATGACAAACTCGGCCTTGATGCGATCAATTTTTTAACAGCCTGCTACATATGAAAATTTCCAGAAAAACAAAGCCAAGGTTTGTAATCTAACAAGTATTATTTAAAATATAATCTAAGTCTGATTGTCTTTCTACAAATTATGAATGTATGGTAATATATAATAATTTTATGATTTCAGACAACATATTTCAATGATGAAAGTTTGAGCCACATTGTATTACTGTAACCTGTTGTATGAAATCAAAAATATTAATTCTGACCACCACATGGATTTGAAGCAGGCCGTTTAACTCCTTCATTTGCATTGTTGTGGATAAAATTCCCCCACAGAATCAGTTTTGGTAAACATTGGTAAACATTGTTACATTGGCTCAGCTATGTTTTGTTCCCTGTTGCATTATGGGGGATGTATCCCCCGAAAAAGATGTGAGAAGATTGAGACGGTTCACTCTGCAGAAAACTCCTCTAATGGAAAGACACTCTTTTTCATGCACAGAACAAAACACTGTTGCATATTGTTTTCAAATTTTGCTGATTTCCTTACCCCCCATATTGAAAATGAAGCACCCAGTACCAAAACCGAGTAGAGCATGTAGCCTAATTGAGCCTAAATCACAAATGGAGAAGCTTCGGATGCAAATCCTACCTGAAAGGGATAGCGTTTTTTGGTGAGATACTCAGCCAGAATATCCAACATCCTGACCATCTGGGAGAAGATCAGGACTCTGTTCCCTCTTTCTCTTAGTCTGGTCAGCAGCTTATCCAGCAGCACGAGTTTCCCACTGGCCCTCACCAGACCCTAAAGTATTCAGAGTAGGAATGTAAACAGCAGAATTTGGGAAAAGAAGCAGTACTTCTGTTTGTTTAGTCACAGCGAGCTCCCTCTCCTGAGAGGAGATATCCTGAGGAGACGCTGCAAGCTAAATAGAGCTCATGATGAGTTGTACCTGCAGGTGTTCCTGTACTTCGTTTTCCCCCTCCTCCGGCTGTTTAATGAGGAAACTATGGTTGCAGCACTTTTTTAGCTCCATAACGATGTTGAGGAAGCCGGAGGAGCTGCCTCGGGTGCCTTTGGAGAGAGCTTTGTAATTCCTCGTTAAAATCCACCTGGAAATATTGAGGTACAAATTCATTTAATGAGGAGAAATGCAGCTACCACACCTTAGGATCCAAAGCCTGATGAAATAAATGAAAGAGGACAGAAATAAAACCTTACTTGTAATACTGTTTCTGCTGTGCAGTCATGTCTACACGGAGGATCTGCTCCACCTTGGCAGGGAGAGATTTTTCCACATCTTTCTTGACACGGCGCAGGAGGAAAGGCTCAAGGACTTTGTGCAGACTCTGATAACCATTATCTCTTCCTTTCCCGTGATCATCCTCAAAGTCCTCCCAGGAATCAAACCTAGCATGCACAGCGCAGATAACAAATGTCACATATGGAAAGACTAGAGCTCAGAATGATGACATTTATCCTGCTTTTGTTCAGAATAAAATCAAACTGGGACATACTTGTCAGGCATGAGGAAGTGCAGTAGTGACCACAGCTCTTTGAGAGAGTTCTGTAGCGGCGTCCCAGTAATGAGGAGCCTGTGGTTGGACCTGAACTCCATCAATGTTTTGTAGAGCAGGGAGTCATCGTTCTTAAGCCTGTGAGCTTCATCCACACCCAGGAAGGCCCAGTTGATGTTCCCAAGAACCCCCTGGAGACACATTAACAGTTGAATTACATAAATAACACTCCTCATGCAGTATTACAGTGAATAAACCCAAATAATTCAGCACACCTTGTCTTTGAGTAGGATTTCGTAAGTGGTTAATAGTGCATTGAAGCGGATTCTTTTGGTTTGATGGTTAACCCACTCATAGTCTCGAATCTACAACAAAAACAAGAGCAAGGTTATAATAACATGACATTACAAGCATATAATAACTCCAGACTCTTTGGGCTTCACCCACCGTTTTCCTGCTCATGACGTCGCCTAAGTAGACGACCACGTTCATGTCCGGGGCCCAGGTGTTGAACTCCCTCTGCCAGGAGGTCAGCGTGGACAGAGGCACCACAACCAGGAAAGGCCCGTATAGTTGATGCTGGTGAAACAAGTACGACAGGAAGGAGATGGTCTGGATGGTCTTTCCGAGACCCATTTCATCGGCGAGGATGACACTGTTACACCTGAAGGAAAAGAACAGAAGAAACATTTATTGATTTCATTTGTTTGGGGAAATTTGCCTCTGGCTCTCCAAACACGTATAGCAGAAAAAAAATCATGTAGTCAATCAGACACACAGACCATCTAGTGTACCTAAGTTGTCATTTAAAGGAGGATAAAAGTTTTTCAAACACCTTGCATAAAGGACTTTTTCAAAAAACATTTTCTCCGCCAGAGGGCCTCTGCAGTACCTCCCTGAGCTAAGAGGCTCAAACTAGTCAAGACAAGGATGAGAGCCATCTGCTAGGATACTCATCGCGTTCTTCCTTGTCCTGTCAGTAAAACGTTGAGACAGTTATGATGAGATTGGCCCACTATTTTCCCTGCCATTAAAAAGACATAGTAAAGTTTATTATGACGTGTGCTGCTAACCTCTTGGCTGGGTCACCCTTGGAAATGAGACCCTGATCTCAATAAATAAAAAAATAAAAGTTCATTCAAGCAGGAGGAAGAATAAGAGAAGGTGCTGTATTATCCTTTTTCTCATCACTGCAGATACATCTTAATTTAAAGTCATCCTTGCACACTAAGGCTGTCAACAGAAGGGATAGGAACTGGTAAAACTGCCATTAACAATTCTGCTTATCAGTCCAACTTCCTTCTTGATTCCTAATGATTTTCTGTGTGAAAAAAGTCAGCCCACACAGGTTTTCCATGGTGACAATATCCAGCAAATGACACTCCTGATATTTGCCATACTGCATTGATCAATACTTCTGCACGTTTCCGGTGTTTTCACTTAAAGGTTGTACAGTAAGCATCTTTTTGTGGAAAATGAAGACCCATATTTGAACACTGTTGCCCCTCACTGCCATGATATTTTGACTTTGACTGTCTCTGATGAGAGTGTGACATTTGCAAATCATACAGGACAAAGTGGAAGGAATTGATGAGGGAATTGATAAGCATAAAGACTAATAATATCGATTATTTGAGGGTGTCGTTAGCACTTCTTAAGTGGATTTGGTTTGATTCCCATCCCTCCTCAACTTTTTCAAGAACTAGATGTCAAGATTAATCATCAAAGTTTAAATTCACGTTATTTAGTAATTCAAAAGTAAATGCTGAACAATTCTTGCCACTCTCTCTAACAGGGAATAATACAAGTGCAAAAAAACGTACATAAAGACTCTAACTTTATCATTTTAATTACTGCTAAACTAACCTTTAAAAGGTGCTATGAGGAGAATCTATTTCCGGTGACATAAAGGCTGTGTCTACTCACTATGAGCATGCTATATAGTGCACTATATGCTGCATTCGCCAAGTGGTGTCGAATCCTCAGCAGTTAATTTCATCCACTATATAGTGCACTACAAAATACCCACAATGCACAGCAAATTTGAGTGTACATCGATGTACACTATACACGTAGCTGTTGTTACCACAATGCAATGCGGCGTGTTTTTCCATGCAGGCTGTTAGGAGCTGCTTTCATTCATAAATGTAAATAAGCGTTGGAAATTCTTTACCTTCATGACTAGCTTTTGCGCACTAGCGGTTGTAAACAGCACGAAATCTGCTACTTGTCCTCCCAAATGCCTGGTTTGTTTAATAAATCTCGGCAGCCTCTCAGAACTCTCAGCTGATGCTCGGCGTTTACAACAATTTCAGTGTAGTGTCCAAATGTCGTTTGGTCATTCCCTATATAGTCCACTATATCGTTTACACTACATAGATAGTGGTGAGTGAATGAGTGAGTGATTTGACAACAAGCAGACTCTGCTACCCATGAGCAGTTATAGTTTTGTAGCCGCTATTTTGGGACTTCTGTGATGTTAATCGATATTTATCAAATCTGTAACTGTGCATCCATGTTTAACAAACAAATATGGTCAAATATATACAGCAACAAAATATAACATGTTAACTTTGCATCTTAGTCTAATTGGGACTAACAAGTAAAAGCAGACAGCCATGTGGAGAACTAGTGTTTCCATGCACAAACTGGAAAGCACTTGGGGCGCAAAGCTTCGCCAAGATAGCTTACGTATTGCTGTTACATCCATAGTTCCATGATAAAGTTACCTTTAAAATATGATTCCTTGACCCTGAAAACCCACATCTCGCACTCAGAATCATTTTGATATCATTATAAATTGTCTGGATTGCCACCAAAATGGGATCATTTTAAAGTTGGGCCATTACCAACATCTCCTGAATTTCAGCAAAATCCATCCAGTAGCTGTTGCATAATCTTGCTAACAAACAAACAAACAAAGATTCACTGTTAAAACATAACCTCACTGGCAGAGGTAATTACCTGCACCAGGAATGTGCCAACCAGTTCAAGCCATCAAGCTGGTAATCTCTCAGCTGAAGGATCTCATCTCCGATATACGACGGCTGTTTCTTTAGAGCAACAAACCTCGGCCTTTGCTTTAACACCTGAAATCAAAGTAAAGACAAACAAAGTCCAACAAGTTTGGCAGATGCATTCCATTTCTCATCATTTAATTATAATGAAAGCACTGAAGAAACTGAACACCGAAGAAAGTGCATCCTTTGGACTTCTGACTCATACCTTGCAGTCTTTAGAAGGGACCGTTTTACTGGAGTTTCGACTCAAAAAGCTTTCAATGCAATGCTCAAACTTCTTTTTAACCAAAGCTCCATCCTCCCAGCTGCACTCAGAGTAGGGCAGGCCCATCCACTTGCATAGATATTCAGGCTCATTGGATGAAGGTGTTTTGTGACTGTGAGCTGTTCAAATGAAAAGTACATAAGGATTTTGAAGCCATAAATGTCTGAAAGCAAGATCTGTTGACAAAAATTATACACAATAGTGCATCATCTACATGGGGACTTACAGGGGAAGTCAGAAGACCCTGGAGTTTTTCCTGTTTTTGTTGCTGTTGAGGAAAAAAACGCTTTAGTTCAACCAGAAGTTGATATTTTGAAGGGATTATCAACTCTTTGAGACAAAACACACAGATTCTTACCAATAACACGCTCCACAAACTGAAACTGCTTGCTCAGTTCAGCTGTGAGCTCCTGTTGGCAGTTATGAAACTCTATATCCTCAGGGGACGCCCTCCTCAACCTGCAAACAAGGACCAATCAATGAAAGGTCCTACAAGACCATAATTATCCATTTAGGAGTATTTAAGGGAGGTCAACATTTTACCATGAATTAAGCTCTTCGTTTTTCTTTTTGTAGTTGTCCATTTTCTTGATTCCTTTGACCTTTTGCTGCGTTAGAGAGTCCATGCTCTCCCACGTGTTGTGGATGTAGGACCAGCCCTTCCACTTGATCAGGTACTGGGTCTCCCCTTCTTCATTCTCAGGGTCGAAGCCTTCACATGGGTCCCCGTTTTCCTCAACAGCATACACGGTGGTGGAAGCCCCAGTGGCTATAAGGAAGATCAAAACTTCAATTGGGACACAACTCAAAAAATAACTTAAAAGTTTAGTCCACATGCTTCATATGCAAAATGAAAAAAAAAACTAAATGAATAATCTGCAGTGGATGAACATTAAAGAAGACATTCTTCCTCTAATTCAATCATGAAATGGAGAGACCTAAATGCAAAAATCCTTCAACTTTTTAAAAAGTTTATCTTCATGAGAAGTAAATTGCAAAAAAAACCCTTCAAGACTAAAAGGCAGGTCAGGATGGATTATTGTGTCTTGTCTACAAGCAGTGCTCAAACAGCATAACCCTCTGCTAAAGCTTTTTTTGACACAATTTGCACTGTCTCACAGTGGCCCCCAAAAAATCCTATTTACAATCAGATTGAAAGGTCAATCAGATTAGAAATGTCTCATGTAAAAACCTTAGCCAATCGGATTCACCCGGATCTGATTGTATTTCGGATCGGATTGTAAGAGGTAGTCTACACCGATTGATAATCCGCTCCATGCTTCATGTAAATGACTGAGTGTAGCGGATTGGGTTTATAGAGAGGATTGTTTGGTCTGCACAGGGGCTCAGTAGTACATAAGAGGCTTGTAGTGACGTACGCAGAGCGTGCCCAAACAAACATGGCAAAAAAAACAGAAGAACTGGACGGTGGAGGAAACAAACTGTTTAATAGAAACCCTGCAAGAGTTAAAAATGACTTCAGAGCCTCAAATAAATTCAACCATAACACAATAAGCGTCCCCAACAAAACACGACGTGGATCCATCTTTCTAGAGGTAAACAGGAAGCAGGAAGTACACCTCTTCTTCTCTTACACATTTGCAGGTAGTGGTTGAGTGATCTTCTGCGCATGTCAAAAAAAACAATACAATCGGATTCAGCTGGGGCCATGCAAACGCAGATTGAACACGGAACTCTTTACTCAAAGTTTATATATAAAGATCGAATCAGATTCACTTAAACTTATTGATTTCAATCAGATTGAGGAAAACTAAAACCATCCATAACCTTTCGAGTCATCCTGCTGACAGACCAACAACAGAAATAACATCACCTTCTTGGTGGAGGTAATTATATAAAATAACGTCAAAGCTTATTGGTCTTGCAGAAAGACTGACTGCCCTGGTCAGATCAGAGTTGAGTGATGCAACAAGTTTTCTAATGTGAACTGACTTTCAGAGCATTGCAACTGCCTTTTGGTAACTGCACATTTGAACTACAAGTTCTCCAAGGGCACAAACCTCAAAGGCATTTCTGACTTTATTAACCGAGTTATTAGAGAAAGAAATGAAAACTGTCCTGATGCAGAGTGAACAAATCCTTTGAGAAATTCCAGGATCTGCAACCACATTCGGATCACAACCAACATCTAATCTCTTTTCACTTGTGCCATGGCCAAGATTCTTAATTTTTTTTCATTAAGTTCTTTGAGAACTTATTTAATCAGCTTGCTGGACATCAAATGGACAAACACCAGGTCAATGGTATTGAGTAGAGGTACTTCTATTATTCTGTTTTATTCTGTATTTTGTCTTAGTGCAGCCCTTTGTGAATCAAGCCTGTGAAAGATGCTATATTAATAAACTTACTTACTGTTGTCACAATTGCAGCAACCAAAAAAGACGATGCTCAGTGGTTCTATCAGATTGAATAGATAACTTGATTGATATGGCCCTTTTCCATTAGCCCTACTCTACTCTACTCGCCTTGTGCTGCTTTTCCATTAGCCCCAGTCACCTGCCCAACAGGGTGTAAACAGCTTAGCGGCACTGCAGTGACATCATTTTAAGCGCGACACAACAATCTGTGGCTTTTTGTCACAAACCGAGTAAAAAAGGAAAGCAGAAGAAGGCTGCAGGTGGTAAGAAGAAATACCCTTTGAGAAGCACAGGAGAGTTTTGGAAGCTATACAACAGAATGAAGCCGAGGACGAGAGCAATCAAGCTGCAAAGAAAAGACGTATGAGGGTAGGCTAACATTAGCGACCGCTAGCATGCTAGGTTGTCACGCTCATGACTCATTGATGACGACATTGTCTGACCAATCAGTAGCCGGCAGTCGGTGACGTCATCCTTCAGTATCGACTCAGCTCGCTTGGAACCAGAGCAGAGTGGGTACTAAAACTAGGTTGTTTTAGGAGGTACCAGGCCAGTGGAAACATGCTGCAAGCCGAGTAGGGCCGAGTAGAGTAGGGCCAAGGCGTGCTAGTAGAAAAGGGCCAATACAATTTGTAAGGAACTGTTTTAGTTAATCTGTGGTGAGCAGAAATGATATAATTCACGTCACAACTACTGGAACCACTGAAGTATGGTTACTAAGTATAAAATAACATACTTCCATTTACAACACTGGGATGTAAGCATGACAAATAATTTGTCTCGGCTGTTTTGTGTTGTGTTCCAATGTTTGATCGCAAAAAATTCAAAAGAAAAACATCACAAATCTCATGGTACCAGTAGACTAGCGGTTACGTTCACACAATATATCCAGCTGATTTGAGGCAGGCTGTGCTTGGTTTAACTCCAGTGCACAATCTCTTCCTCACATGATAATTCCCCCACACATTCTCTCTCTGGTTCTTGTTGCTGTTCACTGTTCAACCCAATACTAATGAAGGCATAAAAGATTCAAAATACAACTTCAAAGTATTATACACAGCTATAAAGTAAAAGTGAATCACCTCCTTTTTTGGCAACCCTGGTGTCCATAACTCTCTCAATTGTCTCGCTGTCATCATCCTGCTGCTCCTCACAAGCTTCACCCGTCATTTCGATCAGGTCATCGGAGTCCGTTTCAAAGTCATGTTGGTCCTCTTTGTAGCTGTAACACAAAACAATACAGGGCAATATTACAGCATGACCACATCTTTTTTTAATCTTGTGAAGAAATTATTCAGTATACAGTCCAGACAAAGACAAACTCAAGTTCCTGCCTAATTCTGCTGCATCACAGAAAAATAAATCAGACCATTCTGGGTTTCAAAATGCACCTTTTGACTTTAGTTGCTCCCCTTTTTCCCCGTGTCTGCCTTTTTGGAGTGTCTTCCTCGTCATCATCATCATCATCATCGTCGTCATCGTCATCATCTTCTTCAGCAGAGGACTCTTGTTTTCTGGACTTCTTTGCTTTTTGAGCTTGCTGCTTTTTGGCTGAGGATTTGGTCTGAGGTCTGGAAAAGACATGTTTTAAACACAAGAGCAATAATGTAAGACTTCACTGCCTCAAGGATTACAGTCAAATTAATGTTGTTTTTGATTAAAAAAAAGAGTCCAGCAATTAACCTGTGAGGCCACAGTCACTTCCTGAATTAACGTATTCTTTAACAGTTAAGAAAATATATTTTTAAGACAAGTTAGTACTTGAAATAGTTGCTTTAGTATAACCTAAAATAAGAGAGATCACAGCTCTCAAGATCATACAAACCTCAATTAAGAATAGAACAGTGTCAAGTAGCATGTGAATAAAAACAGAACTTAGTGACTTAAAAATATTTTCTAACTATATTCTGTTGAGCACATCACAAGCTCATTTTAACAATTTCTGTAACAAAATGTCTGTGTTTCATGCCTTTCTGTGTTTCAAGATCCTTCTCTAAACACCAGAAGACATTGATTGTTTAAGTTGTATGAATAAAATTAATAGTGCTGTCAGACGATTAAAAAAATTAATCCAATTAATTACCGGATTTATAATTAATTAATCTAATTAATCACATTTTAATCTCATATCTGCTTAAAGTACCCGAATAAAGAATTTGAATTCTAGGATATTATAAAATTGCAGAGCATGACTAATCAAATGAATACACTAAGAAGTGAAGATTTGTAAATCCACATTATTATTGGTGACTAAATAAAAGTCAGGGCAACTTGTCCAGAAAATTCTAAGCTCAATCAGGAAACTCAAATTACACTCTAAGTGTGGAGAACATCCAGCAAAACAATTAGGCCTGATGCATTATTAAAGAACGTAGTACAAATATAGATAAATGGATTCAAAAATAAAATAAGACTAAGTTTTAAATATGCCATTCCTGTTGTCACCTGGGCTTTGTTTGGTTTGACTAGAGACACATGTGTGAAGTGACGTGCCACTGCCATGTACGGGTCCTCCAGCTGGCCAATATCAAAATGTTTGTGTGCTATGATTAATCGCGATTAATTTTTTTAACGCATTAATTTGCGGTGTAATTAATTAATCTAATTAATGCACTAAAGTGACAGCCCTAAAAATTAATTCTTTTCACCCAATGCACATCCTGAGTTGTTCATCAATTCAACTTTTCTTTTTGGGCATCATAACACTTCATAGGCTTTCAACAAGAGACAGACTTTGGCTGCACACAGGCCAGTGTGGTACCTGCACTGTTTTAAAGTGACACCATGCTGTTGTAACTCTGGCATGGGCACAGACAGCCCCACAGCTCCTGGGGTTTTGGCAAAAATCAGGATACTCTCTCTCCTTTTTGCTCTGAAGACTTAACAACCATTATTTCCTGGAAAATCTGAAATGTTGACTGAACTGATTACAGCATACTTTCCAATTTCAGGTCAGTACATCTTAGGCGAGCCTGGGCCAAAAGAAAATGGTGGCACTTCTGTATTTTGTTCATGGGTTCTGCTTTGATGGTAGTGGTCTAGTTTGTCCATGCAGCGACGGACTGTTAACTAACAAGTGTTTACTGAAGCCCATGTCATTATATTCATCACTGTTTTTAAATGCAGTGCCACCAGGATTCATTGACCACAGGCATTCGATCATTATTTTAAGCTTTGCCTCTTTCATATAGAAATTTTTCATGATTCACTCAATTCTACCTCCACCATGATGGTTCTGTTTTTATGGCATTTGTTGGTGTCTTTGTTAACAGGATAACTAAAAATACTAAAGGTTGGCTTTGGGTTTCAACAGATTTTGAATTTTCAGGGAATGTTGATCATGGCATAAGAGGACTTTGATTATATTTTGGTGGTGACCCGAATCCGGATCCAAAAAAAATTTCAAGGATTTTTTAACAGTGCGAGAAAGGACTGTTTTCCACATTTTTGACAATAACTAACTTGACAATGTTGGAAATGCCATGACAGAAGTTAATTTGATGATGATAATTGTTGCACATGATTACACCTCAATAACAGCTTATTCAGGACTGATCTTTAGAAACTTTGGGACAATTTGCCCACCTGGTCATTCACAAGGGAGAGATTCTTCACCAGTACTAAGAAATGTGCCTCTTAGAAAGTTTGGCTCCTGATGTCACTACAACCACAAGCTACTAGTCTACAGGATTTTCAGGTGTTTTTATACATATCACAACTTCTTTTTGCCCGTCCTAGTTTTTGGAACAGCACTCAGGAATTAAATTCAAAATGTGTATCTGAATTTAGGTTAAAAAGGATTAGCAAATCACTCAACAGTTATCATTCACATATTACACAACAGCTCAGCTCTTCTGGAATTGAGGTTTGTACTTCAGCTCAAAGAAATTAGAAAAAAAATGTGATCACATGGTACAGAATGATTTGAGATGGCTAGTGGGTAGCTGTCTGATTGCCAGGCTTCACTACACTCTTACCTTCTAGCAGGAAGTCGTCTGGATCTAACTTTTTTCTCTTCCTGCTCACTGTCTGTACTGTCGGAAGCCTCCTCCTCCTCATCCTCCTCCTCTTCATCATTTGAGTCATCATCTTTCCAGATATTTCTTACAACAAAGAAATGCCACAAGTTCACCCTCAAGGCCCATCAAAACCAATTTTAGATATGATAAAAATGTCGGCCATAGGGTGTTAAATACAGGATTATTGGATCAGGGAAAGGCCACTGACCAGACCAATTGAATTTGACGTAATGCAGAACAGCATCTGGCTGAGTAAAGCTAACAGAGCCCATTTGGAACAAACAGATACCCATTTAACAAACAAGACCAACATTATGAACACACACCAGCAATACAACAACAAACAAACTTATGAACTGAATAAACTGCTAGGAAAGACTAAACTCAGAGTGCTGACATGACAAAATTAAAAGAAAATGGCTCTGTGCTAACACATATGTTACAAAAACAGAAAGATATTAAAATCATAATGATACAATTTCTTTATACTGCTCATACTTACTCCTTTTTCTTAGCGCGAGTCTTTTTCCTCTTTGGACTTTCACTCTCTGAGTCACTGCTGCCCTGCTGGCACAGAAAGCACAACAGACAACATTTCAGCACAATCATTGAATTTCTATAGAACAACCACTAGATGGGGCAACTGGCTTCTTAGCAGGAGCTGATGCCAAAGCAGACAATAGTGCAGAGGAAGACCACGCTGCATATGAAATTTCCTTTGTCTTTGTTGCTGCTGCTGCTCCTTACCCCGGCTCCAATGTTTAAACGTGCTGGCTCTTGTCTGCTGCGATTCGACCGCCTGACTCCGTACACATCTGGATGCTCATCCCACAGCTGTGAAAAGAAACCAACCGCTGTCACAAAGAGACAAATAAGACATGTCCTAATTCTAATCCCATTTTCAAGCAGCTTGAATATGTGAATTAAGCGGCGGCTTATTTCAATTGTAGAAAATGACACTTTTCTACTAAAAGACAGAAAGATGTCCGATTTTGTAACACCTACTGAAAAACCGTAAATGCATCTTTTTTCTTCCCAAAAATATAAAACTAGTTCTTAATTTTTCTGCAATTATCTTCATTACTTGGATTGAATGGGATTCTTTTTCATTATGTATAGATGTTTTTCCCATATGTTCTTGATCTTTGGTAATAAATTCAATTGTACCTGACACTTAAATAATATTAATCTTTAGTTACACAGCACTTTTCAAAATAAAAGTTACTACTGCAAAAAAAGTAATTGAATTGGTTTATTACATGCACGTATTATAGTTTAAATCGATCTGACTTTTCTACCTTAAAACTATATCATAAAAACTAGATTCACTAACTTATTATTAGACTGTTCATTTCATTTAATGTTTAGTGGTCCCTTTTACAAGCCCCCTCTGAGTTCTTGTGTCCTATCTGTACATTCGGTATTATCTTGTATCCTCCTATGTTATTTCAATCTTCTGCCTTTTCACAAATAAATACATAGTTGCCCTCAAAGTGTGCTGTTTCTCCCTTTGTTTGTTGAATTTGGTGAGAATAGTGTGCATATTTCTAAAGTATCAACCTTTAAATACCTTTGTACAATATGACTGAAACGTGCAGGCAATGGGGCAAGGCAGTATGGAGAAAACAAATATATTTTTGCTAAATGATGCAACACTAAGAAATAACGAATGCTTGTCACAATGCTAAAACCATACATGTGGGGTCCAGTTGAAAATTAAGCAATATTAATACCTGTGTGTCACCGTAAAAACAAACAGAGCAGTTTTTTGATGCTGAATATCAGATATATTTTGTTTACAGTTGGCATGGGAATTGACGCAATTTTACTGATAGCAGTGCAATTAATGATTCTGCAGACTGAATCTATTCTTTTATCTATTCCTGATGATTTTGTGTGGATAAGAGCTGGTCTACATAGGTTTTTAATGGCAAATAACCTGACACGTGCTGTATGCATTTTTTTTATGTTAAGACACGATTCTGACCACTTTTGCCCCATCAAGCCCCCGTTAGGCATGTGTCTTTATCATCTCTTCTGTCTCTGGTGACAGCATGACGTCCTTAATTCACAAACCATGTAGAGCGAAGTGAAAGGGATTGACAAGCAAAAAACGAATGATTCCTTGAATCAACCTGAATTGCTTTTTATTTCCGATCCCTAGTTTTTAACTTACCAAAATGAAGCCCAGACTACTGCGGTCTGTCTAAATGAACATCTGGTTTATGATTCTGTAAAATGAGGTTGTTAATCAACCCTATATAGTTAAACAGCATCAGTTTAATACTGATTAATCTCCATTGTTTAAATTATGAGTGCTATCAAAAAGTTCAGAGGCGGTTTGTCTACCTTCAACAATAAAATGTAATAAGCACCAGTTCTTAAATTGTATTAATCTCTTTTATACATTTGGATCCATTTACAATCGTGACATACAGCCTCCATGACCTCAAAATTGAAGACACAAGTACTTTCCATCTGTGTAGACTGAGTGGTTGAAATATCCAAAATATTGGTAAAAATCTAATTTAATGAGTCCCACTCAGGGTTCCCACTCTTTTCTAGAAATCATTTTCCAGGGCTTTTTCCAGTGTCACCTATCCGACTTGTAGTTACACTGTTGCTGTGAGCAGTTTGTAATTCTAGTTAGCCTTCTAAAAAACAGGATCAGAGGTTGATAAACAATATCTCTAGCTATTGATCATACTGATCTTAGAATTTCTTTGTTTCTAACTCTCCAGCACAACATTGTCTGTTAGCTATCTGCTTAGTCTGACTTTTATGTGTCTTACTATTATAAATTTATGGTTATACATATTTTTTAGTCTATATTTACTCTGCTTTTTTATGAATAGATTTTGTTGATTTAGTCTAAATTTATTTTGTTTTTTTGTCATTTTTTTACTATCTTTTTGTCCCCATTGTTTTGAGTTTTTATATTTCATGCCTTAACTTGCATTATTTTACCTACTCACGTTTTCTGGCTACGTGTACATTAGTTACCAAGTACATTTTTACTTAATTTCCTATGTTTCAAGATAGAAGAAAGACAGATAATTTTCCAGGACATTTCACTTTTTTCCTCATTTTCCATATGTTTTCCATGACTGAAAAATTGGGCAATCCTTTTCCAGGTTTTCCAGGACGCGTGGGAACTGTGCCACTGTCAAAACGAAACATATTTTACTTGATGACTGCTTCATTTTGCAGTGACTCCATCGTCTGTGACTACTGAATGGTCTCATAGATACACCTGAGGGAGATACTGTCATGTAAATGTTACCAAACAATGTGGGAAGCTGAAATAGTATGCAGGGGCTTGCATGTATTTATTATTTCCGATTTAAAAAATTATCTTTACCTGATAATGGGTATCTAATGTGTCAATTTTCGTTGCTGTGGTTCAGACATCTTTCAACATTGTTTCATTTTTTTTCAATTGAGGACTCCTGAGAAAATACAAAAGGGATTCCAGGTATTCCTGTGTCAATCATTCTACTGATTGTGGTTATTACTGTAACCAATTTTTTACAGCGCAAAAGGCCTCTACATCTTTGTATTATAAATATTAACTTAATTGTCGCAATATTGTTTTATCCTTTATCTCGCTTGAAATTATACTGATAGAGCTTGAAAAGAGTCTATAGTCTGACAGATGGAGGCAAAGCTGTTGCAAAACTTTCTTGGTTGTAACTGAAAATCCCCTGCAACACAAACCTGGATAATCACATCAAGAGCCTGATGACCCAAAGTTAACTCAATCTCCATTATTAGAGAATGTGACTGTTAATCTGCTTTGGAAACGGTCAGCTGTCACAGTAGACTTAGTTTCCATCTTTGGTTCAGTGACCTTTACCTTCTTCACTTCAGTCACTCGCTCCTTCTTCTTGGCTGGTTTGTCTTTGACTTCTTCTGCAGTCTGCTGAGATTTGGAGCCTGCAGACTCGCTCCCAGACTCAGAGTGACTCTCTGACTCCGATGAGCTGTTGGACTCAGAGTTGTGGGATCTTCTTTGCTCACTGCCGTGTTCACTGCCGTGTTCGCTGCCGTGTTCACTGCCGTGTTCGCTGCCATGTTCACTGCCATGTTCACTGCCATGTTCGCTGCCATGTTCGCTGCCATGCTCGCTGCCGTGCTCACTGCCATGTTCACTGCCGTGCTCGCTCTCTGACTGACTTCCTGACTCGGAGGCAGAGTGGTTGGACTCTTCTGATGCTGAATTACTACAGGAACAAGAACATATTCAGACTTTTGATACTGCATTACACAGTAACTTTTCATTTGGCTTTAACATTAGTGTCTATACAATTAAGTGCACACACTCTGAAAGAGATATTTAGAAACAGTTTGAGCTTCAAAGCTAAAGTAAGTCGGGATTTAAGGCCTTCTGGACACCTTAACTACATTATCTAATAGTGCATGCCTGACTCTGCTAACTGGTTCATAATGACCTTATTCTCACTCAGGAACACAAATCCTCTTACTGTCATTCTGTAAAGCCTATGATCCACTCTCGCCCTTAAAATAACGATTTAAACAGAGCTTGAGTTTAGTCAGCACCTCCAGTAATCCTCCTCTATGCTAATGTCCATTTCCATGTGACTAAGGGGAACTTAAAAACAGTATAAAGAACAAAGATGCTCACAATAAGGTTGATGAAAAGTTGGTCAAAGGGGTTTAAAATTCATAGCCTAAGTATGACTGCACAGTGCACAGAAACTTCAACTTTTAGTGAATTCTTTCTTTCTCCACATCATCTTACATGTAAAGCAATAAAAACAATGTGATAAAATGATATAAGTAGATTATCTAGTTCAGGCTGCATGCAAATGGTTTAACTTTCATTTTAGCTTCTGCTACTTTTTGATCTGAATCTTCAGCTACCAGTGACCTTTTCTGGAGATTACAGACCTTCCTTCTTTCTGCAAGTGTTACAATATTTTGACTATACCTAAATGATGATACCTGATATTTGTATATATATCAGTTTATTTTCTAGGCATGCACATTACTGGACTTTCACTGAAATCCATCATATCAAAACTTGTTTAAGTCAGAAGTAAACTGGTATGAACCAGTTTTTCTTTGGACCATCAAATCTCTTTCTTACTAGAGCACTTGAACTGTTCTTACTTGTGACTGTGTATTCAGTTTGAAAATACGGACGTCACAACTGTTACATTGTTAACATGGGCATGAATGCATATCAATAGTGATCAGACATTACATGTCTGGAGCTATTATCTACAGGACCAAAATTGTGCCAAATTATTGCAAATCTCTAATTTCACTGTGGAGACATAACAGAAACAAAGTCACGTCTAATTCATATTTCCATAAATCAAATAGCAGCTGTCATGCAGGCACTTTAGTAAAGGTGCATGAGTCAACATAAATACAAAAAATGAAACATAAATGCACATGGTACTTTTGGGAGGGTAAAGTTAATATATTTAAATATGTCTTACATAAACACAAAATATACAGCAAACCAAACTTTCTTTTACTTTTTCCTATCTGTATCTTGTAAAAGCCTCCCGTGGACGGGTATACAACACTTGAAGTGGTGCATCTGGGACATGAACATAATTACATGCTACAGCACAAAAGTAACTGTTGTCTACGCTTACATAAATCAATAAATAAATACTTGTTGGAAAATAATAATCACATGTTTTCCAGCCTTTTATCAGAAATTGAAGACATTTGAGACTTTTAGGTTTAGCCACTACCCAGTTGGTTGTATTTTTTCCCTTTCCAACATAAACTATGTTGATTAATATATCATACCTCCCCCGACATCTTCTCCAAAGATACAATACAAGCCAAAAGTTTGGACACAGCTCCTCATTCAATGTGTTTTTATTTTTTATCACTAATTACATTGTAGATTCTCACTGAAGTAATGATGGCCACTCAGTTCTCTTCACTTAGCTAACTAGGGCTGTCGGCTGAGCACCAGCCTGACTTCTGAACAACACAAATGATGGTCCCAACCCCATTAAAAAGGCAAGAAATCCCATTAATTCACCCTGGAAAGGCACACCTGAGAAGTGAAAACCATTTCAGGTGACTACCTCTTGAAGCTCATAAAGAGAATGCCAAAAGTCTGCAAATCAGTAATCAGAGCAAAGGGTGGCTACTTTGAAGAAACTAAAATAAAAGACATGTTTTCATTTATTTCACACTTGTTTGTTAAGTACATAATTCCACACATGTTCATTCATAGTTTTGATACCTTCATTGAGAATCTACAATATATAGTGATGAAAATAAAGAAAACACATTGAATGAGAAGGTGTGTCCAAACTTTTGGCCTGTACTGTATATTAGTTAGGGATTCACAATTCAGGTAGACCAATCATGGTATCAGCACATATTTACCTAAAAAGCTGAGAGGTATTGGCAGATGAGACCTTTTTTTTGCTTATATTTTGGTCATTATCATCAGAAATACTGGCTGTAATATTTGCAAAATGTACAACTGTACCAGGATGGTATATCATCATCATATCATCAATTAATGTCCTCCTTAATAGTCTGAAGTATCATTTGAAGAATCAAATGTTTCTTGGTTCACGTCTGTTTCAAAAACAAAAAGATTGTGACCATGCAAGGAGCAGTTCAATTGTAGAGAAGTAGACTTTGAGCTTTGGCTCCCATGATTGATACTGATAAAAGCAATAAAGTTTGGAAGTATTGAGATATCAATATCTGCAAGAATCCAAAATTGTTAATCTCCGATAAAAGCATACTCTCAAGGTAAATGAAATTCGCCAGCTTGCGAGGGTTAGCCAGTAATATTTGTGATTCATTACACCTCAAATGATTTTAGGTTCCATGTCGGGGGCCTGATGGGGGTGGTACTGTGAATAAAAAGTAGGAGAGGAAAGAAGAGTATTGTTGTATGATCATATCTCCCTTCAGTTCTCCCTTATATGACCTATGGCGTAGAGGTGTGGGGGAATACGTATAAAACTAATCTTGATCCGATTTGTGTGATCCAAAAAAGAGCAATTAGAATTGTAAATAGAGTGACCTACAGGGAACACACAAACAAACTTTTTATCAAACTGAAAGCGCTAAAATTTAGGGACTTGGTTGTCTTTAAAACAGCCCAGTTTATGTATAACATAAAGAACAATAAGTTACCTGTTCATATCCAGGGATTGTTTCAAAAGAGAGATATGGTTTTTAGTTTCCGAGGTGAACTATTTAAAAAACAGATTGTAAAAACAAACATAGAACAACACTGTATTTCTGTTGCTGGGGTTAATATTTGGAACAAGTTGGACCCAGAGCAAAAAGACTGTTTATCATTATTTCAATTCAAAAAGAAAACCAAGCAAAACATTTTAAATTCCTATGTTGAGAATGACCAATGACTGTAAAAAAAAAAAAAAATGTTGAAAAGTCTTTGCATCCAGTATATTTTGTTTTGTGTCTTGTATTAAAGCATTGTGATGCATATCGGTTTAAAAAAGAATTGGCAGTTTCTGTTAAAACTGTGATGTATGGACTGTTAGCCATCTATATGTTTTAAAAACGGTGTAACTTGTGTTGGGGGTGGGTAAAATAAGCTTCGGCTTCAGCCTGCTCCTTTTCAGACTACCATGTTGTTTTATTGCTGTTTCTCGCTCAGTTAACAAGATTGTCTGAATAAACTTAAATAAACTTGAAAACTTGAAAACTTGAAATATTGTGACACCTTGAGGGTAAAAAATACACCCATTTCTTTTTTGAAAAAAGTCCCACTACACAGCCTTTGCTCTTGAGAAACTTCATACTTCAGGGATTAATCCAAGAAAAAGATTTGGACAGATGAGTTTCTGTTTCTGACAACAGGCCTTTGTGGACAGTGAAAAAACAAAAAACCCTCAGCATGATGAGTGACCTGTGTCGTATGACTATATGCATGCAGTCTCTTGTTGAGACACATGGTGGCGCTGTGCCGTCTTTAAATGGAGCTCCAGACATCACTGCCCTGCATGGAGGAGTATATTCTTACACGTGTCCGATGAGGAAAGGAAATACTACAGAAAGTGCTCATTAAGTACACTTAGACGTCATCATCGTTCACCAAATTATTTGGGATAAATAGAGTGTGTGTAAATATTAGGCTGGTGTTTTCCAAGGCTGTATCCCTGGGAAACTGCTTTTTGTAAAAGGACTCGAACACTTTTGAATTCTATCATTTGGTCAAATGTGTCGGTAAAACTCGGAGAAAACATTGCGGTGAATCCTTGTTATTCTATAGCAGTTAAGAAATAAAAATAACAGTCTTCATTTCACCCTTTAGACTTCCACAAGCCTCAAAAAAACAAACTCGGAAGTGCATAGTTTCTTCCGCTTTAAGAGGTCAAAGGGGGTGGGACACAGAATCGGTCTCTTAATTCTTATTGGCTGGCTAGTTGCTACGTGGAATTTTAACCAATAAGAGCAGACTGTTCGGGCTTTCCTGACACTGAACACTTCCTGTTCCTCCTCCATGTAGTTCTCTGAGCAGAGTTTTAATACAGACAAGTGAGCAAGCTGGGCACACAAAGCAATGGCCATTTTGTGACTCTGAGGAGAACATGTGCAAAGCCTTATGAAAGATAACATCAAAAATAAAGTGCTTGATCTTTTGAGATCTTATTCTGCTGCTTTGCCTGTCCCAATTTATGTAAACCGGCAAGGAGGGACTGTCAACAAGACAAGAGGACAAAATTTACTCAGCCTAAAAAGACTAAAATGGCTGCCACAAGATCACATAGAGAAACTACAAGTGTGATGTAACACACTGCAGTGTAGTCTGTAATAAGCAGTGAGTTTCGAGAGTATCAGAAAATCTTGGTTTCTTTTTCCTATACAGCACAGCAGCAGTCCAGTTTGTTTTCCATGCATGGCAGCAATTCTACCTACAATATAAGAGTCAATGACATTTTAAAGTACTTAACCATTAAATTGGAAGTCATACATTTAATAAATTCTTGTGAAATCCTGACAGCACACACATCAACTGATTTTTATACAAAAGTATCTTTATTGATCAAATGAATGTGGTGTTTCATGTTTTTTTTTTTAATATTCAGACTTCCAGATACCTGAGAATGACAGATTTACAGTTTTCATTTTTAATCTTCAAGATAAACAGCAGTGTCTTATGCAAACATCTTTGCCACAACTTACATAATTTAAAACCATGACATGGGAACTTGCTTGTAAAGTTTTAAAAGTTTGAAGTCTCAAATATCTGATGATTACAGGGACACATAAAATTTTAACCTTAAGCAAGACACACAACCACTATTATCAATACATCTAAAACACAGGCTTCAGGCCTTTACATAAACTCTTAGAAAATAAAAACATATCAAGACAGATATAAATAGAAAGGACCAATTGCATTAAAATGTCAAACATATGTAAACATGGCTACATTAAAGGTCAATCCCATTATAAAAAAAACCCAAACTGTTAAGTATTAAGAGTTCATACATAACAGATCACTTAATGTTTTTATGTTTATGTTGTCTGAAATGAGGCCCTGTAAGAACTCGAGTTATAGACCAGTTCAAGAATAAAAAGTCAAATTACATAAGTTTATGCACGACATAACATCAAAAACAGTTCTTAAGCAGTTGGTAGTACTTAGTTTTATTAAAGCATTGATAATGTATTAAATATTTGGAGTAAAAATCCTATAAAAGCACAACTGGCAAAGCATGAGAAAAAAAGTTCTTAAAAAGGTAAGAATTTTTGTAACATTTTGTACTTAAGTGTGCAAGACCACAAACTGACAAAAATAAAACTACATGTTGCTTTCCAGCAAAGTGCAATCACATCAAAAAACTGGACACATGTTGTGATTAATATAACAAATCTCAGGAAACCTATGTATGTATTGGTGTCCCTTTATAAAATGACTGAAACATAGTTTCCTAAATAAATTAAATCTAATGACAATGATGATAAAATGGTGCATTGCAGTACCAACTAGTATGACAAGGTCATATTACATTGATGCGAGGAGATGAAACAATTTAGAAAAATGATTGAGGAAAATCGGACAAATGAGTCTAAAACATTGATCTTGTGGGCTATTCTGTCTTCACACAGGCCTGAAACCCCAGTATTGATAGTAAAAAATGGTAGAAAAATCAGGGTGTGGCTATTAAACAATAGCAAGGTCATTCATGACACTAGTGCACTTTAATAAATCCATGAAGCAAATGAATACACAGGTGACCAGCCATGCTTGACAATGTAAACAATCAAATCACATAAGAAAAGGAAAAAGGAAAAAAGGTGAGATCATACCTCGATGCGTTGCTGTGAGTCGATCCTTCATCCTCTTGCTTTTTACTTTTATTCTTCATCATTGTAGTATCCTGATGATTTTAGAGAAGTTGATCTTTTGTCCAGGTATTTACTGTGAAAAAGTTAGTAGCATGAACTCTCATGCAAGTCCCATAAGATTGTCTTTGCCCAGATAGCAGTAATGTCCCCGACAATGGGACACGGAGCAAGAAAAGGTCATTAAATCGAAAGATTTACTTTTCATTATTTACATCGATTACTTAAAAATAGTTTAGAAAATGTCCGGTTTATCCACGGTTACTTATAAGTCCAGCATGTCTTTCAATGTAGTCCACAGATCAAGCCGCATGCAATTAATTCTAACTGCGTCATCACAAGAAGGATAAGAAAAGTAAGATTTAAAGATGAAAAAAATCATAAAATCGGGCTTAACGCGATGTAAACACAACGATTCAAAGTGGAGAAAGGTTGTAATCTACAAATGAACCATTTGATTCGCGTTCGTTTTGACTTAAGATTTTACCAAGTCGACTAAAAATACAAAAAACGTCGATGAAATAACTTACAAATAAATTATAAAAAGAAACTAATTCCAAAAAGCTGGTAGGCCTTGACAGTCCTCATCCACTGTCAGACTCAGCGACAGAGCAGGGCTGCACACTAAAAATGGAGGCGCGCCATGGCTGCCAGAGCCCTGTATGGAAAACAACGACAAGCACTCCCACAGCTCAGACGGCTCGATCGGCACCGAAAAACAGCCCGAAACCCTCACAAAACCACGAAATTTCCGACAGAACAACAATCGAACAGCCTTAAGACTTAGTTTTAATCAAAAATCGAGCGGTTTCGGTCGAAGAAAGAGGGAGAAAAACGGTCTGACGAAAGCCTATGGCACCCTTCCCAAGGCTCAGCCGCCATCTAGAGCTCCTTCCCTAGCTCTGAAAGCTTTGCCTTTGATTGACGTTATTTCCATTTACCCAGCACTCAGGTGATGTCTAAGTCCCACCCCTTTTATTGTGTTTAAATGTTGTTTATATATAAAAATACATATATTTTCTGCGTTAGGACTCAAGTATCAAGTAGAAACCCTTCTCTACACTTTGTAAAAAAAAAAGGTAACAATATTTGAGACTGATAAATGTGTGCAATTTTTATGCACCAGTTTCATCACTTCCTGCTCAGACAGGAAGAAGGACAGCAAGAAGCCATTTTAGAGATCCTTTGGCGACCATTTTTGGTCAAGCTTTTCTTTAAACGACTTGCAATGTGCTGTTTAAAAGCAAATTAATTCCTTGACTGTTGCGATGAACAAATACCAATCAACGAAGGCATAATCGAAACAAAATGTTGTGTACATATGAACCTTTTTTCTTTGAAAGGACATTAGTTTATATCATAAATCTATTACGAAAAGCAAAATCTTGCCTATATCATCCCAGTCGGAAGGTCAAAAAATTACGCAAGTTTAGATATATG
This sequence comes from Scarus forsteni, assembly GCA_036419115.1. Taxonomy (NCBI): domain Eukaryota; kingdom Metazoa; phylum Chordata; class Actinopteri; order Labriformes; family Labridae; genus Scarus; species Scarus forsteni. The sequence goes on along the minus strand of JAZDUH010000245.1, from coordinate 7,722,217 downwards.
ATGGGCAAACCATAATTTAAAGAACAGATTAACAAATTTGAAAACCACTAAGCTTCAAACACATCAGTATCATCTTAAATGCGTCACATGTCTTGATGGTATCTGAATTAGCTAAGACACAAAGCCATGAAAATTATGAGGTTATACACTTTATTTGAAAAAAACACAAAGCAAAAAACAGTGACATCTGAATACCAAATGAACAATGGCGTATTTTGTTTTCCCCAAAAAGACAATATATCTGTGCAAAAAGTCCATTTCAAGCAAGCAACAGTCTTCCGAAAAAACACGTGGTCATTAAAAAAATCCAAAAAGTCAAAGTCCAGTCAGAAAATGGTTTCATCTTGTCAAAGTTCGGCTATTAGCCAAACCCCTTTCCATCTTCATGATAAAAAACGGTGTCTCCACTTCAGCATTATCCAGTTGAATGGGGTCTTGATAGGATAAAAGAAAGAAGGGAAAGTTGTAAGCCCAAAGTGCAACTTTCAAGTTAGAATTAACTAGCCAGCAAGTTAAAAAGTATGCTAAATTACACGTTAAAACTGAAAGATCAATGGCTAGCAGCCAGTCACAATACCTAGCACTGCGCAAATGCTTTTCATGTATAATTCGATTAACAAAATTAATTTTTATTACTTGGTACTAAAAGCCCTAATACCTTTGACATGCTGTTTAACTATTCAAGGGGTTGGCCAGCATCAAAGGTGTTTTGCAAATAAGTTCTACAGTAAATGTTCATCAATAAGCTATCCCGATGAGACCGGCTGTGCCCATTTATGGCAGGCCTGTGAACTTAAACCTTATTAACTTAAGTAACAGCAGTCAGCTTTGATTTCTGGAAAATAGATCTGAAACTAGCAAATGGGTTAAGCAACTTGTAAACAAGTTCACCAACTCTCCACTAGGGGTGTGATTAATACCACTGACCTAAAGTATGATCGATAGTTCAGGGTTGGACCATCAAAAAAAAAGGGTGTAAACACACAAATCCAGATTCAATATTATGTCCATTCATTGGATGAATTGAAATAAATGAGAGCCACGGTCACCAAAGCAATGAAGCAACAGGCCAGCAGATGATCAACAAACTGTCATCCAACAATCATCAACAAAATATGCTCAATACCCTTTTCAAACACCAAGTTCCAAAATTTGAGAAGATTTCCTCACAATTTCACAAACTGAACTGTGACTTAGAAATGGCCAGTTTATCACGTTTTCTATCTTAAAGCATTAGTATTAAATAAAGTAAATCTATGCAAGAGTGAGTGTTTAGGTCTCTCCAAAGTTACATAGGTGGAGACAGAGCCAATGTTGAACCCAAGCAAGTCTGACTTGTATTATGATTAACAATATTTATAAGAAAAGCCAAAAGGTGAAAGAAGTTCTGTATCAGCTACAGCAAATTTGAAAGTAAAACACTGCCTATGCACATAACCAGTTATCATTCCGTTCTTGTCTAATTGTAATGGTTAAAGGGAAGTTTCAGCTACATATCAGACATTAATGGGTTCGGCCATGCTCAAGTATGAGCACTTTACACTCAACATATGTAAAAAAGCAGCATTCTGTGCTCGATGTTAAAAAAGTAAAATGTGAAAACTTACCGGGATGTCTTCTTTTTCTTCAAAGCAGGATACACTTCCCACTAGTTCTCAACTCTCCTGTGAAAAATAAACAAAACCAAGGAATATGAATGATGCCCATCAAATAAACAGGATCAACACTGAAACTTCAAACTCTTAAAAATGGTTATTTTTTACAACAGCTAGTTTCTATGTCCTAAAAGTATCTATAGGCTGCTTGTCATTTTCCCTCAGGAAAAAAAGACGACAAAATCTGTCAAATTGTCTCAACATAATTGATTATCTTGCAGGCCTTCTACCAAATTTGAATACAGATGAAAATGACCACAGATATTGTCTGATTTTGTTCAGGCTTGTATAACACATGACTGCCTAAGGGTATGCAAAATCCAGAGGTTAAAGAAAGACAATAAGTTATATGGGAAACCTTACTCATTATCAAAAGGCGTGTATATATTACCATACATATATGTAATTAAGGTATAATGTGTACTACTTGACTTGCATAATGAAAATAGTTCTCAGCTTTTAGTCAAATATTTTACTGTTTGAAAATGAACACCTTTATTCTATGAAGCACTACCAGTTGCTTCTGCCACTTGAATCAAACGCTGTTAAATGTGTGGGACTGAAGGCTCTTTTACATGGCTGGGGTTTTAAAAATATTGAGCACAGATTACTGTTCTCTGAACTACATGAATATGGTATCATTCAATAAAAAAAAGAGAAAGAAGTCTTGTGTCGTGTTCTCAGAATATGCAGAAAATCTTTTTATATGTTTTGACCATTAGCTAGTAAAGCATATTGTCAGCTTTTTAGCATGGATGTCTGATCTAGTCCAGTTCCCTTGTGTGTTTAGGCTCTCCTTAAGTAAAGGTTTGGAAAAAAAGGCCAACTAAGAGTCAAGGATACATATTTTTTTAAAGACCGTCTTATTGCTTTAACATTTTGAACTACAAAGTTATGCAACACTAATCTTAGATGATCAGATTTGTATCAAATAGGACTAATGGTGACAATTAGAAGTCTTTCAGCCTGTGGTCTGGCATGTCAGACAAACATATCCATGGGATATATTTGATGTCCATCTAGGTAATTTCCCTTAAGCCTGAACCTTGCAGGAAAAAAAATGAAGGGAAGCAGAGTGGATGTACTTCTGTCTCTCTCTTTTGCAGCTGCCATTGTTTACAGGCATTCAGCTAATCTATCCCTTTCCCCTAAAAAGGCAGATGTAATACTGAAAAAAAACAACACAAAAAAACAAAAACAAAGATAGCTTGCTAGCAAAACAAAATTGTAATTTTATTTTCACGAAACAGATTTGATGAATGAATAAAGACTGTCAATGTCAAAGTCTTTACTCTCTTTCAAAAACCATCATATTATATGAATGACACAGACTTTTCTGTCTTAACGTTTTCCTTATTCACAAGTAGCGCCACCTGCAGCTCAACATCAGCACTCATTTAGGTAGCTCCATTTATCTGGGTAATTTAGGTAGTAATCTGAGTTCTTACACGTTTTCTTCTGTGAGCTGTTTAGTAGTTGAGTCATATGTGCAGAAGGCTTCTTCATATCAACAATGAAATAACTGACATAGACTTCTGTAGCCTGTTGTGAACTAAAAGCTACACCTACAAACCCTGAGCAGAAGTTTTAAGTTACCTCCGAGAAGTTATTAGATTTATGTAATCTTTTGCTCCACTAATACAAAAATTTAATTTAGATTATGGTGTAAAGTCCACAGTAAAACACACCTTAAAAACTACTCAAGCTGCATCTTGTTAGTTGCACTACTGAAAGGCAAAACTACTCAAGCTGCATCTTTGTTAGTTGCACTACTGAAAGGCAAACTTCTACTTAAGTCTACACTGAAGCTTTGCTAAAGCTGCAATTTTATAAAGCGGATTTCTTTAAGGTCTAATTTCCTGGTTTGTTTGTCCAACTTCACAAAATGTCTTGGAGGTCCATTTGTCGAGGATTTGAGTTAGGTTGACACGAAAAAGAAAGAAGCTGTCTCTCTGGAAAATCAGATGCAGCTCTTTCCCCTCCCCTTTGGAAATACTCAGATCTTCAGGGGGGTGGGGGGTAACAATGAGCCCTGCGCTGACTGGCTGTCCACACATATCTGATGGGTGGGGGAGGAGGGGTTACAGCCTATGGAGCAGATATTCAAAACAGCCATTACGTCTGCCCGTAACAAGCAGGAAACACACATGTGGGTGGAGCCTGTGTAGCTATTACATAATAAACCCCAGAGAGTATAAAACTGAGCATTTCAGGGCTCATTTTCTGTAAGGAGGCATACCATATTTCTCAGTGAAATGGAAGCTTAGTTACAGGTGTAATGTTTTTCTACTCCACCAAGCCCTTTCTAACATTGTTGGCAAACAAAACTGATTTAGCAGGACATGGGACCTAACAATAACACTGAATTTAGTGGTACAAATGGGCAGACACACAACTATTCATTTTTCACAAAAGCTGAAACTTTGGACCCTTTCTATCCCCAAATACAAGGCTCCAACATCTGCTTAAAATATTGATGCTTGACTTGTCATTATCAAGTTTTCAGCCTTAAGTTAGCTAATGCTTAAATGATAGAGAAACCTTGGCCTGTATCTTCATTAGTGAGAAAGTGAGCTCGCAAGACTAAAATTTGGAATTTGTGCCATTACATAATTATTGTTTAAGACAAAATTGGAGAAGTCAGCTTCCTTGGATTAAATCCTTTCATTTCTTCTCAAGTGGCCATTTGAAGTACTGCAATTTTAATCTTGCCAAATGTGATACACAACCTGCTCCAACAGTCATATCTACACAGTCTAAGTAGTAAGGGTCTTGTGCAATTTTGTCATTATGCTTGTATAACCTTAATAAAGTTGGTTGACAGAATTATCAGATTGTTAAAATTTGGACTAACTTTGGTTTGATTTTGGCGCATTATCAAATGCATGAATCGATCAAGTCCATTGTTAACGTATATTGCTGTTTGGATAGCTAAATGTTACTGACTGACAACGTACAAAAATAGATGAAAAGACGGGGCCATGTTCTGGTATTAACAGCGCACAAGGAACTAGATATAAACAAAACTGATAAGACGCCAACCACAACTCCCAAACTTTTGTTGTTGACCCGTCATAGCAAAGGTCCAGCTCCTTCTTGATTTTGATTGGTTGGGGGGGAGGGGTAGTCTATAAGGCATTGGCTGCTATCTCAAATTGAAAGATTTCCAGCACTGAGCACAGGGAAAGACGTCCAGTGGTGGCTGTAAGCTTACTTTTCCAGAATATCAAAGTTAGCACGCCAAGTGTCTTGACTGCAAAATCTGAGAAGTGTCGCGACAAATCTTCTCAGATTTGTCGACCAATCAAACTTGCCTTGCACTGATACTTTGGGTATGTTACCCATGATAACTGACTTATAAATGCGAATCAGGACATTGTTTGGGTTAATTCAATAAATGCTGGCCTAGCTTAATGGATTAGTTAGCTCGTTTCGAAGACGATTTAAAGCTCACATAAAATCAGACATTTATGTAAAAATTATGACCTGCAGATCAAAGAAACCACGTACAACATCCTAAATTTTCATAAGAGTCTAAGTAAAAACATCACTGGCGTTAACATCGTGTGCAAACAAAAAAGCATCGAACTACGATAATCTTTGATGATAACTGGGGACACGTCATTCTTGTTAGTGTTAGCAGCAAGAATAAATATCTACACTGTTTAATAATGTATCCGAGCGACAGTTAAATTCAAATGCTTAAAATATAAAACAACACTTTTGTTAACGTTATTACCATGAAGTAAAAATGAAATGTCCTTTAAGTTTCGATCAGGTGTACAATTCTTTCTCAAGTTTGCCGCTTTAGCATCATCCACTAGAGGGCAATACTTACCATTTTTAACTCATTACAGTATTTGGTTTCACTTAAAATTTACAACTTATTTGCAATATAATAACTCATGATTGATCATTTACATTAGTTCCTTCCGACAAGAGTTTGTCAGTTCAAAAACAATCAACTATTTGACAGTTGAAAAGGCAAAAGCATATTTAATATGCGTTTTTCTCATAAAAAAACCAATTTTAAGACATTACTTACATTCACTCTTGCATCACAAATAGCGCCAATCTGTCGATTTTTGCCTTCGTGACTGCGGCTGAAAGCCAAACCTTAAAAAAAGAAACAGAAGAATTAGAAAGACAACAGCCCCCCCTACTGGTTAAAAATAAGTGCCACTTACAACATACAAGCGTATATGGCTGAAAACATGAAAATGCTTAAAAAATTGTGTCCAAAACGTACCATGTGGCATGAGTTATCTTGCCCAGCGTCTTCTTTGAAGTCACTTGGGGACATCAGTAGAATACCTGCAAAATAACAAAAATCAGATTAACATTTAGTATTCACAGCTAACGATGGCACAATTTTCACAGAATGTAATATGGCACAGCTATGACTGTTTTCCAAGATTTCATATATATTCCTGGAACATCTGAATGCTCATTTACATATATTTAAACTGTAAAGTAACTGATGACATATTTTACAAAAGTGTATCATTTTGTTTGTCATAGGCTGAAATGTAATTATTTTGCCTTCGGCAGTAACATCAAACTGAAAAAAACTTTTAAAGAGCATTGTGTTTTGCTCAGAATTTTACTAATCCTTTATGTTTGACAATGAAGTTTGATACACCTAAAAAGATTCTACAGAATCAGTAACCTGGTACTGAGGACTTGCCATCGAATTTGGATAAACTGACAACTGTGTAGGAGATAATGATATCTGTAAAAAGGTGCTTACTTATTTTAATATGTAATTCCTTGACTTTACTTAAAAATGCACATACTCAGAGTGAAGTCTGGTATAATCATTTTTACTTCATTGTCCATACATGTAATGAAACAAAGAAAACTAATAACTTAAGGTTTATATTACTTTCTAGCCAGTTACTCAAAGGGTTAAAAGCCAACACCCTATTATGTATTTCGAAGTATATGTAAGATATTTATACTATACAGACCCTTCATTTGTCAAACATCAGTTTTGGTTCATGTGTTGAGCATAAAATGAAAAAATGGGTGAGTTATCATGTTTTTAAGAATTTGCACAACTTCCCACAATTCATTAAAAACTATTAATAAATTACAAGTATTGAGCAGCTATCTTATACCTAATAGTAGGTCTGAATGTATGTGTACACTGCCATGAGACTTCGTAGAAGAAAGCAAATATTTAACATATTTTTGTACAATAATTTAATTGAATAACTTCCAAACCCCTTCAAAATTGAAAAAAATGCGAAATTCAGCCTTAGATTGGTGTTTTGTTGTCCATCAACCACTATGCAACCTTTAAAAACACGAACATTTGCTTGTATTTGCTTATTTCGTCGAGTAAATCAAGGGAAGGGCATTTGCCCTTTCAAGGACAAAGCAAATTTTAAATGCGTAGGTTGAAATGACTCCAAACAGATCCATAATAAAACTGCCTTTCTAAATACCAAACAGAAAAGCTTGAAACACAGCTAGAAAGCATGCAGGTTCCGTCGAGTAAATCAAAATTATTAGCAAGATACACTCTCAATGGCGTTTTCTTTATTCCTGTCTAACAACACACCATGGCCATTTTCACAACACTGCGTCTAGCTGTCGTTCTTTCCACCATTTTGCCATACACTCCGGAGTCGACTTTCAGCGCTTCTAAGGTATGATTACTGCTCAGTTCTTACCCATTTCCAGGGCCGTGGCTATCCCCCGTCATCTGCCCCGCTCAGTGTCGCCTTTTTGGCCGGTTTTCGTGGTTTTTGCGGCTCTTTCGCGTGCATCGTTCCGCGCTCACTCGGCTCTGCTGTCGACGCCTTGCTCTTCTGCTGGTTGTGTCCTCCTCTCTGCCTCTGCCTGAGCACATATCCTTCAACGGCTCTGCCCACTTTCCTCTAACGTAAGCCAAACTCCACTTCCTCTCCAGCCCCGCCGGGCTAACGTTAGCAGCCTGTTCAACGTCAACACAGCCCCAACTCTACCATATTTATAAAGTTTTGTTGTTTTTAATCCTTAACAGCAGTGTTGATACATTATTAAAATGAACAAATAGACCTGCTGCTTACCACTGCCAGCAATTCCATAATGATGCTAAATATGCCAACACATTTAATAAAACTTTTACCAGGAAGAGAGAATTTTAAAGACATTTTGATACTCTAAACTGTGTTGTTTATTTACCTCACTAGTACTGAGGAGTTAATAAGAGAAGAGTGTAGCAGACTAAACGACACTTAACTTTTCAAACAGTTTCATTAATGCAGAAAACGTAAGCACAGGATAACAAAATGGTAATTGTCATTTTTGTATTGACAGTTAGACAGACCTACAAAAAGCCACTTAGGCTACTACGAAATCCAGGACTGAATGCTTTTTTTGTTAGGAATTCAACAGAGCATAAGCAAGTGAAAGTAAATGTATGTACTCTAAATATATGTTTGCATAAAGTTACTGCTATTTCCTGTGTAGCACTCTAAGATTTAATCACCAAATGAAATATTGTAAAGAAAAAGTCTTGCCCAAAAACTACCAGCATTAATTAATTTTGTCTTATGATTTATATAACTTTCCTTTCTAATTGGCATTGTTGAAGTTACTAATTTACATCAATTAATTTTAATTAATTTTAACACATGCAATGAGAAAGAATCCACAAAGAAAAAGTCTGTCTGATGGAAGTAGCTTTGCACTGTATGGCTAGTCAGTAGACCAATCACAGACCTAAAGAGGGGTCAGACTTGTTAAGTGCTATTTATGGTAAGTTTTTTCTATCTTAGAGGTTGGCAAGGGTAAAATGTTATCATGTTCCTTTCAAACATCTTTCCTACTATATCCATCAAATCAGGAAAATAGCCAGCAGTTTGCCTAACAGGCAATTGAGGATCAAGGGTTGAGAGAAATCAGCTTTTCTGTGGGGCTAGCAGGGAAATGGTGGTGTCTTTGCTCTCAGAGGTTAAAATATCCAAGTTTCCAATTCGTACATCACTGGGAACACCCTCCTAGGTTGAAATTTCTACTCGGGACGTTGAACAATCTTGACTTATTCAAGTTTACCAGCTCCTGACTGGAACACATCTATGCGATGTGAAGTAATATCCAGCTCTGACATTTACATTTAGATGTCTAATCTGAGCATTACGTCCCACTTGAGTTGACTATGTTCCTGTTATGAGCTGGTAGGTGTAGGGCTTCTAAAGGTCTTTTGACTTTCCAAGTTAGAATTCCAATTCTGTAAATTCTTGGAGTGTTTGGTAATGTGTATACTGGCCGATGTCTTCATACTTTTGTTTAGTTTATTGTAATTATTTTTTGATTGCTTTTGTTTTTATTTGTCTCCCCTTTTTGACTTAATGACCTGTTCAAATAGGCCTGTGTGTGTTTTATCCCATCACAGGGTCAGTCTCTTCCCATACAACCTTCAATATGCTAAAGCTTTTGAGAACTTTGTTCAAAAACACATTTAAGTGTATTTGTCAGGTTTACATATTTTTTTTGTTTTACTCATATGCACTAAAACTTTTCTGGCAGGGTAATGTCTATGCTGGTGTGTCCATAAATTACATGATTATTACCTGGCACATGTTGACTAAAACAAAGTTGAACTATCTGACTTAGCTCCTGATATTGCTCAAGTCCATGACTGCCACCTTTTCTCAAAGCTTAAAGGCTAAGAGACACTACGACACTTGGCTTGGATAGTCTGTGTTTTTCATTAGACTAACATGTTTCAACAAGAAAGTGAATTTCATACAGCTGCTCTGGACAATCATGCAGTGTTTCAGGCTTGAGGGAGCCTTTTCCTGTTTTTGACAAAACATCCAAATCAGTCTAATTCAGCTGCTTATTTGTTACAGCTGAACTTAAAGTTTGACGAGTTAAAATGAGTGGCTCAGTAGAGATCACCTAACTTGGAAACTTTATTCAGTCAGTACAGCCTTTATTGGGAAGTGTATGGAGCCTGTGGTATGCACTCCACCCCCACCACTGACCAATGAGACAGTCGAGACCATAGCGCATGCTCGCGGCCCTGGAAGATTTCTATAAAAAGATCCTCAGCCTAGCAACAGGACTGCAATGCAAGTGCCATTCAAATCCAGATATGAAAAGTGAACTGAGCACAGCCTTTTACTAACTGAGTGGTTTGCTGGGTTTAATAGTGAAGTGTTTGCTTCAGCTGGGAAGGGCTGTTAAATGTGTTGAAGTGGGATTCATATTTTTTTAAACAAATAAGGGAAAAATATTTGAATTGTGTTAAATAAAACTACAGCAGCCAAATGATACAACTTGTTGTTTTGTAATGTACATGATATGCACATGTATTCAGAACACATCTAGTTGTTTAGTTATCCTACTGATTAGATTTAAATTCCATATGATGCACACTATTAAGTGGCAGGATTATGATGTTGCATCCAGTAGCATGTTTTTCCTGCGATGGCAAGGACATGACTCTCCTCACTCTGTCTCTAATGGGCTTAAACTTGCAGATTCCTTTAGTGGTGGAAGAACTCTGAGGCACAGCAATAAGAAGCAGAGAAGGCCTTGAAAGGAGCTGGCAGTGTCATTTTCTGTCATTTCTTTCTACTTGCTTGCTTTTCTAATCCTTACTACCTTACATCAGACTAAAGATGTTAATTGTCATTGTGCAAGTTCAGAATTTAGATGCATTGAATATGCTGGAGCAGTGAATAGCACAGCAGTTTCTGATATTCTGAATGGGCCTCTAAAATGCTTGCAGCATATATTTCTTAATAACTTAATTCTTAGCAATCACAAAGAAGATACTTGTCAAAATACACAATATGACACAATCTTACCTGTCTAACTTACATAAATATACTTTGGGGGTTTTATGGAAAGTTCTGCCTGGGTCAGACTACACAATTAAAGCATGGTTACTGCTCATCCAGACAGTAATATAGTTTCAGGACCTGTTCACCATGAAAATCTGTTGGTCCACCTTGAGTAATGTGTCACAGTGACAACTATCAAGACCCCAGCTGGGATGCCTCAAAATCACTAGGCTGAAAATCTAGCATGTTTGATTTTTATCCTTTGCTGTGTTGCATAAACAGCATTCAGCAGTGTGAGCACAGAGCACTTACGCACATGACAGTCACAACCGTAAACAAACCAAATGGCAAAGCAAATGAAGGACAAAGCTGTTGCAGTGAGATGTCACCATGAGACAGAGGAAAACTTTGTCAAGGTTTCTGAAGCAACATCTCTGATTTTATGGTGTATTGGAGAGGGATAAACACAAAAGGAAAAAAAGAGAAATATAGCAGAAAATAGCAACACAATGAGTAATTACTGTTAGCATCAAGCTAACTTATCATTTATCCTAACATGTGGAAAGACAGACAAATACAAATAGTGATGATACACCAACTGTGAAAATCAGGGCCCACACCAATATCAGTTTTAAAATTAATAATCAGCCATCAATGCCAGTACCAATGTTTTCTCAATTACTGCTTTTGTCAGATTTTCCCTGGTTGCCAACTTTGGTGTGCCAGATGCTAGAACTGATTTGATGTGATGACAGTAGCCTACAGATGATTGCAGCTGACACCTGTTTATCCCATGTTCATTTGTTGATCACCAATACTTGTAAAAAGGACCAATATTAGCCAGCTTATGTGAAACAATTGCCAGTGTGCATCCCTACAGTACAGTTCTGTATTTACAGCTTTTTTTGTGTTGCTCCTCCTTCTTTGAACAAATTGTCAGAAATTGTGAAATTCAGTAATAGTGTGCAGTCTGTCATGTCTGTTGGTCAAGCTTTGGCATTTCATGGCTCTATGATTGACAAATCTAACACAAAAAATATGTATTCTGATTATGTCATAAGGCAGTCTCTAAGAATTTGATGCAGATCCTGTACTCCCTGATTCCTGTACTTTACACCTGTCAGATGAGAGACATGAGGAAAGCATTTATTTAAAATGTAGAGCACTATAGAAAGAAGACATACTTTGCAGAGAAAGAGAAGCTATAAAGCCCAGTCTGGGGTGTCACGTGAGGCTGCCAGTGAAATGCTAATTGCAGAGTTTGTACCACCTTTTTGATATACCCCTGCTTCTGATACTTTTTTTTTTTTTAATGTATGTTTTTGGGCATTTTTGTGCCTTTTTTGATGGAGAGAGACGGTGGATAGGCTTGTGAAAGGGGGAGACACTCTGTAAACTGGTCACAGGCTGGATTCGAACCTGGACCGGCAGAAGCAAGTACATGGGGTGCCTGGTTGCTAACCACTCCACCAAACCAGCACCCCCTGCTTCTGATGCTTAATCACAATATTATCTCACGTTAATTTACAAGATCCAATTGTCCCCTTTCTTTTTTTGAGAACAGTTGTTTCAGCGATTTCCCCTACTCTAAACACTCTTCAGTGATGGTAGGTTTCTTCTGATAAACGCATAGGGTAAAGGTGCAACAATGTTGAAAATGTCTAAGCGGGTGTTTTGGCTTAGAGAAATTCTAGTTCCTAATGAGGCTGTTACTTGGTTAATTGAAAGCTTACAATAATGACATTTGTCTTTAGTTTCTATAGGAGCATTGAGTCCAAAAACTGTTACATGGAGTCATGATGCTGTTGAAAGTTTGTGGATTTATTTGGATTTATGGAGTGCACTGAAAAACAACATTCAGTTACTTTGAATAAAAATATAATATTCAAAATTATTTGCACAGCTTAAAAAAAACACTCAAGTCTGCATTGTGAAACCCTAAACTTAAACAAGGTGTGACCGGTTGCCTTCTGGATGACTCGTGCAGGTCAACAGCTGCCTCATTTTCTGAAGGCCTTTGAACAGCAAAGAGTAAAAAGCCTCATTCGGGTAGATTCCAGGTTCTTTGCATTTTAAGTGTGGAAACGTCCTGAGGTGAATTCCTTTGTAAAAGAATAGTTGTTAACAGTGATACCCTGAAAGGCTTTAGTTTGTCCAAGAGGAAAAGTAAATAACAGTATCAAAGAAAAGCAGTCAACATTCATCAATGGGTGTGGGTTTACAGTTAAAGGAATGTGGTTGAGCCGAACGTTACACAGCTAATAACAAGTAGGTGACACGCCTTTGTTTGCTTTCACACTATTAACACAAATGTCTCTGTTTACTCGCAACACCCTGTTGTTCAATTAACAGCATGGGCTTTGTGACGCACATGAGCCTGTGTTTTGTTCAAGGGACGTGCAGGTTTTAAAATCAGTAGCATTGGTATTAGGAAGACAAGCTATTGACTGATGTTTTTATTTAATATGATACAAAAAATAAAAGATAGTGTACTGTGATAAGCCACTTTTAAATAAACCTCCCAGAGAGTAAAACAGCTATTGCAGCCAAAGCTTCAACATTTCAGGTGAAGCCATCAAATCTTGAAATATTCCCTGTTGGTGATAAAATTATAAATACATAAATAAATAAATAAAAAGTAGGGGGAAAAGTGCAGAGATCTGCAAATCCTTTTGAGTCTGTATTTCATCAAATTAGTCACAAATACAATAGAATTTATTTTTTAAAATAAATGTATTTGTTACCTCCGCCAAAGAGGTTGTGTTTGCGGAAGAGTCTGTTTGTTTGTCTGTCCGTCCGTCTGTCCGCCTGTCCGCCTGTCCGTCTGTCTGTGAACAAAATAACTCAAAAAGTAATGGATAGATTTTGATGAAATTTTCAGGAAATGTTCAGCATGGGAAAAGGAAGAACTGATTCGATTTTGGTGTTGATCCGGATCAGCGTCTGGCCGCCATGGCGAAAAATGTGATTTCTGTGAATAACTACTGAACTAAAATAGACATCATTATGAATCCAGCTGCTAATGGTATGTTTTCATGGTCAAGGAATCTACATATTTCGATGAAAGAAAGGTAGGACTAATATTTATGGTCAAAATCACAATATGGCTGAGGACTGTGGCGCTGGCGGAGGCCTGCGCTCTCCAAGTGCTTTTCTAGTTTTTACTGCAACACATTACAAGGCATTTGAGACAGGGGTAAAAGACAGGAAAATTTATGGCATGCTCCAAAAATATCCGGAACATTCCACTGGTTAGCAAGCTATTTAGTATAAGGTTACAGAGCCAGGATTGGACATAAAGAGGTGACATTTAACAGTTAAAAAACATTCTTCATTGTGCAAGTGCAAAGAATTTACAGCTTTTGCCACCTGGAGGCCAAAAAAACATTGAAAGATTCAGAGGCTCTGAAGGAGTCAGTCCCCTCAGACAGCACTGCGTTGATATCCGGCATCATTCTGTAATGAATATCATGTGGGCTGTAGGATACTTCACAAGGCTACCTTTGTTTAACATCTACATTTCAAATTCCTTTTGTAAATAAGGGCCGTTTTGTCCTTCAGGCTACTGAGGAAAAAGACAAGCCAGATTTTTATCAATGCAGAACTCTAAAGCCAGCTCCTGATGTAGGGGTGTATCAGTGTGCCTGGCACGGGTAGAATGCCCACCTGTGGAGTCACTCAACACTGACAGGTGCATATGGGTTAGGAAGTAACATGCCTCCACCCAGTGGTCGTTTTCTGGGTGTCCCGACTGACCTTAGCAAGACACTGCCAAGTCACACTCTGCTTAGGCTACAAGTTAGAATTTTCATTGCTGATAATAAAGTAAGAGTCAAACAAAACATAAAGAAACTTGTATGTTTTGCTCATCATGATAATCATCATAAATCAATCTTACTTTCATGATTGTGAAGCTTGAAGGAGTCGGCAGTCAGTCTGAAGCATTTATCACGATATTATGGAACAGTTGAGTTTTCTCTTGATTTTATGACCTGATCAACTTTAATGTTCATTGCTGTAATATGGTTAATTAAAAAGAGTGATCAGATATGTTTGCATTAGGTCACAGCCATTTTTGTGGATCTGGTGAGCAGTTTGTTTGCAACAATGCAATTAAAACCCAATATTGATTTAATATTCAAATAAAGGGAATTATTAGATGTGTTATATGTCACAAAATGAGACATTCAGATCTCACATGTTCATGTTCACAGACCTTTTGGTGTATATCCAAAAGGCTATCCTAAAATCTCATGTGCTTTTGTCCTTTGGAACCAGTAGTTTGTGCTTTTGGACTCAGTCCTGCACCACTCTGTTTCCCCTTGAAAATATGCAGTGCACTTTATAGCTCATAATACTACAACATTAAACCCTCATTTGATACATTAGGTGTTTTTGGAAACTGATAATCCACTTGAGGATATTTTTGCCACTGATCTGATTGAATTAAGACTTTTTTTGTAGTTTGTTGATCATATTAAAAAGATAGAAGTATCATAAAAGTATGTATCAAATATGATACAACAGGCTTTAAGGGGTTAAGGTATATTAAGTGATATCAAGAATGACTTAAACTTTCTGCTCATGAAAAGTATAAAAAAAATCTTTAGTGTTGTTACACTGTTGTTGTCTTGTTTGAAGAAAGGAGAGTGTCAGCGGTAAACATGCGCCTGTCTTAACTGTTTTGGAACATGTTGCACATGTAAATTTCAAAGTGATTGTCAAATTTTAAATCATATATAACTGAATATTTTTGAATTTCAAATTAGATTTCTCACTGGAGACAACCTCTTTGGTTGCCCTCTCAGGTGCCCGACTTCATCAACTCCAAACTGGAACTTGTTTAACTGGAATGTGACGTAATTCCATTGTTCAAGTTCTGAGGTAGATGGAATGCACCAAAGGTATTTGTAAATCAAATATTCTGTTTCTATTCAGATTTTCCACTTATTGGCAACATTTTTGAATTTTCTTCCCCACTTGTTAACTTAAGACAAAATTAATGCACAAACATTTTCCTGTAAAACATTTTTTGATGTACCTGTATTTCTAATGGTGGTATAGCTAATATGAAAGCTCAGTATAAATTTGACCTCTGCGCTGAAAAACCTCTGCAGGGCTCTGCTGTTACTTTTTGCTGCCATCTGGTGGACTTTGATCAAACATGGAAATGCTCTCATACAGAGGCACAGCAGAGGGCCATCACTCCTTGGTGAACTGAAATAAGATGGTGGACTACGTCAGGCAGATAAACAAGACAGGCTGTCTCCACTTTGATTTAAGATAAAGGGAGGCCTCAGGGTTGTACACTGTGAGAAATTTTATTTATTTATTTATTTATTTCAAACATATTAACAACAAAATATATACAAAACAAAAAAATAAGAGGAAATAATAAGAAAGTAGACAACTAATGTGTAATATTCATCGGAAGTTACAATGTACATGCTCGAAAAGGAGTAGGAAGAAGTAAAACTTATCTGGTCCCACCCCTTATTCCCTGTTACATATTTGACTTGTGTTCAACATATGTACTCCAATAGACTTATCATGAAAGCAAATTACATGGACTTATGAAATATTTTTAAACATTCATCTACCTATTTTTAAACACATGTAAATACCTCTCTACCTATCTGGTTACCTACTCATATCCATATATACTTAAACATCACACCTGTATATACAGTACATCTATACACATATCCATGCATTGTGTATGCATACATGTCTGTATACACACCCACACACACATCTTGTTTTGTTTAACTTAGTTTGTTTGTTTGTTTGCTTGTTTTAAATATTAAAGCACTTGGTTTACTACACTCATAAGACTTGTTGTTCCCTCTCGAGAGTCCTGTATTTCTCCAATATGACTGATTTAAATTTATTGTTGAACTGAATATAGTTTCTGCTCTGCTTCAGATCATCATCTAGACTGCTCCATATTTTGACTCCTTGTATTGTTAAACAAAGACTCCCCATTGTTGTTCTTATGCTTGGAATTTTAAAATTTAACTGACCCCTTAACTTATATTTACCATCTCTGTCAGAGAAAAATGTTTGTATGTGACTAGGCAGTGTACTATTCCTTGCTTTATACGTTATTTGTGCTGTTTTCAATTCTACTAAATCAAGAAATTTTAAAATTCTGGACTGTAAGAAAAGTTGATTTGTGTGTTCATAATAGCCAACCTTATGCATTATTCTTATAGCTCTTTTTTGGAGAATACATGCTGGATTTAGTGAGCTCTTCTGCATAAGTTTGAAATAGTTTCAGCTGCATGTATTCTTTATACCTACTAGCCAGTTTAACTACATTAACTTTGGAAGTTATTTTGAATTTAGTCTTCGTTTGTACACTGGATGTCACAGTTTGGCGAGAAAACATTTGACTCCATTTTTAGTCAACACATTTTTTTTTTTTTTTTGGTCATCAGCTGAGTCAAAAGTGTTCTCTTTAAACAAGTCTCATTAGCCAAATTTTAACATCAGTTGCTCATATGTAATTCTGCGTGGTTTATCCTTACATCAATTCAAAATGTCCCAATGAAAATACCACCACATCTTAAATGAAGGGATTTCACCTGTAGTGTTAGCATGCATAACAATACCCTTTTTGATTCTCCTTTGCAAATGTCTGAATTGATGTTGCCAAACTAGTCTGTCTTTTGGTGTGGCAATGCTATTCTAACAGAACACCTACAATCATTATATATTGTGGAGAAAAATATAATTTTCTCCCACTGTCCCATAACATGTTAGTCTCGTGTTGTGTGGCATATGAAAGATTAACATACGCTTTGCCAGCTTTCTGTTAACTAAGATTATTTTTGTCTCTTTTCTCACACAGAAAAAAGGTAGCACAAATGTTTTGTTGTCAAAATAAAGTGGCTAGCCAGGGGGATTATTTTCAATGGAGAAGCTAAAGCTTGTTATTTTTAAAAGTACAATGTAGATTGCAAACCATTAGGTCTTTAAGAATACAAATACATATTACACACTGTGTCACTCTTTTTGACTAAGGGAGAAAACAAGGTCTGATTGATTTTGTGTTTTCATTATGCCTACAGGCTATTGATCTGCTGAGTGATAACGTAGTCACTGATCAAATGACATCTTATCGCTGCCTTGCTTCCGAGAAGTTTTTCCCTGGAAGCAGTGATTGTGACGCAGGAGTCTGCTTCCCTCGGAACATGAGTCTGCCACAGCCTACGGGTAAACAGAGAAGTGCTGCCTTCAGACATTGTCAGAGATTTCCAGCTGTCTGCCATTTGAATGCTACAATGATGAAGACAATAAAAACTCTGACAAATAAAAAACAAATAAAAACTCTGCATTACAGCAGCTTGTGGATTTGCTTTTTGGAATTACATTGCGTAGGATAACAACATGACAATCTTCAGCTCCTACAGCAAGCTGTTTTTAGCTCACCAGCTTCTTAAATATGGTTTAAACATATCATTTTGTCATTAGAAATGCATTTTTAAACAGAGAAACACTAAGAAAAACATATTTTAAGGACTTTTAGGATTTTTGTATATATTTAGGTATCGTGGGCAACAGACAACTCATAAAACCTGAAAACAATGGATTGTGTCTGAGAACACAAAATCTGAAGACCTGCTCAGGATCCACTTCCCTTGTGACAACACACTAAATCATTAAAATAATACCTCACGGGGTGCTGGTTTGGCGGAGTGGTTAGCAACCAGGCACCCCATGTACTTGCTTCTGCCGGTCCAGGTTCGAATCCCGCCTGTGACCAGTTTGCAGAGTGTCTTCCCCTACTCTCTCACCCCCTTTCAAAAGCCTATCTACTGTCTCTCTCCCATCAATAAAGGCACAAAATGCCCAAAAAATACATAAAAAAAAAAAAAAAAGAACCTCACATGGTATCCCCACCCAGATAGAAGCAAGCTGTCTTACTTTTGTCAGCAGCCATTTTCCAGTAAGGGTTTTGAGAAATGCTTTTAAGAACTGTACTGAGAGTGAAATCTCAAATGGTTATTAGTTGGTAGTATAATGTGACTGAATCATTGCACAGATGTTTCTTTTGGACTACATGATTCTTTTTTAAAAGGTGTAAAGTCCAAAAATAAGTTTTCTTCTATTCATTGGACAACACAAGCTTTTGCATGGGATATTTTTAAAGCCTAATTACGCTTACATAAGATACAAATCAAGACTTCAGTCATATGCTGGTTTAATTTTATTTATCTGTTTATTTTTAAAATTTTTGTCACATTACTGCCACAGATGCCCTTGAATTGCCTCTTGGGGACAAATTAAGTTTCTGTTATTAAATCTAATTTAAATGATTACCCTGCCCTTGTCATGTTGTCAAAATAATTTAGTTTTTAGTCACATTCTTTTAGATCGCTTGTTTTCAGATAAAAATCTAATCCAATTTGTGAACATGTGGAACAAAAACGTTAAATTTTAGAGATTTGTATTCTGGCAGTTTAAAAAAGATAACCAAACGACAGCAGTCTTTACTAAAGAAACCTCACACCTATGCCATGCTTTTGTACTGATGTCAGCATTTTTATAGTTAAATATGCCCTAAGTGTGTTTACAATGTCTCCTCCATTTAATAGGGCATATCAATGAACAAGAAAAATAGCAGGACACCTCCATCTCCCCCTCTTTAGGGTACAAATAGCTGCCTAAAATGTTTTCTTCCTTCTAGACCTACCTGTGTGACATGCTACATTTGTTTTGTTGTCGATTAAAGCCGATTGGTAGAAAGCTGGGCAAAGAGCAGAGACTTTGTAATATGAAATGAAATGCTTACAATATGGCGCCAAGCAGATTAGAAGTGAAATATCACCTCAGATATGTACACCAGTCAGAGGTGACTGGGCCTTTGTGGGGAATGGTGCCTTAAATTGTCTGGAGCTCAAACAGAGGGTCTCAGACAGAGAGAGAATACAGCTGTATCAGGGGCACTCAGTATGTGAAAACTAGATATATTTTTTAAAACTAGTAGTTTTTATACGTTAATGGTTAGAAACATATCTTAGCATCAAACATGAACATAAACCTGATTTGAAGCTGATCTGAAACAAAGTTCATGTGAATGCTGAAGCTCACTGCCAGCTAATGTTTTGTACAGATGTCTATTTTGACAAGTAAATGACAAAGTTAAGGAGGTTGCTTGAAATGTCTTTTCTCAAGATAACTTTAAAACATTCACTTTAAAGTTTGAACAAACTGTACGCTGGCACAGTGGTGAAAAGAATAGATTTGGGTTAAAGGGTATACATACTTAGAGGTTGGAAACCACCTCTTTGGAACTGAAAGAGAATGGGCTATGCGATGGTTTTCTGATTCAAGGTTGATCCTTTTCATCACAGTATCAGCTCTTTATCTCTGTCCCAATTAACCAAAGTAATACCTTCTCAACCTGCCAAATCCACTTTGGCTGGGTGGACAGCATTATAAAACCTCACAGCATTTTTTTTATAGCAGCAATACACAGCTTTTAGGTTTAAATCCAATATGTGAACAGTCTTTCAGCTCATATTACGGCATAACTTGATGTAATTAAACAAAGGCTTAAGCCAGTTTCTTTATTTCATACACTTTAGGATGTCAGGAATTTGCAATTTTGGTTATCGAGATGGCTACAAGAAACCTTCACCCACTACCAGGAAACCACATTGTTATACATTCATTAGGGGCTACCATACACAAAAGAAAAAGAAATACAACTTATGGAGATAAAAATACAACTAAAGCTTTGTCAGAAAGATTTGATTTTTGGATTAAGTTCAAATAGAAATGCATAATTTAAAATGAACTTGACACAGAATTGATACCAATTGAATTGAGTACATTACAAATTCATCTAGATGAGAAGTGTTTATCAGTTTTTTGAATAACAAATTCACCTTTTTAACCCTAAATGTTCAATTTATTAAGTGTACTTATGCCTTATAAGGAGAAAAAAACATTTCAGCAAAGTAAAATCACAAGTTATCAAAAAATGATGCATGTATGTACCAGGTATCCATGTTTATTATGACTATATCATTTTGTTATTTATCAGGGGGTTGAAATCTGACACATTCTGTTATTTTTTTTTATAGCTGATTTGTTTACATGTAGAATTGATTGCAGCAAGTAATAAGTGAGGAGGAGGGCCTCATTTTGGTACCATTTGCCATTTACCCAGGTGTGGATTGAGTATCAGATATTGTACTCAAGTAAAAACAGGCACTTAGATTAAATTTCACTCAAGCACATGTAGAAGTTGCTCCCTATGAATCTACACAAGTACAAATACAAATACTCCATTTAAATGTACTTATAGTACTGAGTATTTTGACTACGCAAAATACTCAAGTCAAGTAACTTTTTGTCTCTCTTGGTGAAAAATTGTCTTGGATAGAGGAGTCTGCTGCACTGAACTTACTGGTTCAAGTCCCTGTGTCGACCAAGATTTTCCTCTGTGGAGATTACGCGGACCAAAACATGCTTATTAAGTAAGTTGGTGACTTTAAATTATCCAGATGTATGAGTGGGACCGTAGATGGTTGTCTGTCCTTCTGTGTGGTCCTGTGATAGGCCTGTGACTGGTTCAGCCATGACTGCCAACATCTCTCCAGTTCCTAATCATCACAGCTGTTAATGATAATATTAGAACAATCTCTCTTTCCATGATTGTTTTTGATTATACCACCATAATAATACCTTTAAAACCATATAGAGATGGACCCTCTTGAAAATGAAATGTCACACCTCAAGGGAATAGCCTGAAATCAATTCATACTCAATAGAGACAAAATGAGGACAAAGTTGTAGTCTGGCATCTGTAAATAATCTCTACTGTGAATTCTACTGTTAGGCCTTTTGTCCCATCCTGGGCAGCTCAGCGGCACAGCAGGTAGTGTGCATGCCTCACAGCAAGAAGGTTGCTGGCTGGGACCCTGTGTCGGTCAGGGCCTTACTTTATGAAGTTTGCATGTTCTCCCTGTGCTTTTGTGGATTCTCTCTGGGAACTCTGGCTTTCTTGCAGTCTACACAAACAAGCTTGTTAGGTTTCTGTTTACCCTGCCTCGCATAATGTCAGCTGGTATAGACACAAGCCCCAAGAGACCATTAATGGGACAGATAATGGATGGATGTCTCTATCCTTTTTACATATCTGTAAATAAATAAATCAATAAAATAAAATAATAATAAAATAAAATAAAAAGAAAGAGTATGGCATTGAAATTTCTTTTGGTAAAGCGTCATAAGATACCATACCAAATAGGCTAATAATTGGTTCACATCAAAATCCTCATGAAACCTTCCCTTTGACGAAAGCTGCAAACGTCCTTTGCTTGTCTTGAGAATTTCCGAGCCTCCCGTGAACGCAGCACGATCCCACATAATGCTGTTCTTGAGCAGCAGAGCAGCGGGCCAGCCTGCAGAGCTCTTCCGGAGGCGGATAATCCTCATCACTACACCAGCCCTAATGCAATCAGGAAGGGATCGCTACCGTTCACCTCAAGGAAAGACACACGGTATCGGAAGAGACTCCTCGACTCGACCCTGAGGACCCCCCTTAAGAGACACCTGGATTTACTGGAACATGGATTTCTGCGTTTCATTTGGTCCTTATTATGTGAAGTGCCAAATCTGACTGATAAGTCGGTCTCTTAGAATGTGACAGCTGCTGGCGCATTTCATTTAGGTCGGTTAAAGGAATATCCTGCGTGTATTTCCAGAGTTTATCACCATGTTGACGTACAATTTGGCAATAACTCTTATTATTGCGGCTCTTTGGAGGGTCAGCTGCGTACCACAAAGTCTTACTTCACCCGCGATGCTATTAAATTCAACATCATCATCATCGATCATCAGCCAGGACAATCAGACTAATAATGTCACAGATGCTGCTGTGGGATCCAGGATTTCATCCATCATGACGTATCTGCCAACTCTGAAAAACATAGTCATTCTGATCTGCGTGCTGACAGCTGCGCTCATCACATGTCTGGTGATCAAAGTGATCAGGTAAGCACGAATATGGTTACCTATAACAAACTGAGCACAAGGCCTGTGGTGATATTCAGTCTTTGAACAGCCACAGTGTGATCCAGACTTCTAAATCCAAGCAGTGTTATTGATAAATGAATTTATCAGGAGCATGTGGCTGTAAATATGGAAGCCAAGAGTTGAGTTCAGGGCCTATTTAGTGTAAACCTGTTTTGTAAACTGAACCAGGCAGAATACACTGAAGAAAGTCAATTGTTGGACTTCCTTGAAAACTGCTTCTTTGCTACGATAGATTGAATTTGGTTTATTCAACCCAGGCGTATTAAGTTTCATTAAATCATCTTGTTCAGCAGCCTTGTACAAATTTATTTGATTTCAGTACAATGCAGTAAAATGGTAATGATGGAGCTCAGTGCGGGCTGTTATGATGGGCCCTAGGGCTCCACAGTTACTCAGACATAAGGCGTAAGATGTACCTTACTGTGATCAGCATTTAATAGCATACAACCTCCAAATCAACCACATTTTTGTGGGTAAAAGGGCCAAAATGAATTAAATGCAAAATGCAGTGAGTTCATAACCTCCAACTTTCTGCTCCTCTTCTATGCATGTTCATCACAGCCACTCACACAGTGCCACGCACATCGAGAAACACTTTTTACGACCCTCCTGTAAACACTCTCATTAATTAAAC
The DNA here is from genome assembly GCA_036419115.1 of Scarus forsteni. Lineage (NCBI taxonomy): Eukaryota > Metazoa > Chordata > Actinopteri > Labriformes > Labridae > Scarus > Scarus forsteni. The sequence goes on along the minus strand of JAZDUH010000245.1, from coordinate 7,699,094 downwards.
CTCCTATGTTTAATGCAGGCTTATGCCATTACATATCGAGTTATGCTGTGAGGTCATGCTGTGTGACTTAGTAATGCTGAACACTGGTGTTGATCATTTTGATGCGTGACATCATCAACGTCAAGCTTTTCCTCTTATGCTGCTCAAGTTTAAACATTTCATTAATAAAAACAGAGAGACCCAGGTTGCCACCTTAACCTGCTAGTTCCTTTGGGAAACACTTTACACACCACAAGGCGTACTGTCATATAATAAGATACAGCCTTGAGCTTGGACATTAACATATAGACATTACCTTTCAGTCTCACTGCGTATGTATATAATGTATATAAGATATGACATCATAAGATATGACCATTTTTTAATGTTTTTTATCTGAATCTATGAGATTTTTAATTGGGGTTAGTATATTTAAAGCGTTCCTCTGTCATACTGCTCTGTGTTACATCTGTTTTGGAATTTGTGTTTTCAGATAGATGCATCTATCTCTCTGGCTTAAAACAAGTTTACCCACGGGTACAAATGAAGTAACCCGACCCTGATTGAATGTGAGAAAATTTAGGAAAACTGAAATTTTTGATTAAATAAAAAAATGGTTAGTCCTGTGTTGGAACATATTTTTAAGTTTAGACAAGGATATTAACTTAATATTTTCAACAGTTTACAGAGTCATTCTAGATAGCCTTAGTGTTCTAGTTGTAACGCAACATCTCTTCTTGTGACTACTGCTATGGCAGAGCCACCATGACACCTAATATGTTTTGTTGCCATGGTAACACTTAATATTATGTCAAAGACCAATATACAGGAAGAAATGGGATCTGCAGCTTAATTCCTCCTCTTTGTTTTTTATCTTATTGGGTGGGGGTAAATGTATTCAAAAGGCATTCTGGGACTCCACATAACTTTCTGCACGGACCAGGAAGTTAACTTTGAACAACTTTTTCACTCTCTTATCAGGGTAGAAGAATCATCCATGAAACTCAAAAAATGGTTTGCCTTGCAGTTATTACACCTCATGGCATTCAGTTTGTATTGAGTTTAAAAGAAAAAGTAAGCAGTGGAGGCAGGCAGCGGTCAGTCATTACCAGTCTATTCTTACTGTTTACAAAAGTGGATCAATTATTTTTTGTAGTTTATACATGATAAGCATATTATTTATTGTTATTAGGGTCTGACCATTTTTAATTTAGACATCATGATAGAGGGGGTTTAACACATATAAGGATATAGTGTCGTGACTTCAACCACAGCACGTAAAGATGTGTTACAAATGATTTTGTCTACATTTGCACTCTCCCCACTAAATTAACTTTAAAAATGTCAGAATAAAACGTACCTGTTTCTGCACCTGAAGATAATAATAACGATAACATGAAAAGTTGATTGTAGAGTCAGGCAACTCATGTTGATATTTGTTTCAGCATTTATTTCAGCAGCAGAACGTCGATAGAGTGTCTTAGCTCTTACTGCTGTGGGCAACGGTGCCAGTGGGTTTTATTTTCATTCCATAGGATGATGGGATGTTGAGTGTGGTAGTAGTTTCTGTAGAGAGGAATTTTGAGTTTAATTTGCTTGGGACATTTTTCTATCTGAAAGAGATGATGCATTAACCCTGCAGTTGGATGAGCCTGATTTTAAAGCCTGAAATCATGCAATCATCTTGCAATGCTTAGAGCTGGAAAAGGTGAGCATAGTCTGCAGATGCACTGCCTGATTATTTTCCATTTAGGAGAGAGATGTTCAATTTGAAACATAACGCAGTGAGAGCTGCTGCTGCTTGGTAAACAATGGCTACTAATAAAGAGATTAGCATGGATGCTACCTGCTGTCATCACAGTTTCAACATAACTGTCAGCATTTCTTTATCAAATGAAAAACAAAGGACAAAGCTGAAAACATTTCTTCATGAAACAGATACTTTCCCTCCATTTCTGACATATTTTTTCAAGAGCTGGATTTATGAATTATCACATCACCTCCCAGATATATGTTTGAAAAGTCTTTCCTACCCCAACATGTTCTACAGACTGTTACCCAGGTGGACTAGTGAGATGTATCCTGTGCTAGATATATGTAGTTGTACATCTGACATTTGAAGTTAGGGATGCATTAGTTACAAATGTTGTAAATGTCTCAACTTATGGTTTGATAAGGGGTGGTGCTGCAGGCAGTGCGCCTGCCACAAAGCAAGGATGTTGCTTTGTTGGTGTTGGTTTGAACCCCGTGTCTTTCACAGCCTCTCTGTGTGGAGTTAGCATGAATGGGTTGAGGTATTTGACTTCCTCCGACAGACCAAAGAACATGTTTGAGACTCTAATGGCCTGTAGGTGTGCATGGGTGTGTATTATTCTATGTGGCCCTGCAACCGGCTGGCAACCAATCTAGGGTGTACTCTGCCTCTCAATCTTGCCCAATGTTAGCCGGGGAAGGTTTCAGCTCGCAGCAACCCCCAAAGGGATAAGGTTAGATTAGATAGAGGACAGATGGATAGGTGGTTTAGTTGGTTAATATCTCGCCCATGTTGTCTATAAAATATCTGAATTTATCTGTGGTAAATTCAAATTATTGAAGTAAAAATTTGTAAGCCTTTTTTTTTGTTGGGTTTAGCTAAAACTGATAACACCATGAAGTAACACCTCCACCTTCAGTGTGTGAAAGAAGCGTTGATGGATTGTGAAGGGTCAATTTGACCTGTGGAATTAAGTAGTGCCTAAATAGAAGTCCATACACTGTTCACGTCTAACACAGAACAGAAGGGTCAGAAAATGTAATATTAGTTGTGAATAATTTAATAGCAAAATTCCTTCACCTTTTATTTTCAGTTGCTTGGATGCTGTAAGGAAAAGTCAATGAACAGTCTGTTGTTAAACAGGCACAGAAACAGTGTCCAGTCCAACCTATGTCCTTCAAGTTTCAGTCATCAACCTCTGAGAGGAGATTTAGTGTACCACAGACTGGGTTTCACTGCTATCAACAGGCATTTGTGCCAATGTCCGTTACAGTTTTGAATGCCAGATAAAGAAGCAAATGCCTAACGGTTGAGCAATATGTTAATATGTCACTGATTAAAGCAACTGTTATCCATATTTATGTGCTCTTATTTTGCATGTCCTGTTATTTATCTGCAGGATAGAGTCCAGTACAGATTTCCATTTTGGGACAACCAAGTCACTCTTATCAATCTTACCTAATCATAAGACTTTTTTATTATTACTTTAGCCACACAAATGTAACAGATGTTAGTTTCTTTAGTTTCTTTTTGATGGTAAATGGAATAATTTTTTAGTTGTGGATCAAACATAATGTCAATTTTATGAAAAGGTGTTGACTCTTTCTATGTTTCTACTTCCTCTTGATGTCTGAGTGCAGCATTACTTTTAAACAAGTAAATTCTTGACCTACCTGATAATCAACAACATTAATTGCTTTTGGTTACAGTCCTACCTCAGAAAACCCTGAGAATGTTTGGCATGTTAATTGCTCAATTACTTATCAGTCCTGAAAACTGGTTCCACCGATAGTAAACAATACCATCTGAATCATGATTCATGCTCCAAATTTAATCTGATGAAAACATTTGCCCATGAGGACGACACTCACAGCCTGTTCGAGCATTGTTGTAAGATCTCAGAATCCATCCTTCTAATCCTCTCCATCTGGAGGGACTAAAATCAGTTTACAGCTCGTGTTGTGGTTTAGTCAGCTATCTTGATGTGGTAACAATTTAATTCTCTTGTCTCCTAATGTTTGTAATTGTTTTGTTTTTCCACAGATCTGGGAGACGGATCAGAAAAACACGTAAATATGACATTATAACGACTCCTGCTGAGCGTGTGGAGATGGCTCCTCTGAACGAGGAGAATGATGATGATGATGACTCAACCCTGTTTGACGTCAAATACAGGTTTGTTCCACTCAGACTATCCAGGCAATAATGTGAGCATGCAGCAGCAGATGTTCATGTGACCCTTAAAGAAAGTTAAATATGTCTCATGTTTCTGACTACTGCATGTACACACTTTAATGCTGTAAAGTCCCTTTAATGAAAAAGAAGATAGAGACCGCAGTACAGTACGATTGTGAATTGTTTTGAAATAATAAAATCATTTCATCTTTATTTGTAATGCACAAAGTCATCAAAAAAACTTAATAGCAGGCTCAGAAATTTCTTTTCATTATAATGTTGGCAGAGGCCCAATATTTAGCAACAATATACAAAGTTTTAGTGGCAAAGAAAAGTCACTGTTCTATGGCTTCAAGAATCAATCTGTTAGGACTGTGTAAGGGGTCCATGGTCAATGTAATGGAATCCATTGATCATCTTTGGCTCGTGAACATGGTGTTTTAAAAGGACTTTAAGGGATTTTCTTCAAACTTTGCACATTATTGACTCAGACTATGGGATTTACAGTTGCAGGAAAAAGTATGTGAACTCTTTGGGATTACTTGGATTTCTGCTTAAATTGGTCATAAAATATATTCTGATCTTCATCTAAGTCACATCACAAGACAAACACAGTCTGCCTAAACTAATACCGCACAAAAAATTATAAGTTTTCATGTATTTATTCGACACGATATGTAAACATTCACAGTGCAGGGTGGAAAAAGTATGTGAACCCCTAGGCTAATTACTTCTCCAAGAGCTAATTGGAGCCAGGAGTCCAATCAGTGTGATTAGATACAGTAGGATGTGTTGGTTAAAGCTGCCCTGCCGTATAAAAAACACACACCAGTTGTGAGTTTGCTGTTTTCAAGAGGCATTGCCTGATCGCACAGAAAAGCTCTCAGAAGATCTACGATCAAGAATTGTTGACTTGCATGAAGCTGGAAAGGGTTACAAAAGTATCTCTAAAAGCCCTGATGTACATTTGTCCACGGAAAGACAGACTGTCTACAAATGGAGAAAGTTCAGCACTGTTGCTACTCTGCCAAGATGTGGTCGTCCTGTAAAGATGACTGTGAGAGCACAGCGCAGAATGCTCAATGAGGTGAAGAAGAATCCTAGAGTGTCAGCTGAAGACTTACAGAAATCCCTGGCACATGCTGACATTATTGTTGACAAATCTACAAGACGTAAAACATTACACAAGAATGGATTTCATGGGAGGACACTACCAAGGAAGCCATTGCTGTCCAAAAATAATATTGCTGCTCGTTTGAAGTTTGCAAAAGAGCACCTGGATGTTCCACAGCACTACTGGCAAAATATTTTGTGGACAGATGAAACCAAATTTGAGTTGTTTGGAAGGAACACACAGTGCTATGTGTGGAGAAAAAAAAGGCACAGCACACCAACATCAAAACTTCATCCCAACTGTGAAATATGGTGGAGGGAGCATTATGGTTTGGGGCTGCTTTGCTGCCTAAGGGCCTGGACGTCATCCACAGAAAAATGAATTCTCAAGTTTATCAAGACATTTTGCAGGAAAACTTAAGACAATCTGTCCGCCAACTTAAGCTCAACAGAGGATGGGTGATGCAACAGGACAACAACTGAAGCATAGAAGTAAATCAACAATGGAATGGCTTCAATAGGAGAGCTTCTGGAGTGGTCTAATCAGAGTCCTGACCCCAAAGCGATTGAGATGCTGTGGCATGACCTTAAAAGAGCGATTCATACAGACATCCCAGGTATATTGCTGAACTGAAACCGTTTCTTACAGAACAATGGTCCAAAATTCCTCCTGACCAGTGTGCAGGTCTGATCTACAACTACAGGGAACGTTTGGTTGAAGTTATGCTGCTAAAGGAGGGTCAACCAGTTATTAAATCCAAAGATTCACATACTTTTTCCAATCTGCACTGTGAATGTTTACATAATGTGTCAAAAAAACATGAAAACGTACAATTTTTGTGCGGCATTAGCTTAAACAGACTGTGATTGTCTGGTGATGTGACTTTGATGAAGATATTGTAGCAGTCCAAAAGGCAATTTGTGAACCTCTTTAAAGGCAAAATTATAGATAAATATACTCAGCAAAAATATAAACGCAACACTTTTGTTTTTGCTCCCATTTTTCATGAGATGGACTAAAAGATCTAAAATTCATTCCAGATACACAATATTACCTTTTCTCTCAAATGTTGTTCACAAATCTGTCTAAATGTTTGATAGTGAGCACTTCTGCTTTGCTGAGATAATCCATCCCACCTCACAGATGTGCCACATCAAGATGCTGATCTGACATCATGATTAGTGCACAGGTGTACCTTAGACTGTCCACAATAAAAGGCCACTCTGAAATGTGCAGTTCTGTCTCACAGCAAAATGCCACAGATGTCGCAAGCATTGAGGGAGCGTGCAGTTGGCATGCTGACAGCAGGAATGTCAACAAGATCTGTTGCTCGTGCATTGAATGTTCATTTCTCCACCATAAGCCATCTCCAAAGGCGTTTCAGAGAATATGGCAGTACATCCAACCGTCCTCACAACCGCAGACCACGTGTAACCACACCAGCCCAGGACCTCCACATCCAGCAGGTTCACCTCCAAGATCGTCTGAGACCAGCCACTCAGACAGCTGCTGAACCAATTGGTTTGCATAACCAAAGAATTTCTGCACAAACTGTCAGAAACCGTCTCAGGGAAGCTCAACTGCATGCTCGTCGTCCTCATCGGGGTCTTAACCTGACTCCAGATCGTCGGGATGTGCTTGACCGGCGTATACGACAGCGTGTACCAGTTCCCACCAATATCCAGCAACTTCGCACAGCCATTGAAGAGGAGTGGAACAACATTCCATAGGCCACAATTGACAATTTGATAAACTCTATGCGAAGAAGATGTGTTGCACTGCATAAGGCAAATGGTGGTCACACCAGATACTGACTGGTTCTGAGTCCCCAGACCCCCAATAAAGCAAAAAAAAAAATGCACATTTCAGGGTGGCCTTTTATTGTGGACAGTCTAAGGTACACCTGTGCACTAATCATGGTGTCTGATGAGCATCTTGATGTGGCACACCTGTGAGGTGGGATGGATTATCTCAGCAAAGCAGAAGTGCTCACTATCACACATTTAGACAGATTTGTGAACAATGTTTGAAGAAATGGTAATATTGTGTATCTGGAATGAATTTTAGATCTCTGAGTCCATCTCATGAAAAATGGGAGCAAAAACAAAAGTGTTGCGTTTATATTTTTGTTGAGTGTAGATACTGAATCAAGTTCATGGGTCCTTATGTTCATCCTTTGTTTGAGAGCTAAATATTTTGAATGCATTATCTCAAACAAACTTTGAGGGATGTTCTTCAGACTTTACACCAAGGTTCACCTTCACTTAAGAGTAATCGAATTTAGATTTGAAGTCCATAGGACAAAGGTCAAGGTCATTAACACTTTAAGTCATCTAGAGTTAGTACACATAGTATCTCAAGGATGGTATGAGAATTTTTTTTCGTGAAACTTAAGACTTTGCAGTCAAGTTCCCTGGGATTAATAAAGTATTGATCCAAGAATCTGTTGGTACATGGTTGTGTCTGCTAGTCTACCCATTCGTCCATTTTCTCTAAAAAGAAGATAAACTTATTAGGTTTTGGACTGTAAAAGTCAAAGTTCTTGGGCCCCTGTTTTGTCCTTCCTTTCAGGATTTCCACAAATGAAAACTACCACCCGAGCCCTTCTTCTTGACACTTAATTGTCTTTGACACAATATAATAACAATACACATATAGCAAAACTGTTCTTCTGCGGAATATCTTTCTGAGGCATTATACCACCAGGCAGGATTACTACTTTTATTTTAATAAAACATCATAAGAACAAAAAGGGGAAGTAGTAAAAGCAGTTCAAGTAGCTGCAAGAGTTACATTGACAGTAATGATAGTAAATGTGAGACTGAAACTGATAATGCCAGTAGTTTGAGTCAAGTAGGTCCACGGCTGCAGACTGTCACACCACATTCCAAAAAGTTTGTTTGTATAAACATTGTTTGTATCTTCATTCTGGTGTTTCCAGAGGTCTTTCTCTGTCAGATAGATGCAATAGATGTAAAGAGTTTCAACTCTTTAATATAAATGTTTCTGTTTGAAACATTCTACCTGAACTTGTCTGCACTCCTCCATCTCCGAGTTTAGTCGTTATGAAGTGTTTGACCTTGATTTGCCTATGTAAAGCACATTGTGACTGTTTTGACTAAGCAACTTTGGGTGTGTAAGTTAGCCGTTTAATGAGCCTCGAGTCCCATGTTCTACTTTTGCTGCACTTCATTTATTGCACAGTAAATTTTTAAATGTTTAAAATGTGCACAAAGCACAAAAGAGATGGCAAGGAATGCACTTAAACTGATTTCAAAATACTGCTTTGCACTATTATAAGGAAACACAGCTTCGGTTTATGCAATCTTGACTTAGGCTTCACCCTTCCGTCCTTTCCATTGTTCTTTAACACACATCCACTTCCTCGTAAAAATATCTAATATCCTGTTTACCTGACATTCCTGACTTCCAAGTCAGACTGGACTGTGGCGGAGAACATTTTTGTCAGCCATGGCAGCAGATAAGATTTTGTTCAGTTAGTGACTGTGTGTTTTTCTTTTTGTTTCCAGGTGAACCTCTGAACATGGACATCCAGTTATGTTGACTCCTGTTTTTCCTGGGACCACTCAAGTGAATTCCTCTATTTTTACGTGTTGTAAAGTCTGACCAAATGAGTGACTTCTCTGCTACTTGTGCATGGCTTTTATCTGTGTTTAAAGGACTGGAGACACAGAGATATATCTTTGTGTGCTGCTTCACTGACACTTATATCATGTGGCCCAAATACCTGCCCATTTCTAAGATTAAACATCAGGAGCTGAGCTAAGTATCACAAAGCCCTTTTCTCACATGCAACCCATTCCCACATTCTTGGTCACAGTGGTCTCCCATGGCAGCAAGCTTTCTTGCAGGTTAGCATTTAATCAATGGGGGTGGGGTTAGGGGTGACATTGTAGTCTTGCAGGGGGAATGCAGCTCCCCCAGGTTATCTCAGGAAGTTTCACTGAGTTTTTGTGCACGAGTAGCCGTTTTCCCGCATGCTACATTAAAATTTTAAAAATACAATTGCACAAAAGTTTACAATACCCAATCCATCAAAGTTCTCTGACTTTTCCACACTTGTCCCTAACAGCAGGAAATTTCTTACAGACTGCTGGGCAATGAAAGCATGTGGATGATGGTACTACTACAATGCAAGCAAAGCCTAGATAGAAAACCCCACTGTTTTCTTTTACACATGCAGCCTACTGGATTAAGTTTAATACATTTTCAGGGTTTTATGCATGTGTGAAAAGGGCTCATGTCTGGTCATTTATGTTGGTGGGAGCTCTGGGTGGTTCCACTCTCTAACAGACTCAAACAGAACTAAAGGATTAATCACACTTTAAGATATAAGTGAATATGTAATCTTGAACACTGAGGCCATGAGTGAGATTGTACATTAGAGTGCAACTAAATATAAAGTATATAGTTTTTGCACACTATGATGAATGGACTGTATTTTATGTTTGACCTGAACCTTCATACCACACGTCCCTGTCTACTAACCACTTTATTGTGCATATATACTGAATGATTGTTGTCTTTATATTTGGAGTAAATGTATATTTTTTTAACAGAGTGTTAACAGACATTCCTATTTTGCTGCTATTTCAGCAAAGTTTAAAGGTTTGAATCAAAGTTTAAGGAATATTGTTGGTTACACACATACATAGAAATGTTTGAACAGCCATTTTATCTGAATGTAAGTGCTGTAAACTGTTGTTATCAGTGGTTTACTTCGTCAGCTTTATGATTTAGGTCACCATTGAACTTGACTATAACAGTTTTAAAGACTGCAGTGATTAAGTGGAAGTACGTAATTTTTTTTTTTTTTTTGATATTGCATAACATACTGTTTCAAACTGATCCAGACCACCTTGATATAAAGGTCTCTCTACTAAGACTGATTATTTGTGCTGGACAGATTCAGGTTAAAAGTTAAAAATTCTTTATCAACATAGTTAGATGTGATATTTTTGTTAAAGCTAAAGAAAAATACTTTTGAATTCTTACCTCCAATTGTCACTTTTTGGTCTGAAAAGTCTTCAAAGTATGACAAAGCAAGGGGTCACAACGGGACAATAAACTTGTTTTTTACAGCTTTTATTAAAATGTAAAACTCATTTAAAGACCAGAAGTCTAACTTAAGTAGACTTCTTGTTTTTAACTATGTAAGAATAAAAAAGGTTTAAAAGATTTTTTTTGGTACATTAAAAACCAATGAAGAGTATATTTCCTGCAGCGAATGTATGTGGGTGTTTTGGTGACCTTCTGTTTTAATCCAAAGTGTTTTTTGATCATTCACAGTGTTGTCATGTACAACTGTTTCCAGACGTCCTTCATTCCTATTTAACAAAAACAAAAGGAACTGCAACATTAAGTCCTGCACAGCCAATCCGACATATTCTATCCAGGAGAAAGAAACGTTTGTTTTTCTTTGGTTGAAAAATAAGTTCTCTTAACAGATTGGATACTCTTGTTGTCATTTAAATATCTAAGCAATATGAAGGAATCATGTGTTTGAAGCATATAAAGAATCATCTGTAAATCAAACTGTTGACATGTTTTTGATAAGGTGTATTTATGTTGAATCCCCACTATTCAATGTGTTTCTGACCAGGGGTGTCCAAACCACAGCCTGGGGGCCAATTGCAGTTTTTTACAGGCCCATATATATTTGTACAGCATAAAGTATTTTATTGAGGCTTAAGGGATGTGCATCAAGTGCAGAACAGAGTATTCACAGAAAAGTAACGCATTTTGCTGGATGTTGTGTATGTTCTGAAAAAAAAAAAAAGCACGGTGGAAGTCAAAATGTACCCAACAACTTGAGGTGGACCTGAGGCTAATTTCATTAAGCAGAAAATAAACTGGTTCTGATAAGGAGAGCAACACTGACAGCATTTCATCATTTGACTGGGAGATAAAAATGTAACTCAGCTTCTTCAGGACCAACTGTCCACAACAGCAGAAGCTGAGTATGCACTTACATGGTCATAATGCAGTTCTTACACTATCCCCCCCCATCTGTTGTCTTTAGAGGCATTATTCTTGCCTTTTTGGCAACTGGTCACATAAAAATGACTGCTTTAATGCAAACACACCATCAAACATCAAACAGGCCCATAAAAATAAAAGTTAAATAAAATAAAAAGAAATCATATGTAGTGCACAAAGGCCTTAAGACCTAGAGACTATGGTTAACATATTTATATCAGAATAGTAGCCAAATTTTGATTAATGATACCCTGGTGAAAGATGAAAAATGGATTTCAACTCTATAGCAGCTTGGCTATTTGTTTTGTGTGAAATTAAGATTTACATCATACGATGGATAACCATTCTCATGCATCTTCAGTCTTGTAAAATTCTGCAGCTTTGTGTCGTTAACTCTTAATTTATGTCTGAATGTGGTGGCAGACTATCATAGTCTCCCCTCTCTGCTGCATGAGAACCTTAACAAAACCTCAAGCTGTACTCAAAGATATCAAGCTGGATATGAACATTATCAGTTACTGCAGGCTTTCTGTTCAAATCTGTGTGCACTCACATTCAAGTCTGTTTGAAGTGCATCATTAAAGGCTAAACGATGAACAGCAATTTTGTTCAGATTGTTTAAATTAACTTAAAATAAATTAAATAAAATTAAACAAACATTAGTTTTATTGGTTAGAATGACTTGTTTATGTCAAAGATGAATTCAAAACAGATATTACGAGATCAGAGCTTCATCCTTAATAATATAAAACACGCTGACATAACTGTCGAATCAGACAGATCATAAAACAGCGATTGAATCAAGTTAAAATGTCAGAACAACTAAATCCTGGTCATTTTCATCTTCACTGTTTTACAATATAGAGGTTTTTAACAGACTTCTAAAGATACAGGATTAATCAACAAGTTTCCTTAGATGGTGTATCTTTATAGTTGTTTTTTTACTGGTGGTTTGCTTAAGTTATATAGTAAGACAACACTTGTTATGAATTGGCACTGTACAAATAAAGATTGATTGATTTGATATTTAAGTGTACACTAACTCAATGGGTTTTTTTTGTTTGAAAGAAGTCTGTATGTGGCCATCGTGAAGAGTTTGGACACCCCTGTATTTGACATGACCACTGCTCAGTTCAGATTGTGTTAGACGTCTTTCACTGTGTTCACATATTTACAGATCCATTTTGTGGAAATGCTGGTTGTTTTCTCCCTCCCATGCTTCCATTTTAGCTTTTATATCATCTGTGTTTAACAGTAGAAGAAGACTTTTCATGTAAAAATGCTGTTTCTGGACTTTTATGGGAACTGGATCATCTGTTGCAGAAAAGTTCCTCTTGTTAAAACCCTGAAGTGTTTGTGGTAGCTGTTTGAACACTGCAGCTAATTTCCTTTGGCTCACATTTAAAGACATGACACACTGGAACTATTTTGGAAGTTTATTGAAAACAAGCCTCTGGTTGGTATCAGACATCAAGATCTTTTGTGTACCCACAGCTGTTTCCTTAGTTTCCATTTCTTCAAAACCGCTACTGAAATAAACTGCTTCCTTTGAAGCGCTTCATCGTTTTAAGAGAGACTGGATTTTTTTCCCATTGTTGCCAATTCCTGCAATAGAAAATTACATTCACCTTGTCATTACTACACAATCTAAGCGTCATACTAAATATTATAAATACAGAAAATATACTCAAGTTATGTATAAAGACAAGACGTACATGCAAAGCTTACATTTGTATACTTAAAAACTGGACATTAAACAGATGGTAAGAGCATATATAAGACCAAACATTTAAACCATTACAGCTTCATCTCTACAGTTTCAAAGCAGAACAGGTCTACATGTCAGTGGAAACTTCTCTATCTTGTGGCAAATTCCAGATTCTGGGTTAATTAACTTAATTGTGTTGGTCACAGAATGCTTCTATTTTTACCGTGCACAGACGAGCTCGCACAAATAAACCTTTCATTGCTCCAGACTGCTGACGTCTCTGCCACCGCTTTCATGTTTATTCTTAACTGGCAGCGTAGTATGGACAACATGCGAGTCAACAAGCGCATCCTGTCAAAACAACACTTTTACGGACAGATCACATGGCCGGGAGCGCATGAGAGGCGACTTATTGAGCAGCAGAGATATCTGAATATTTCAAATACTTGTGTTTATTCTGAGAAAAGGAGGCAGAAAATACTTTGTGTTTATAAAAAGCACAGTATCAAGAAAAAAAAACAGAAAATGAGCTAATCTAAGACTTTCACTGCGTCAGAGGTTGAAAGTAACAACTAAATTAGTTTCACAAGTCAGCCTGCTTTTGACCTTAGACAAACATAAAATTGTTCATATCCTGACCTTATTAAGACGATCATGTAACTCATGACTTGCCTGAGGTGCATCTACCCAAAAAATTCAGAAATTTTGAAGGATCGCAGGGATAGGAATATAATGATCCCACAGTCGCAGAATATCCCAACTCATTCAACTATTTTGTTTGCTAAACTACAGAGAATGTTATTATGGAAATGATAGCTTCGCTGGCAAACAGTGCAGGGTATCCCGGCCTATCTAATGTCAAATCTGTAAAACCTAAACATCCCGCAATCCAAATCAAGTTGTTCAGATGATGGATATTTTGAAGATGGGTACATATTCAGACAGTTTAATGTTTAAATGCAGAAAACAAAAGAAACTGCCCCTACTTTGCAGGGCAGAAACAATTTTTCTCATAAATATACAGTATATAATTGAAGTTGGGCACATACCTCATATCTTAAAAAAAAAAAAAAAAGATTTAATCTTCATAAAACAGTGCTATTAGTCACCTTCCATGTTGATGAGTGGGTTTTTAACCAAATCCAAGTACAAAAAAAAATTCTTAATTATTACCAACAACATTCATACATTCAATGGTAGACTATTTTTTAATTTCCAGAAAAATAGTGAGTTTTGATATAGAAGGTTTGTGCCTGACAAGTGCAATGTATTTTCTTTATCAATGCAGTCCTGAAATCCCGCTCAAATGCTCTGTCTTAAGTGTAACACAGTCAAATGCCCTGAGTTACCACTCTACCACTAGCTACTGTTTGTTTAACTGGCTGATTTGCCCTCCAACCTGGATGTAAGAAAAAAATTAAAGTGCCACTATGGGTATCGGTTTTATTATTATTCTATATAGAAATGGTGATTAAGTTGTATGTAAGCTTAGTCTGGTTATACTTAAATATAACAGCTGGACTGAAGCAATGAGTAACCACATCCAGTTCAAAAATATGGATGTTAAACTTTAAGGAGAATTTTAAGCTAGTGGCCCTAGCATTGCTAAACAGTAGCATTAACCGCATCCAACTTTGCAAACTAACTTCACATTGTAGACGTTGTGTTTCTGTTGTAAGTGTGGTGCTGAATTTTGATTCTTTTCTTAGTGAATTTCCAACTTAACACAAGTTGGTTAAATGTTTTAATTAATGTTTAACTGGATTTGAAATTATCAGCCAGGGAACATTCTGATTGAATCAAAAATTTTAAGTTATTGACCTTGGTTTAAAAAAAAAGCCAACTCAAGTAGATAACTTCACTACCCACAATGCTTGAGTGTCAGCAACACTGAAGCATTGTGTTTAGAGATGTCTGTTGTGACTAATAAAACTTGGCTGTCGTCTGCTACTACTGAAGGTGACAGTTGAGCAAAAAGTAGGTGTCCTCTGTTGAGCTCTTTAGCCGTGAACTAGCATTACATACATCACTTGCCACAAATCACCTCACGATTTAACCTGGAGAGGGCAGTCATTGCCCATTTCTAATGCAGTATGTAAAATTTTAATACCTGATAGTCAAATGTTAAGTTTGAACGCCAACTCATCACTAAAGCTGCATTTCCACTAAGTAGTCAGTACAGCTCAGAATAGTATTGAAGTACACGTGTTTCCATTGTCAAATATCAAGACAGGAACAAAATAAATTTTCATGCCAACCCACTTTTTTGGGTCCTTCTGTTTGGATGCTGAGCACCAAAGGGTGTCTCTAAAAAAGGCTGCAATTCTGTTGGCCGGTGGCAAGAATTGCTGCTTTCCATATGATGGCAGCTAAAACTTAAAACAACATACCACTCCATGTTTAAATCAACCTTAGATCAGAGAGGACAACTTTTCTACTGCTTTTGCGATAAAGAAAGTCTGCAAGGAACAAATCCCACAAAGAGTTCTTTGAAGAAGCACACCTTTCTTGCCATTGTTTGAGAGGGAGAGGTACAAAGTGAGTTGGATGTTGTTGGTGGGACCCTCATCTTCTGGTTTACACTCCTGCCCCTGTGAAGGGTGCAGCTGGCAGTGGAAAAGCAAGTGAAAGCAGGGCTTACTGCTTTAGACCGTACAAAAATACTGAACAAACCAGTCCACTCTGTGGAAACGCAGCTTAATTAACCTCCTGTGGGCACACCTCATGACTAATATGATTTAACACCATGTTGAATGAATCACAATATGATGCAGAGCATTTTAAGCAATATTTAGGTTCAAAAAGAAACTTTGACCAACATAAGTTACAGGATATATCATAAAAAATGTAGCCTCTGAGTGTGAACTGCAATAACCCTGTCAAAAAAAGCAAGTCATCTTGAGGGGCTAAGAGAAAATAGCAAAATGGACTGAAACATGATTTTTTAGTGGACAGGCAGTAATCCTGCATAAAGCCTTGTAGGTACCCCTGCTTATGATCCTTTTAACCCTTTAATTACTGGAAACTACACAAAGAGTCTTGAGTTCTTGATTGTAAACTCATGTATTAAACTGGAACATCAATGTCGTCAACCCATCGGGTGCTTCTATTGCGAATGAGACATCTATATGGAATATATGAAATACACAAAATATCTGCAGGTATCCAATACAGAAATTTCAAGCTGTTGGAACAGTCCACTTTTCAGCAGGAGACAGCCAAGGTTTAATATGTGGATTATAGTTCAATGTAGGGACAAGAGTATTTATTTGCTAATGACACCCAGTTGGTTGCGTGGCCATCTTTTGGACTAAGTATGGGCAGAATGGACTTGTCATGTCAAATGCTAAAGGTCAATGCTACTTAATATCTATGTACATAATATTCAGCTACAAGTTAGTCTTTAAAATAGGCACAAAATACTGGGAGTCTCAGTCAGCTGAAAAGGTGTACATGTTAAGTTTTATACTGACTGAGCAACGCATGTAAGTGTAATTGGTACATTAATAAAATTAATAAAGGCATTGAAATAATCAGCTTTAGAGTTACGACACAAAGCTGTTATCAACTGCTAATCAGACAAGACATTTAAAGAACACTTTGAGGATAATTTCTTACAGTACATCAGTAAGAATATCACCTATACATTCATTTATAGCAAAACAAGGCTCTCTATCTAAAGGCCTAAGGATGCACAATATTACTGACATGATTATTAATATCTGCAGCTAAAACAGCAAGTTATGGGTACTGACCTACCTAAGCTAAAGTATTTCCTTTTAAATCACCTTTTTTTACACATCCCCCATAAAATATTGATTATTCTATTTTTTGAAATTGTGGTGGTCAGTAACTTTAATAGAAACTGGACCTTGATGAGCTGCAGAGCTCTTACTCTGAGGCTTTTAGTCACTTCTCGCTTTCACCACAACAAACAAACACTTGCAGCTACTGCCTCTTTGTACTTAAGAAACTGGAAAAAGCCCAGTCATTTTATGACAGGAAGCTAACACTCCAGTTTGAAGCTTTGCAGGATTGATCTGCCTGATGGAAAACACGTAATCTAGCATGACCAGCTGCTGTCTAAAGTTAATTCCAAGGGTTTGTGTTTGACCCTGCTGTTTCAGCCCAACTCGGAATAGACCGTTTGACTGTAAGTACTCAAGAGCTGTGTCTGATGTAGTTCATGTGGTTTTAGATTAGTACAACTGTGCTTAAATGTTTACTTTGGCTGCACAGACATACCTAGATACTGTTTGTTCATCTCACCAGGGTGACATGACCAATAATGACACTGATAGTAGAAATCTCCAAACAGAGAATGCAATTTGTTGGAAACAGGAGTAGGGAGTGGGAGTTACTCCAGCAGGCCTGTTCACACGCTACATAATCTGATTGGCCAGTATTGAATGTAACTGACAGAACAACTGTCCAGCCACTTAGCAGATATTTGTTTAAAAGGTTCTGCCTTTCCAAGCCATCACCTTGGCCTAGATGGAGTTGTGAAGTATATCCTGTGCTATACATACTGAATTTTACACCTTGGATGCCTGGTTAGGTGGCTATGGATGTATACAAATCGATAAAAAGCGTATCTTGCATAATATCAGACCTTAACAGTTGACTCTAAAAGTGAAGTTTTAAGTCTAAACTACAACTAATTAAGATTGTTTTTAATCTGGACTTTTTTGTTCTTTTGTGTAATTTCACAATCTTTGGCAGGATTTTGTTGCTGTTTTTTTGAAGTATTAACTCCATTTAAAGTGGAACTTCTGTCCATACAATGCTGATTGAGACTCTGGAAACGCTTATGAACTTAGTTTTACTGTCATTATAAACACAAATATTCAAATCATTGAACTGAAATCTAAAGACAAGTCCTCTCTACACATTACTTAATGTCCATTTTTGAAATGCAGTACATTTAAAATTTATCTCAAATCAGACTCTTGCAATTCAAGTTAAACATCAATTCTGGTGCAGGGTGACCTGCTGTTCTTTCAGATACATAAAAATGGTTTAAGTATCATTATTTTTCTGTACAGACAAACATGGGTTTGAAAATATCAGTGTGCAAGATAAGATCCAATATTGTGCATCCCTAGAAACAACAAAACTGCAGTCTGAACTCCTCAATAACACCTCTTCAGCAGAAACAAGCTGGTGTTTTTTGAGGGAAGATAATAAAACACAGTAAGCTAACCTTCTGGTACACCGTCTGAGTAAACACTCTTTATATGAACAGCTGCTGCACTCCCCACTCTTTCTCTCCCTCCCACCTCACAGATGCCAAACATGCTTTCATTCTCTCATTTATCACACCGAGTCACCGGACTGTTTCACATTGGACCATTTTCCTTCTGAACGACCTGTTACACCATGAACACCAATTAAGGTGCAAAATATGAGGATACAAAATGTTCTTTATCTGTGGAAAATGTTCTATCACAAGTTGAACATCACATGAACTCCTGAAAAAGATCCTAATCAAACCAGTCTTTAAATAAATGTTAGAAATGTTGTTCTTGTCTTGGATCATTGTTTCCCTGATTATTAAGTGCTTCCATCTTGTGGCCCAACCAGAGACTCACAGGAGCATGTTATTCAGCAGCCCTTCATGCTGTTAGCTCACTGGGTGGAATTACAACACACATTTTTGGGAGCCCGGCATATTAAGACACAGGAATCTTGAAGATCCACGAGTCTGTTTAAAGTAAATTGTACAAATTCACAAAAACATCTGGAGAACATTTAAGACTTAATTCACATGTAGGTGCTAATTGCTGTGCACAGCACTCTGGGTAATTGGGTGATGATGTGAACTGGTTGCATTTTATTTCATAGACAGCTATATGGAGCTACTCACAGGAGTGATACATGGGTGCAGGCACCACTTTAAATGGGGCAACTTTGCTCAAAACACATTAAAGGCGTAGTCAGCGATCTTCTAATCTTCTAATCTAATGCACTATTTGTCAAAATCACCTAATTTCTCCTCTCCATCCACAAGATGTCACCACTGACAGCATGTTGAAAAAAAAAGTCAGGTTACAATACACAGCCTTGGCTCTGAATTTCAGCAGGTAATACTGTGGCTTGGGCCGAGTCACCAAAACAGGGTACACCCCCCACATCCAGGGGGCGATCTTACTCATGCGCAGATCAGACAGAGGGGGGAGGGGGAGTAGTAGGTTGCGTAGCGTGCGCAGTTAGCGTAAGAGAGAGATACAATATGTGCAGCAGCAATGACTGAAAAACAGCCCAAAAGAAAAAGGTCAGGAGAGTGAAAAGTGAAAAAGAAGGGCTATGACCATGAAAGAGCGAAGACCTGGGTGTTGCTTTCTGACGGTGGAGGGAACTCCGCGAATTTAAAGACCTGAAAATGGATGCGGATGTCACCATCTTTCTGCTGGATAGGTAAGCAACATTAGGTTTGTGGTGCTTCACACAACAGTAACAGCTGGCGGGCATTCATCTTATTGTCTAATCTGCCAAAATGTACTGTCGTTGTGATGTTATCAATAATGGCAGTTGAGTTGTCTGACGAGTCGGGGTTACCTTAGCTACGTTGGTCAGCTACGCAGTTTCTACGGCTGTTTCCATGACGATGCACGTCCATCCGCTTTCGTGGGAGGAGCCAGGGGTGAGGTATGAAGAGAGAGGTGAGTCTAAACTCGTTTATCAACAACCTCTCCACTCGTTTTCTCCCACATAGCTGACTACACCTTTAAAGTCTATGACAGTAGGAAGTGTATCCACTGTAAAAATATAAATAACAAAATGGGATCACCAATTCAAGCCACAAGTTTTGTCACAAATTAAACATGATTCCTAAGTACATCTAAATACATTAAATAAACTAATTATTTCAGTGAGATTAGTATATTTTTTCTTCAGGATGTATAGAACTCTTAGCCCTAAAGGGTTAGTGGTTAAGTCTGTTTTTTCAGAATTGGGGTTGCTAGAGGCCCATGGTATCAGCAAAGGAACCTGCAAGCTTTGTCCCTGGATGTATCATATCAGGGGCTGAACGGTAGGCAGTGCGTAGCAATAGCTAGCGAAAGCCTGGTAGTTAAACCCACTTATAGGTTAAAACTACTCAAAAAAAAATCAAAAAAGAATGCTTGTATCTTGGGACCTAGGGGTTATGTATCCCTCCACCATCACCTGGTCAAGGTCATCAGAGGAGACAACAAACACTAACTTCACTGAAATGACCAAGCCATTTTGACCCTAGTAACGATGATATGCTGTTAGCTGTTGGCATAAGAGGATATCTTTATGAACCATAGTAAACTGTACTTGTAAATTATATTTGACAGACTGACAAAGAGAGGAGCTGGATGGAAATCCCAACTGCCAAGGAAGCCAAAGAAAGCTAACCACTAGCCGCATTTGGCACAGGAATTCCTTCTGTCCACCAGTGCTAGTTTATATTAAAGTCTTGTTTGATCACACGAGACCCCAGACTGCGAGAGACAGTTGTTGGTGAGTCAGTTGGTTGGTGTGTGTAATTCAATGCAAATTCAGGCACTCCTTGCGAGTTAAGTGTGGCCTAGCAAATTTGTCAAATCACCGCAACATTCCAACAACTTTGGCCAATCATCCTGACCCTCGCCCTCAGTTTTGCACATCATCATTCTTCAGAGGATATGCAGCACAAACAATGCAAATTAAGCACAGAAATCACAGCTTAACAGGGGTACACCATTTGTATTAAATGTAGAAGTGGTGCAACAGGAGGGGCATTCATCACTTCACCAGCGCCCTTCTACCACGCGTGTGTGTGGATGAGGGTGAGTGCATGAGTAAGTACTGCAATAGGAGAATTATGAGATGGCTTCACTCTTTGAATGAGGCTGATGCAGGAAAGAAAAATCAGGTAAAACTGTCATACCTCAGTTAAACATGACTCCCTGTCTGAACCTTGTACTCTCTGTCCATCATTAAATCAGTAAACTCGTTCTTTTCTGCAGCTGCCTGAAAAAAAAAATAATACTGCAAGGACATTTATTTCAACAAGCGGGGGCAAACCCAGCCTTTGAGGTTGGGGTGGCCCAGTCCCAGACTAAAGAGAAAAAGATAATAGTCTGGGTTGACTGGGAGGGACTGTATATGACAGGAACTTCTGTCTCATTGCCTTTTTTGTTAAAACTGCACTTGTATTAAACTTGTAAAATTTTTGCAGATAACTGAAAAGATGTTTGAAAAGGATGCTGCTGCCATTTGACATAACTACCCAGAGTGCATTACATGACAAAGAAGGCCTACACGTGGCTCCTTCCAGATGAATTCTCTTAAAATAAAGAAACTAGTGTTCTTCTCTGTTTAAACAGCTTCAACTTGTCTTAATATGCAGGGTTCCTTAGTTTGAAGCCCTATAACAGTGTATAAAAATGTATTTATCAGTCTGTTCTGTGTAAGGAGTCAAACTAAACTACATAATCTATGACTCGAAGTTACTGATCACTTTATTAAGTACATCTGTTTAATTGCTTATTAACTCAAACCTCTACTGAGCCAACCATATAGCCAAAACATTAAGTGCTTGCAGACATGGTCAGTGTTTTAAGGGCACAATCAGACCAGTCAGATTAAATAGAGCCAGCTTAGTGTCAAGGAAAATTTTGACTTTAGGCTCAGCTCCTCTTACCCTCTGATACATCTTTCTGGTGCACCCCCTGTTACACTTAACAGAGTGATCAGTGAGTGGATGACCACATTGGACCCTTGATTCAGCTTTAACAGCTTCAGATGCTCGTTATGGTTTGTAAGGGCCAGAAAACTGTAAAAATGGTCTTATTTTACAGGTTGTTTTGAAAATTACTTTAAAACCCACCAGGGTTACCATAAGAGCTTTAAATATGAAAACAGACTGCATTCCAAGTACTGAAAATAAGTTAATTCAAGTTTCATAAAAACAGAGGAGCTAAAAAGACTTTTTTGCTCAGTGGACCAAATGGAGGTCATTCATTCTGCTTTTCGTTCTGGGGCTTCTTCTGTTTGCTCCCAGCTACGTCACAGCTGCCCGTGTGGAGCCGCAGTGCCCCCTGTCTGTGCAAAGTGCTCAGGGTCCTGAACTCCAGTGGCATGGTGTGAGGGCTGGAGCTGGACGTGTACTCGTACTTCAGAGTGTCGTAGTAGTGGTATTTGACCGGTCGGCCCTGAGGATCCAGGGGGAAGGGCCAGAAGCCATACAGGTGGATTTCCTCACAGAAGCGGGTGGCCATGGTGTACATGAGGAGGCCCGTGGTTGGACGCTTGATGTGAACATTGTTTGTTAGCCAGTACCTGTGGACAAACAACAGCATGTGGTCAGCCAAGGATTTTAACTTAAGTCGGAGTGGCCCTGGCACTAAAAAAATAAAGAGAAATGATTGACCAATGTAACATTTCCAAACTTATTTTGAGGAATATATATTTCCACTTCTAACAAGTATTTAGTCTTTTAAAAAATTCATCACTTTCTGCAAAAATATACCTTTAAATAGTCATGCAGTCCAAGTCACTCCGAGTGTACTCCTTTCATTTTCTGAAATACTGTTCTTTTAAACTGGAACATTTTGCAGGAATAAAAAATTTACAAAATATATTTTGCTGAAGGAAACATATATTTTCAAGAAACAAAATTATTTTGTTGAAGCTAAATCATTTAGTAAATATTTATCATACAAGATGTCCAAAATTTGGCAGAGGGTCAAATATTTTAGAGAAACATAAATATTTTGCAGAGAGTAAGTTATATTCTAGTAACAATATTTCACAAATTTTCAAAATCGGACAACATAGCAGCAAATGTGATCAAAATTACAAGGAGACTAACTGTATTGCCGTAGCAGCAAAGTCATTTTTGAAGCTTAACTATTTTTAAGAAGGTCTCATATTCCCCAGAGGTGGAAATATTGCAAAGAGGAATTATTTTGCTGAAGGTAAAACATTTTGCACAAGTAACATTCATTGATAACCAAAGTTCAAATACTTAAGAAAAAAATACTTTTTTTAATAAGGTAAGTTATTTTCTAGAGTTCACATTGAGAATAGCAGTATAATAACCCTTTTCTTAACCGTAAATAAAGAGACATGAATAACATTCTGATGCTCTCTTATGCTTTTAAGTCATTTTTTCACCTGCAAGCAGCACTTATCAGCTTCAAAATGAATTTTCTACCTCTGTAGTAGGGCCCTACAAGTGACTATTTTGATAGTCGACTAGTCAACGACTACTTTTGCGATTAGTCGACTAGTCACTTCATGCATGAACTGCAGCGTACTGCACCAGCATGCAGCGGGTGGCCCAAATCGCTTATTATGAGCTTAGACCTGGCAACTTTGGTGCCTGCGTAGTTGTGCATGCGCCACATGCATGAGTGTGTTTCGGGTGTGTTGGTTTGATTCCTGCAGGTGTGATAACCAGAAAACAGGACAGATAGGCAGACAAGACAGCAGAGGTACATGATGCTCTCTTATGCTTTTAAGTCATTTTTTCACCTGCAAGCAGCACTTATCAGCTTCAACATCACTTTTTTACCTCTGTAGTTGATATTATGTTCAGTTAGATGCACAGTACACAGCAGAGTTTACTGGATAAGTGTGGCATAGCAGTTTTTGAAACAGCTAATTAATACCGGAGAAACATGAACCATAAAAATCTCACCATGATTATTCTATCCTTTTGTGTCATGTTACGTTTTCTGGTCATACCAAATATATTTCTTCATATTATTTCTCTGAAAAAAAGTCCTGGACACCAATAGTTAATAAAGTTAAAGTCTCTAACTATTAAAATGTTCAGACAAACTCCTACATGTTGTCTTCATTGTACCAAAATAACGTGCAGCAATTTGAACAAATAAACATACATTGTCTCATAGAAGCTCAGCATTAAACTTATATTTTAAAGATAATCCTGTGGCTGGTCGGCATTTAGGTGTGAGTAATTCCTACTGAAAACTTACCGAACATTAGCCTATGCATCTAGAAACCCATAACAACAAAATAAAATGTTACAGTGTTACAATGCCATTTTGCAGATGCTTTTGTCCAAAGCAACAGAGGTAAAACAATCTGTTTAAGTCTGTTTGGACACATCTGCTGCCATGTAGTGCTGGGCTAAGTGGCTTTTGTCCAAACCAAAAAAAAGAAAAAGAAAACACAGAAAACCTTGTCAAGTCAACTCAATATAATCATCAAGTCCTTAAACCTTCTAGCCTGCTCAACCAAAGCATTCAAGTGCATAAAACACAGACAAAATATTTAAAGTTAAAGCTAATAAAATCTATTGATTTGTTGCAAAAGTTCACTTATTAATTTGATGCCTGCAATATTTTCCAAAACCAGCAGAGGCAGGATCATACATACCACTGTGTTGCATCACGTTTCCTTTCAACAACACTCAATTAGCATTGGGGATCTGAGGAAACTAATTGTTGAAGCTTTGTAGGTGGAATTCTTTAACGTTCTTGTGTAATATATGATTTGAGTTTGCCTTCAGTCTGTGACAGTTATAGGCATCAGATTCAAAATGAGTAAATATTTGCCAAAGCAATACTGTTAATCAGTTTGAGTATTAGATATCTTGTTTCTGTAGTTTTTTTTAAATTGGAATATAGGTCAAAAACTATTTGCAAATCGTTTAATTCTGTTTCAAATAAATTTTAGACAATGTCATAACTTCACTGGAATGAGGTTTTGTCTGTTTCATATCAATCCTTCTAGCTCTATACTCACCACTGTTCATCTAAAGCAAAAAACACAATGATTCTTTACTCTCTTTCCTGATTTAAAAAGCTTCATTTATTGACCTTTTTTCTCCTCCCATTTCAGGAAAAGAAGTAATCCTGAAATAACAGATGCAACCAAAAAAACAAAACTCCCAATACATGCAAACCATTTACTGAGTGTGTCCTGAGAATGAAACTCTTGAAAGCTCTGTGTTAGATTCAGTAGACATTTCACAGAAGATTAAATCAGAAAAGGTTTAATTTATCTCGGATAAACTAAACTGTGCTCCTTCAGGTTTGGAGCCACAGGCAGCCTTCAGGTTTCAGTGTCCACTCGCTGTGACTTCATTTTTTTTCTCCGGTCACCAGCTGGTTCCTCTGCCTCGAGGCTCTCACTGCGCTCTCTGTGGTTTGAACTCAAGGTCAAGTTCAGACGTAGAGGTCGTACTATTTAAAGCTGTTCATGTGCCGTGAAGGACAAACAGCGAGCAGGTTTCTCAGTTCAACACGAGCACTTAAGGGGGTGACGAGCATTTTAACTAGCACAGAAGGTGATCTCTTATCTTATCTGGGATTTATCTGATGTGGTTTTAGTGCAGCAGATCTACGGCCCTTCACTGATAGAAAATACAAGATTCAGATTTACAGAGAGGTCGAAGTCAGAGGCAGTGTATCCAACACTATGGGGACAAAGCTTGTGTTTCATCACTGAGAACTCTCTGAATAGGTATTTTCTCTTGTAAAACACAGATTTTACAGACTGTAAACTCCAACAATAAGAGCACAGTTCTTGCCCTTCGGAATAGCCTGTGCTAGCTGGAGCATACAAAATTGTATAATTTGGTCTGTGACAGGCGATGGCTTTTTAACAATGCAGCAAAAATCTGGAGAAAGCTTTATTGTGATGAAAGAGATGCAGGGACAGCAGAAAAAAACTGCAGAGAGGGATTTTAGAAACGCCTAAAGGCAGAGGGGGCTGCATGTGGCAGATTTGCAAAAATCATGTCTTAAAGAAGACCCGCAACTAGGGTCTGAAATTTAATCACACATAGAGTCTGAGATTAAGAAAAGTCCTTATACTATGACGATACACAACAGATGACACATCGATGCAACTGCTGCAGACTGTGAACCACAGCTTCTCTGCCAAGTTAGAGAAAATGTGAACAAACTGCTGTGTGTTAACAAATCCTTATAAAACTCCTGTATTGGTATCTGTATTCAGATCAACTAAGTCTAATCATTTTGATTCATACTAAGATCACATTGTTAATCATTATTTGTCCAAGAAATTTTACACTATCTCCATATCACAGTGCATTTGTGCTATCAAAGTTAACATGTATAAACTTAACTTAAAATACACTTAAAGGCATGGTTCGGGTTTTGTAGAAAATCATACTCATTAGGCCTATGGAAACAATGAATATGATTACCACTAAAGAACCTGACCAGCTTCGTCCCTGATGGGAGATAGCTAACTAGTCGATGATACATATGTATCAGTAACTGGCTGCTGGTAGGCACAAACTTCTTCTGCTCAAAATTTCTACTTTGCAGGAAATTTAAAAATCCATAGTCGATGATACATATGTATCAGTAACTGGCTGCTGGTAGGCACAAACTTCTTCTGCTCAAAATTTCTACTTTGCAGGAAATTTAAAAATCCATGACCTGATTGTATCGTCTCCGATGGGAACAATGTGAGATACAGAATCTGCATTTCCACCAAGCAGTCTGATTAAAATCGGCTCAGTAAGGCAAGCAATTACTGGTGTTTCCGCTGTCAGATAAGAAGAAGTGGTGCCGAAATACACAACCCTACTTTCTGGCACCCCTCTAAAGAGGTATCCAGTGGTTGAGGTAGAGCTAAAAGCACAGCAGTCTGTTGATTTGTCACAAAAATCAGTAATTTTCATGCAACAGTGGTGAAAATAAAAACACATACCTTGCTATGTTTGAATAAATTGTGGATTTAGAGTGATTTGCTCACTGCTGTCGCTGAAAAGGATGCCCACATGAAACAATGCACCATGGAGTATGGAGTGCTAGAAGTCCTCCTTTGTTGCTCTTTGTTTACAAGTCTGCTCTACTTCAGATCGCTGCACTGAGATGTGTGGCTGTTGTGTCAGCCACTTACATAGCCGGTGTGACCCTTACTTCTCTGCTCACATCCTTCCTTCAAGTGAAGGTGCAGTTGGCAGTGGAAGCACAAACATGATCAGGGTTTACTACTCCAAACTGGACTAAACTGTTCTGAACAAAGCCAGAACACTCAGTGAAAGTGCAGCATGAGAACACACTGGCTGTGCTGCATTGATATTATACTGTCAGCATAATTCTGGGTAAAACTAAAGCCCTGTCCACACCCAGGAAAAAAGGTTCCATTAACTCTGCTTTGTTTTAAGAAATTTGTCAGTCCACATGAAAACACTGATAACGCTGTAGCACATATACCAGGCCTGTAAGGGACATTGCTGCAGTCATGCACTAAAACTAGAGAAGGTGAAATTGAACGTGACATGCATTACTACAAACTTTAACGAACACTGGTGTATGCTGTTTTCCCTGTCCTCTCGTTTTAGTAGAGGAGTAGCTCATTGTTCCTGTTGACAGGGTTTGAGCATGTGGTTTAAGAGAGGTGGGGCTATGAGGTCATAGCTGCTGAAAATATCCAGCTTTGTTGTACCCACAGAAATGCAAGCCATTGTTGTTAGATTTACCCACCCTGGGATCCGTTTTAAATGTGTGTTTTTAGGCAACCTAAATGCCATATCCATGAGGATGAAACGCCCATAAAATTAAAAACCTGTGCAGATACGCTTGAATTTGCCTCTGTGTGGACTGCCCCTAAGCCACAGTTTTGACCACCTCTATCTCCTGTCACCCATAATCACATCTTTTGGCTTCTTTGTTTTCATTTTGCTGACTGCTTACCATGAAAGCACAACCTACTTATTTGCAAAACAACCAGTGCAAAGTGGAAGGACTTACTAAGTGAATTGTTGACTGAATTGTTAAGCAAAGATAAATGATTTATAACAAATATAAAATCTTCACTGTTATTGGGTTTTCATTTCCTATCTCTTCAATTGGGACAGCATTTTTGTAACTGTCATGCATTTCAGCTTTGACAGAAACAAAAACAAAATCACATTATAAAAAATTCAAACGGAGGAGGATCAGCTTCAAGCTAAGGGATAGATCCAAGATTTAAAGGTGCTATGAGAAGAATCTACTACTGGCGACATAAAGACTCTGCTACCCATGAGCACGTGTGGCAACTGTCGTAATGCTGCGTTCCAGTAACCTCGGAACTGGGAATGACATCATCTCCGACTTATCGCCGTTCCAGTTGAAGTCGGAAAAAAACATCCCGATCTACCAGGCTATTGTTAGCTGTTGTTAGCACGCCCTGCGTTGTTGTTCACAAATATCACATGAAGAATGTGATTATCACTATGGCAGCATTTTTGTAAATATAAGTCTAACAATACTATGTATACAGCTGATCTAGAGCGACACACCCCAGTCAGAAGTGCAAATAAGTTGATTATTACAGGAGCTAAATAACTGTTCACACTGGGGGCATCCATCTTCCATTGTCAACTCGGGGGTGGCGAGGATTTACTGAGTTCCCAGAAGGAAATTCAGACTTTGGGGAACGTTCCAGTTGCAGTTTCCTACTCAGAACTCGGAAATTCCTACTTCTGACTACAACTGGAACGCACCAAAGACGTGACTGAAGCCAAAGCGTGCGTTTGCTGTGATAAATGCAGCTCGGACCTTCCTCAGAACTCTGCATTGCTTTACAACTTCTTTTTTCAACAACTTACAGGATGCAAAGCGACAAGGTAATGTACCTCTTTCTAGTTACATAGCGGTAGTTTTTGATGTGTGACAACAAGCAATTTTTGGAAAACTTATTATCGTAGTTGTAGCCGGCTATATATCTCTACTTACAGCCCGGTGCTCTAAGACGTGTAATATAAATAATAAAATAATATAAATTTGCTCTAGTTGTAATTGTCTTGTTCCTGAAGTTGAGTATCCAGGCCAGTCCAGCCCTGTCCAACACGACCGGAAGGCTAAGAAATAGCATTTTTAGATAACTTATTTTGATGCTATAAAACTCATCTTAAAGTGTGTATTTCGATCAGGCATATATCCAAAAGTGAGACTTTTTTGTAATTACTTAGAAACTCCTCACAGTCTCTTTAAAGAAAACCTCTCATTTGCTAAAGCACACTTATTTATGCCACATTTGCTGCTTGGTACCATGACAAAAGTTCACATCCCCCACTCTGCACCTCCGGGCAGTGTCTTTGCTTTTTGCCTGGCAACGTCACAACGACATCAAGACTCTGGAAATTCCCTGCGCCTGGGTGTAGATCAACAAGAGGTAGTCGAAGCACGTCACCCCCTGTTAGTCCCCTGGCTCGAGTTAATGAAATGCCAGTCAACATGCTGGTTGCTCAGTTAACCTCTTTGTCTCAGACTGGAATATCGACTATAAACTTCTGGTAGAGGTTCAGAGTAACAGCTTTATTTTGCTTGTTGATTATTCCTCATCTATCTCTTCTTGCTTGCACATTTACGCTTCTTTCTGCTGACATTAACTGGGTCTGACTTAAATAAATCAATTGACTCATAAGCCAGTCTCATCCGTTTAACAGCATGGAGTCTCGACCTCCACTTTAGTCTATTATCTTTTCCCTTCTCTTCAAATGTGATTCAGTTTTGCCCTCCATCCCTTTATTGAGCCTTAATGTGCACCCCCCCCCCAGAATCATCGACCATCTATTCATCATCCATCTGTTGTAAGCAAGTCATTACGTTACACCACCGCCTGTGTGTGATCTTCACAGGAGGATTTATCTCGCTGCCGCTCAGAGCAGACATCCATCCATCACAAACCTCTCTGTGGAGCCCAAACACCAAAGACCCTCTGTCAAGTCACATCATCAGAACAGATAATCCTGTTTTTCATCTACTAGTCCCGACGGATTGAACTATGCCTGATGGATTGTCAAGATGTTGATGACAATCATTCATAATCTTCCTTAAAAAAGTACTTAACCCAGAATGTAATTTGTATTTTCTGCTTGAACTTGATGTTAGCATGTCAGCCTCCTAAAACAGAATAGGTTATGTGCAAAACACTTTGCAGTTAATTGTGAGCATGGCTGCAGCTAGTATTGGCATTTTGAAAAATTAAAGCTCTCAGGCTTTAAGCCTATTATAAGAATGGAGAGGCTGGCATCATATTTGGGTTTGGCATAATTACTACCCCTGGCAAGGTGGTTAGGTTTTTGATAACATTTGTCTTCTGTTTGACCGTTAGTAAGTGAACTCAATAGTTATTGTATTTTGCTGAAAATACAGAGAATGTTTCTCGGGGCTCAAGGAAGAAGTGATTTGATTTTTGAATGGATGTATAACACTGCAAGGGAAGGGAGTTTTCCATATTTTTCTTAATTTCTCAATAGGTTCTGAATGGATTTTGACGATGTTTTTAGGGAATGCTGGATATGACACTAAGCCGGAAGTGGTCACATTTTGGCGGTGGTCCAACTCCAGATGCAGATCAGTCTAAGTGTCCATATTTTTGACATTACCTCACTTGACAATGTTTGAAATGCCTCAGCAAGGGTTTGTGCATTCAGAGCACTTCTCGCTGATTGAGTACTTGCTTGGAAGTCCACCAGGGAAAGAGCCCATATAAAGTATTTGGGAAGAAGCAGGTCCTTTAAAAAGCTTAGAAGGTGACTGAATGACTGTTCGGTCAATCACATGTAATTTTGCACCAATCACATAATGTTGTAGGCAGGTGGTGTTGGGTAACAGAGGAGAGAATGTAAGCCATTTCATAAAAAAATAAATTAAAAAAACACTCTGGCCAAAACATGTTGAAAGTGGAGCAAATTAGCCTTTGCATAGAGAAGATAAAGTGTTATTTGTTCTTACTTAAAGGAATACTCCGACGATTTTGGACCCACACCCTTTCCCTATCACTGACAAAGTGAGACAAGCTCAAAAATACCTTTTTTGTGCCTCTGCGTCCAGTGGCTGGCTCCCAGCTGTTAGCTTCGTAGGTAGCTTAGCTCAATGGCTGGAAGTCAATCGGAGTCAGAGCCGGACTGACGAAAGTAGACGAAATACTCCTTACAGTGGTCCAGGGGATGTCGTATCAGCACGTGAAGTAAATCCGAATGGCTATAAAACATTTTAAAAGACGTGTTTTCTTTTTCAATCCGTTAAAATAATGTTTTGATAAACACAGACCTGCGCATGCGCAGTGCTCCGCGGAACAGCAGTAGCAGCCAAACTGACGAAAGTGGACAAAATACTCCTTACAGTGGTCCAGGGGATGGCTTATTAGCACGTGAAGTAAATCCGAATGGCTATAAAATATTTTAAAAGACGTGTTTTCTTTTTCAATCCGTTAAAATAACGTTTTATCAAAACGTTATTTTAACGGATTGAAAAAGAAAACACGTCTTTTAAAATATTTTATAGCCATTCGGATTTACTTCACGTGCTGATACGACATCCCCTGGACCACTGTAAGGAGTATTTTGTCCACTTTCGTCAGTCCGGCTCTGACTCCTATTGACTTCCAGCCATTGAGCTAAGCTACCTACGAAGCTAACAGCTGGGAGCCAGCCACTGGACGCAGAGACACAAAAAAGGTATTTTTGAGCTTGTCTCACTCTGTCAATGATAGGGAAAGGGCGTGGGTCCAAAATCGTCGGAGTATTCCTTTAAAAGTGCTATGAGGAGAATCTATTACTGGCGACATTGGGACCCTGCTACCAATGAGCATGTGCAGTGACTGTAATGCTGCATTCCAGTAACCTCGGAACTAGGAGTGACATCATCTCCGACTTATCGCCGTTCCAGTTGAAGTCAGAAAAAAACATGCCGATCTACCAGGCTATTGTTAGCTGTTGTTAGCTCAGGAGTGGCAAGGTTTCACCGAGTTCCCAGTAGGAAATTCCGACTTCGGGGGATGTTCCAGTTGCAGTTTCCTACTCAGAACTCGGAACTCGGAAATTCCTACTTCTGACTACAACTGGAACGCACCAAAAGACCCAAGCCAAAGCGTACCTTTGTTGTGATGCTAATAAAGCATGCAGCTTGGCCCTTCCTCAGAACTCTGTATCGCTTTACAACTTCTTTTCTCAACAACTTACAGGATGCAAAGCGACGAGGTAATGTATCTCTTTCTAGTTACGTAGCGGTAGTTTTTGATGTGTGACAACAAGCAATTTTTGGAAAACTAAGTATCGTAGTTTTGTAGCCAGTTATATATCGCTACTTACAGGTGCTCTAAGACGTGTTATATAAATAATAAAATAATATAAATTGGCTCTAGTTTTAATTGTCTTGTTCCTGAAGTTGAGTATCCAGGCCAGTCCAGCCCTGTCCGACTCAACCGGAAGGCTAAGGAATAGCATTTATAGATAACCTATTTTGATGCTATACAACTCATCTTAAAGTGTGTATTTCGATCAGACATATATCTAAAAGTGAGACTTTTTTGTAATTACTTAGAAACTCCTCACAGTCTCTTTAATAAATAAATACAGTTTGGATTGATAAAACCGAAGTGGTTAGCAACTATGCTAATCTCCATAAGAGCAATTAGTTCCTGCTGTAATCGCGCTCATAGCCCCCTCCTCTTGCTGCTCTACAGGATGCAGATTTGACCATGCCGCTTTAAGGCACTCACAATGAACTGGGCTGGTCCATCTGCACTGCGAGGTTATGTTTGCTCAGCATAGCGCTACTAAAGCTCTAAAAGGTGTGCTTTACTAAGGATGAAATAAAGACCTCTGCCAAGGAGGTTGTGTTTTTACCGGCGTTTCTTAGTTGGTTTGTTTGTCTTTTGTGGAATTGTTAGCAGAAGTAAAAAAGTTGTAATTATACTTTGATTAAATGTTCAGGGTATATTGGTCATGAAACTTTCTACAGTGTCTAGTTGAGCACATGCTGCTTTACATGTAGTTTTAACTTAAAACTTGGTTAATTATGAGGCTTGCATAGCCAGCTGGCTATTTTCTCCCAGGCAAAAAGATGAATTGTGCTTTAGTAAAAATCACATTTACTATTGCCATATTTCTCAACTAACCCCACTTCAGAAAACCTGAACTATCCCTTTACATCAGACATATTTGTCTCACTCCCCTCTCTTCCCCTCTCTGTTCATGCTGAGCTAATTTTCTTCTGGCTTCTGTCCTACTTAAACAAAACGTTAGGGTTGAATTGATCTACACATCCAACTCTCTTTTGAAGAGAGAAAAACCTTCATTACCTGTAGCACTGAGCTATTTGTTCAGAATTGACAGAGACATCAGTGCCTAATCTTGGCAGCGTTATAAAGGACAATAGTTTGTTAGATTTACTTCACACTGCTTCAACACTTGGTGATTTATCTCACATCCAGATACCCACACACACACATTTAACACCCACTACTCAGCGTGCACCATGAGAGATGAGAGACAGCAGCATCCTCTCACTGGCTGTGATCAGCTGTAGTACTGTCAGTTTAAAAATAGACACCTGGGCGGCAGATTAAAGTGCCAACCCCTTTGAGTTAGCCTCTCACAGGTGTTCTCAGGCTGGACAGTGTTCACCAAACAGCGCACCAACATTACTTAACTGAATGACAATAACTAAAATGTATCTTGATACTTTTTATTAAAGTAGGAATAACAAATGGTTGTCATAGTCTCTTTAGATCTAACTTGAATCAAACCTTGATAGATATGATTCAAGTTAGATCAAAAAGCACTCCAGGAAACAAAGCACCATCAAGTAATCTCCAATGCTGTCTATCAAGTTACCGTCGAAATTGTGAAGACTGGGAGGGTGCCCTATGTTGCAATGTGAGCAATTATTTTTCAAAATCCTGGATCCCACACTTTAATTTGGATCACGACCAAAAGCAAATCACTTCTTCCTTATGCCATGATCAGTATTCTCTGACATGTGAACAAAATCCACAGAAAACTTGTTCAGATATTATCAAAAATGTCTTGCAATGTTTGCAAATCCGTGAAAAAAATCCTAGATCAACATCTGGATTTGGATAAAACCCAAAATGTAATAATTTCTTCCTTATGTCATGATCAACATTCCCTGGGTTTGGGTATCAAAATCTATTTTTAACTTTTCGAGTTCCCTTGGTTGCAGTCAGACAAACACACACATGCTGCCATAAAACATAACCTTCTTAGACAATGCAATAAAAAAATTAGATGCTAATTTACCATTAAGGCCAAACATCCAAACATCACGATAGGTTATCTTGTGATCAATGAGCATATTGCTGTCATTGGTCCTCACTGTAAAAAACTCTCAGGCAGACACAAACTGCCTAAAGACCCCATCATCTTACCCTCTAACAGAAAAAAAAAAAAAAAAAAGCAGGATGAGACGAAGAGCCCACTCCACGCGCTCCTCTCCGCCTTTAGCCATAAAGGCGGGGATCCATAGCACGCTGCCGCTTAAGCTCTGGAGCCGCTGCAGGAACCGATCCCTCCACTCATCACTGACCAGGTCCTGAAAGGCCCGCTGCACCACTGACGGGTTCATGGTCACCAGGTTGGTTCGCCAGCCCACGTCCCTGTAGTAATCTGCCACTGGAGCCAGATTACACCTGAGGATGAACAGGTACAGGTCGTTTAATACTATAACTCATTGATATTCTGGATTACTCTAGTCTATGAAACACTACTGTCTGCCAGGAGGCCTTGGATTTAAGGTAAGAGCAACAAACTACGCACATATTTTGATTTCAATCATTTCTACACACTGGCATAAGACAGGAAGAAGGCTCCATATAGTCTTTTTCTCAACGGCCTTCTCCTTTGTTTTCAAGTGTTGGTACTAAAAAAGTTACAAAACCCAATTGTGGGGTTGAAAATTACACCTTGTTGCCTTCACCCTTGGCCTCTGACATCAATTAATCTTTAAGCAAGTGTGAGCGTTTGAACAAAGTTTGAGTAAAATCCCTCAAAGCATTCCCAAGATATTAGGTTCCCAAAAATGGCTTGGATAGATGTGCAGACCTGGAAACATATTGCCTCCAGCTTTGTTGTCTCTGGCACAGATCATTCCTAAATATCAACAACAGATGAACAAATCCAAAATTCTTTTGCTTCCCTGTTTAGCTGCTATTTGCTCCAAACTGCTGTGGCATATCCATGTGTCCTGACACCCCACTCAACCAATTTTATTTTGTTCTATCCTTAGATGTATCACCTCTCTGTCCTTATGTGAGTAAAACATTTTGACCTGCAGAACCTTTCCAAGGGAGTTAGAGAGAGCAGAAATCAAGACATAAATGCAATCAGCAGAAAAGCAGAGGGTGGTATATCTTTTATTGCACAACCTGAAGTCAGGCTAAAGGCCAGAGAAACACAAGGGTGGTGATTGTCTTCTTAGGGACTCAGCTTTTTTACCACCAAGACTCTACGTAGTACCCAGTAGTACTGGTTGTGGCTTCCTTGGGCATTGTCAACTTCTCAGATTAATAAAAACATGATTTTACATCATTCTGCCCCTTGAATTTTGATGCTGCTATGTGGTATAGAATTTCAGCGCAGACTTATAAAAATCTTGGAGCAAAGGATGACCATGAGACAATAATCCAAAATGTAATTTTTTTATCTTGAGTGAGAGCAGAAATTTCTGCAAAGTTGATCCTCAAAGTGATCTTGAGATTATTCACAAGAAAAGCCTAATGAGCTCATAAATCTAATCAGGTGGGATCATCTTTGAATAAGAGTGGACAGTTGTGCAGTTTCACAAGAAAGTTCCTCCAAATACTGTTAAGATATTCTGTCCTGCAATGCCTTAGACCAGAGATCACCAACTGGCTACCCGGGGGCCACATCAGGCCCCTCAAAGCTTTCTATATGGCCCCCTGATCATTATAATTCATTCATTCAAACATTTTATTGAGTAGAAAGACGGTTATAGACAGTGTTAAGGGGCAGAAGGTATGTTTTGGAAGTGTTAGAATATACTACATCAGCAAAATGAAACAACGGTAAAATAATTTGTAAGGCAAATTTTTCCCTAACATTGAGTGTGAAACAGTTCTTGGATCTGAACAAAACACTGATACCAAAGCTGATTTTACTGGTACCAAAGCTGATAATTATCCATATAAGGATCAAACTTTTTTTTAAGACTAAAAGAAATCAGAATCTTAAGAAACAGTCAGAATTCTAAATAACATTTTAAATTCTCAAATAAAGTATGACTTAATTCTCTACCTTTCCCCCACTTTTTTCCCCTTATAGTTCTAAATTTGATCTCAGAATTTGGACTTTTCTCTCAGGGTTTAAAACAAGTTCAGCCTTTAAGTTTCTTTTCTTCTCTGTCTTTCTTTTTTGTTTGGGCCTTATGGTCTTCTGTGTTTCCAAAATGAGAACACGTGCAGGCTAAAATGTGTTGTTTTAATGATATATTTTGTCTCTCAATACCTAAAACTTTTTGAGAACCCATATTTGTGCTTCAGGACTGGTGAATGGGGCTGATAACAAATAATATTGTAAGTGGACCAAAATATTCAATTTTATTTGTTTTGTAATAAGGGTTGGGCGATATGGCAAAGATATCATATCACGATTTTTTAAAAATAAAATCATGATCACGATTTTATCACAATTCTTTTTTACTTTGATTTTTCTAGACTAATTTGCATGTTTGACCATTTTTTCCCTATGTTTAACATATAAAACATGTAAAACCCTAAAAGAAAAAAAAGACAATTAAAGCCAAAGAAACTTTCTGAACAGGTTTTGATTTAAAAAAGTACAGTTTTTATAAAAATGTGCAATAAATGTAAACATAAAAGGTAATGAACAACAATATCAACATTATCTCTTAAAGTGCAACAATTTAAAACAAATGTTATCTAACTGCAATGTCTCTAATCTGAGTGAATAATACATCTGCTTTAGAACAGATTTTTGTTCAGACATCTTCAAGCTTTTATCTCCTTTCTCTTTCCGCCATGGCTTCACGCTACATAACCAAACAGGAGATACTACCCAACACTGCGCGTAATGTGCTACGATGCGCTTATTCAGGTGCGCGTCAAAGTCTCTGCGCCCACACAGACGATCTGACGATCTTTCTGCTTTATGAGATCATCCCCACGTTATAATCCTTAACGATTTAATATCGTCATATCGCACACCCCTATTTGTAATTATTATCACTGTTGTCTGGCTGCCATAGCATACACCAAGAAAAAATCTGGCCCTAGTACAAATGTGGTTCACGATCCCTGCCTTAGACAAACATACAGTAACACTAAATGACCCTTGACTGCCACACTTTAATTTGTTCATCCCATTCCTAAAAAACTACATCCACAAGCAAGGGATGAACATGAGGCCCAGTAATATTTGATCTTTGAGAGAAACACAAGGAACTTCTGTCATAATTTAAGTATAAACATTACCACCTGCCACAGATCGAGGTTCCTTACATGCAAGCTCCAGGCAGTGACAATGCTGATATTATTTACTCTACCACATGGCCTCGTGTGGGCCGTCAACTCTGCTATATGAATTGATGAGCACCAAGAGCCAGAACATGTCTAGGGTCAGCAGGTGGGGATCTTCATGCGTGGGTGTTTCCTCCTATTTGTTCCCACAACACCCCAAAGAGGCTGGTCAGTGAACTCTGGCATCCCAGAGCAACAATCATCAGAAAACCTGTAGGACTATGCTGTAGAAACCAGGTGTAAAGTGAAATCTAAATCTAGCAGAAACATTATCACTCTATCTGCCACGCAATTGCTGGAGAAAATTCCACAGCCTTTCCAAATGCCACAATCCCTGTTGTCTGCCATCAGCCGACAATTACCGCTCTGCTCCCGTCTCCATTATCATGCTGCTGGAGTCTGGATATCACGACCTCTCCTCATCAGCCCAACATCACAGCAGCACACAGGAAAGGCACGCAGACAACGGAATCGATTTCAGAATAAGAAAAGAGATGTACAAAGATTCTGAGGCCTATTCAGCTATTGATCAAATGAGGTGCCACAACAGACAACTCCCTCTTGCTCCATCCACACAACAACACTGAAGATTCACCAAAGGACGTGTCTCAGTAAACGCCTCTGCAGTTACCATGTTTTGCTTGACTGTCACATTTACAAGAGATGCCCAAACACATCACTCTTGTTTTGCAATCACCATTATTTCAAGAAGACCACACAGATTTATTATCCAGTGACAGGTTTGAAAAAGGTGAATAACTTTATTTTTTTTTTGCTTGCACCCAAACACAAAACAGAGGCGGCTGACTGCTTCGTAAATAGAAATCTCTGGAAAATGAGAGCAGGACCTTAGAGAGGGTCTTTGAGTAAGGAACAATAGGTTTCTCCTGCATGCACTAGCTTTTCTGAATGTCAATTTTAATGTACAATCTGGCATTTTAATTGCTTTCTATCTAGCTATTCATTCCTTGCTCTGAATTACCATAAAGCATTGACAGCATTAGCAAAAGTTTAGTTATTTTATTTCTAGCTGTGTGTAATATCAGATACATTTAAACTTAAAACTTCAGCAAGTGTTGGCTAGCAAGTTGTATTTTTTAGATTTGAAAACTTTTGCAGATATCTACTGACGATATTTTAGCCAATATTTCCCCTAAACTGACCGAAATATTTGGCTGGACACAGTGCATGATAAAAAGTAGGGAGTAAATATTTGAAGAAAAATAATTTAAGATCAAAATATCAACAGCTTATGTACCTAAAGTTTCACCTGGTGTTCATAAAAAACGCTTTGTATTTATCTTGTGACGTTTCCTTGGAAAAAGATCAATATACAGTGTGTCTTCAAGGGGAAAACATGGAACATTTTTTTCCTAGATTAAGTCAGACAAATTAATAAACCATTTCATATCCTGCCCGCTTAATAGCCACTTGCATCTTTAATAATTAAATCTAAGTGGATTTCCCTTATCGCTGATAAAATTTATAAAAGATACCTGATAACAAAGTCGTGAGAGTCGATCTCAGGTCCACAGCTGCTGTTCAGCAGGATGCCGGAGTTTCCCACAATAGCACAGCGTCTGTGATGCTGGTTCTTCATGGGGGATGCAGTTGGCAGAAGACGATAGAGATTTTCTGAGATGTTTGTGGTACTGTGGCGATCAAACACATAGTGGATGATGTCTCCTGGTTTTAGTGTGCCCTTCAGAATAGAAATGTCTCTCTCTGGATCAAGAAATCTCAGAATATTTTTCCTGTTAGAGGAGAGAACACACAAGTGACTTAGAAACGAATCTGTTAAGCAGGGTGTAAAAATATGCTGAGATAAGTGTGCAGTGTGAAGAGAGTGCCTGATGAGCTTGGAGAGAGTCCTGTTGAAGGTCCAGCTGTTTGATGAGAGCCTGCTGGTGTTACTGCAGCTTGGATTGAGATGGTTTATGTCTTTGCTAAGGTTTGTCAAAGCAGTCGGATCCACGTGTGCTGCAGCCTTTCTACAGGGGAAGGAAAAGTCGTGTTAATAATATGGATGAATATATCTTATCAATAAAAAGCATTACTTTTTCTAAAGATATATTTGAAGATCTCCATGTCTTTGTTCTAGATACTAGAGTAGAGAGGGTGCAAAAGACCTCTGACTGTAACTGCCTGTTGTGTTAGGGCTGGACGATTAAGGTAAAAATAAGAATCCCGATTATTTTAAGTGATACTGAAATCACAATTAATATATTCAATTATTCATTTATTTAAAAACTTCAGTATTGATTTAAACACAACTTTAAAGAACCAGCGAGCGGCACATACAGTATTATTGATCCACATAAGTCACACACACTCGCTGTGGCTGCAGGTGGATCACAGAAGAGTTATGAAGTGCAGGAACTTGCATACATGGCACTCCACACTGTGTGGAATATTCATTGTTTTTCTTCGATTATATTGTTTTATGATTGTCAGATGGCAAAATTGAAATCACGATCAAGTGGAGCTTTAAGCAGAATTTCAGGAGTGGACCACACCTCAACCACGCCTCTTCCTGTGTTCCAATAAATTCTAACCAACCATTTCCCTCTTGTTTCGCACACTCGACGCCTCCCTCTCTCCCCCTATTTAAAACTTCTTCTTCTTCCTTCCTTCCTTCCTTCCTTCCTTCCTTCCTTCCTTCCTTCCTCAGGGCCTTAAAGAGGGGGTTCGTCGTGTCCGGGAGCTACGGCGAATTCCCCATGAAGTTTCCCCAAACCGTTATCTGCTTCACTTACCTACTGTGTTGTTTGTTATCCACTGTACGCAATAAATAATTGTCAAATTCCTCCTGTTGATGGTGTGGTCCTTACTTGTGAAAATCCGATTAATTGTCCAGCCCTATGTTGTGTTAGAACTGAACTGCAAACATGGCTCTAATTCTGAGAGTCAAGGAAGCAAAATAAGCATCAATAATCAGTATCATCCAATATTTGTTGTCAACTGATGACCAGTGGTCAGACTTCATCATCAGAATCTTCAGAGCTCCATTTCTACCGGTTTCCTCTGTGTACCATCAGAAGTGTCTTGCTGTATGGATATAGTGAGTTACTGATGAGCTGCTGCTGACTGTGGTGACAGATATCGGAGTCAAAGCATAGGAAAAAGCAGAGGGTGTACCCTTCAGTGCTTCACTTCTATTGATCCCTGTATCACAGAATATTTCATCAGTTTATATGTCAGGAACACAGACATGGAGACCAAACAACACAAACATATCTACAGATAAAGTCAATCATGTTGTCAATTCCAATGTACATGATCACCAGTGGAATTCATACACTGAATTAATTTCCTTGTTCCTTGACTTCAGATGGATTAATTGTCAGGTTTGTGTCTGCACAGTCTCACATATTATCCAGAAGTTTATGATTGTGGTCTTGATTGATCAGTTATTTTTTAAACTTTCTGTTGCCATTGTTTCTTTTGCTGTGATCTATCTCTCATCTCTTCACTGCCTCCACACTAATCCTACTGTTGACTTGCAGGCTACAGCTCATGTCTGCGTTGCATTTATTCTGGACAATGTGCACAGCTGTTGTAGATGCCAAAGATATGTGGTGGTCATTATGCATATGGGTACATACAGAAAGTTTTAGATATTAATAAATGTTTGCATGCAGTGACGAGCCAGTAAGAGCCATTCCTGTTCATTTTAAGCAAATTTAGAAACTGCCTGAACACTATAACTCCACCTTTCAGAAACACTTAGTCTGACCCCAGACTTATTTTCCACTATGAAAAGTAAAATTCCTCGATGTTTAATATTTACTTTTACCTGTGAACTCTGATAGTAAGCAAGTCAAGAAA
Organism: Scarus forsteni; assembly: GCA_036419115.1. NCBI lineage: Eukaryota > Metazoa > Chordata > Actinopteri > Labriformes > Labridae > Scarus > Scarus forsteni. The sequence continues at coordinate 7,658,285 of JAZDUH010000245.1, read as the reverse complement.
TTGTTCAGTCAGTCATGTGTGCAATATTTACACTGGAGTGTGTCATATTATCAATACTCTGTATTATTATGTTATCTTTACTGACTCGTGCAATATCTTAACTATTCAACGTTCACATTCTGTGAATATAAGGCCTGATTATTTCTTAAGATTTTCTGCATTTTGAAACCTACAGTTTCTTTCTATATCTTTTGACATCATGGACATACATGTCTTTATTTCTTACGGCTTTCTTGTGTACAAGAGCTACTACAATGGCCATTCAACCCAGGATTAATAAAGACTTTCTGATTCTGGTTCACATGATATTGATATGTGTTATTTACATATAATATGGGTTCACAACTAGATAAAACAATAAATACATCAACATATTAACACATTGTCACATACTAATCTCAAGCAGACCATCATAATACACAAAGCTGTTTTTTTCCAAAGCAGGTGTGTTTAGGTTACCGCTCACTACAGGCGAATATCAGGAGATTTTTAATCATATTAAAAACCCAACAGAATATACAGGATTGACACAGCTGTAGTAGTCAGTATGATATGCTTTTCTTTTTCCAATTTTGTTTATTCCAATTTCATCTGGCCATTCTGGATTTTAGAAGTGGGTTGTGTGTATACATGGTTATAGCCTAAGCATCAGCCAGAGTGATGAAGATCAGCTCTGCTGTTGTACAGAAAGAGCCAGCACAGAGGCTAGGGCTATATAACGCTGCAGATGGGGCAACATTGTCAAGTAATTTTAAGAGTCTAAGGTGAAAAAACATAAAAACCAGAGGTACTCAGAAAGAACAAACCACTCCCTAACAGAATCAGATGTGCCCATTCCGTTTCTGTTCAATCAAAATCAACCCAAGGTCACTCTCACCTCATGTTGAGCCCGTTTTAAATTCGGCTTGACTGCTTTTAGAATGTACACAAAATATTTACCCAAGTACGTATCACATTTAAAGTAAATAAAACAACATGTCGAAATTGCCTCAAAATTATTCGCCATTTCATGACATTAATTCCCTTTATCCTCAGAGTGTAAGGGCCTTTAGAATGAAACATTTCTCCTGCTTTGAAAACCTCTTATCCGCTACTGGGTTGCAGGAGCTAGAGCCTTTCAGAGTAGACCCCACCTCTTGCAGCGAGAGGTGGGGTCCACTCTGAAAGGCTATCTCAGGGGTACATAGAGTTGCAGACAACCATTCTCATGCAAACTCATACCTTAGGACACTTTGGAGTCCCAGTCAACCCAATGAGTATGTTTTTTGTCTGCGGGAAGAAGCCCGAGTGCCCAGAAAGAACGCACATTATGCAGGAGGAGAACATGCAAACTCTGCTCAGCAAGGCCCGGACCGACTCAAGGATCAAACCAGCAACCTTCTTGTAGTAAGGCATATCTACTACCCCTGCATACTACCCTTAATATCATATAGCCGTGATAAATATTCAGTGATACATAAGAGTAGTATGAAGTAACCATAATACTGCTTGCAGTTGTTTATGCTGTAGAAAGAAATCCTCCAAGACACAAAATTCTATCTCAAACATCTCTACAAGAAGGACATTTTGGCTCCACTTCTAACTTGTTTTGCCTTGAGTTTGCTTTACAAAATGGTTCATGTGCTGTTCATTGCATTGCAGCAGTAGTCCAAATGGCCCATAATGAATGTGATTAACAGAATAATCATCTAATCACCTGTCAGATTTGCTTGTGAATGGTCCTACCCATTCTCAAACTCTTTCTATCTGCTCTTTCCCAGATGTGTTAGTGAAATATATTGAATGCTCCATCTGGTGTGTCAGGGTTAGATCTAAATCACTATTCAGATTAAAGATGTAAAGAGATTATCTTTGGTCCAAGTTGCCCGGCCTAGAACTGCTACACTGATGGAAACATATTTATAGCAGGTGCCCTCTTGCTGTATGAAGTAATGAGACATTCACTGCCAATGACTCACTGTGTTATAAAGGCAGCAAAGGGACCAAATGACCAGTGCAAATGAACATCACACTGAAACACCAGTGAGCTCCTTAGAGTGGAAATCTCCAGCTGGATGTTTATCTATAAGTGGCAGCGTGTGAGAGGTGGTAATTAGATTTCAGACCTGTGTGGTTTAGGGATGAGCAGGTGCAGGTTGCTCTTCTTGGAGTGACCAGCATTTCTAGATGGGAAAAAGAGATTAAGATTGAATTATGAATCATATGGCAGCCTGAAGTCAACACTCATAATGGACGAATGCTTCACATCCTTCCTGTAATCATATCATGGAACAATAAGGCGCCTACACTTTCCAATACTGTACTTCTATCTTTTAGGAGAAATGAAGGTGACGAGAGAGCATCATTGTATTTTTAGGGCAATCCACAGTGGGCCCATTTGCTGATGTAATGAGGAGAAACATGGCCTTAATGGACTCCCATTATACTGAAATGAAGATTTCTTTTCACAGGGGTTTTCAGTATGGCAGCCTGGTGCATTTACAGTAGTAAAAAGAAATAATAAAACCCTGAATGTGCATACAGATTTTTCAGCATCAGTCTATTCTGCAATCACAACCTTGATCTCATCTGATAAAAGCGAGACGATGTAAATGAAGAAACGGCGAACAGAACCAGAGCTCTGACAGAAAGGTCAGAGCCGCCTTTTCACTCTTATTTCACAGCCTTGGTGCACTTTGATATAGTACAATAAGTGATTTAGACGGCATTTATGCAGAAGTGGAATTCGTTCTGGTGCTCTTCCCTCAGCGGATCACAAAGTAAAATGACCTCATTACGACATGATCCACAGCCGGGTAATTGCATGCAAAACAAACTGTTCTTTCTTGCTGAGCATGAATCCGAAAACCTTCAGAAAGAGAAAGAAAAAGTCTTTCTTTGTCTTTGCCAGTCTCTACACAGGAGGAGGATGATGCATTGAGATCTGGCCCCTTGAAACAGAAGTGTTTGCTGCTAAATTAGGATTGTGTTTTCTTGCAAGGCAAATCCAAGTGGGGCATGTGTGTGTGTAAGAAATACAGCAGGATGATTTGAGCTCCTACTGAAACTTTATCTTGCACACATTTCAAAAAGTACTATCCAAATTTAATAAACTGGGGATCTACTATTCTCTAAAGATCCCACATCAAAATTAATTAATTTCAGATTTTCAAGAGGTGTCTATGTCTCCAGTGACTTTAGCTGAAAAACAACACCACTGTTTTTGTGCACATAGAAAACCCACTGAAAATTAGTTTCTTCTAATGTAAGTACTCTAGAGCTTTCTGACAGGACATTCATGCAAGGATTCACCCAAAGGTTTCAAACTACAAAACCCAAAACCAGTGAAGTTGGCACGTTGTGTAAATCATAAATAAAAACAGAACACAATGATTTGCAAATCCCTTTCAACCTATATTCAATTGAATACACTGCAGACAAGATACTTAACCTTCGAACTGGTAAACTTCATTTTTTTGCAAATAATCATCAACTTAGAGTTTAATGGAAGTAACACATTGCAAAAAAGTTGGCACAGGGGCATTTTTACCACTGTGTTACATCGCCTTTCCTTTTAACAACACTCAGTAAATGTTTGGGAACTGAGGAGACCAATTTTTGAAATTTTTGAAAAAACAAATTGTTTATTTAAGATTTACACAACGTGCCAACTTCAACGGTTTTGGGTTTTGTAAAATACTTAATTCTCATGGGTTGAACCACAGCTTCTCTTAGCTGTGGTATCCCACAAAGCTCCATGTTGGCTTCTTTTCTCTTTTCATGGCATCTGTTGTCTTTGGATTTACTTCTTTTAAAGCATGATATTCATTTCCTCCTTGTAGATGATATTCTGAATGTTTCATTTATGATTGTTTGAGGGATGTTTTAACTTATTCAGAGGATAGAACGTTGGACAAACTTGCTCTTAACAACTTCTAGACATAACCCATTCACAATCACAAAAAAACTAGAGATTATCCTGAGGATGAGCTAAAGTTTTGAACTCAAATAGTCAGTTTTTTTCTGGGTAGATTACTCAGATACTTTCAAGAAAATCTACAGGTTGCATTTGTTAAAAAAAGGGCAAAGAAAGCTTTCTTTGGCACAATATTAAAGTTAGAAAAAAACCCTGAGGCTAGTGCTATAGTATGTCAAAGCATGTTGTGGTGATATGAAACAGGTGCATATGAGATCTTAACTTTTTATGTTCATACATAAAATGGATTGAATATTTCCAACTCTTAAGTGTTATTAGAGGTATGGTTGCTAATGAAGTGCAAACATGGACTACAAAAATAGCCAGGAATCCTTATGTAATCATTTATAATTGAATTGTATTGCAAAAACAGAGTCATTTCATTTAATTTTCATTGCATATCAAGGTTGTAAAAGCAATAATGCTTGCTTTGTTAGGACTTTGGCAATGGAGTCTGCATTTTTTTTCCAGCACTCCTTGCATCATGGGTTTTCAAACATTTTCTGCCCTGGGCACACCTAACACTAAGTCTCAAAACACTCTATACTTATAATGTAAAGTAGTTCATTTAACATGTGCTGGAGTATGGTTTTGGTCTCTTCAGGTTTACTCATATCCTATATCTTATAAACTCAGTCAGAAAACTATACAATTTGAAATATTCATATAGAAGAAAACACATTTAAACTTGGAAATTTTCCAAAGTTCCGCATCACCCATCTAAACCCAACAAAACCCAACACCTCACATAAACTTAGGACTTCAAACTAGGAGAAAGATGTTAACTACAAAAGACAGTGATTTCTCCACGGTTCAGAAATATTTCAAATTCCAGATTACAGTTGTTATTGAAAATCAATAAACCTAAAAAGAGTTACTGCACTGGGTCATGGTTGTGCACATTTCTAAGGCATCCAAGCTTGCCCCAAGACACACCATTAGAGCACCACAGTCACAGAGGAGGACAAATGACGAGAAAAGCTCATTATTTTTTCTGCTTTATTTCATTAGTTATTTCATTTTTCCTCAGGATTTTGAATTTATAAAAATGTGCCTTGCTTTAACATGTATTTTGATAGATGTCAAAGTCATGGTGTTTGGCCTCTTCATCAATAATAAAACGTTAAAAATTGAAAGTCTCATGTTGGGGAAAGGGAAGACCTCTTTTGTCTCCAATCTGTTGCCCCTCCTCTCTCGTCCATACCTGTCTGTCCCCCTCTCTCTCTGCCTGTCTCTCTCTCCATAGTGTAAACGTATCCTATCCCGCATGCAGGCTGCTGCAAGACAAATAGCCTAATCCTTGGAGACCCGGGCAGGCTGCTGTCTGAACAGCTGCTGCTACTGCTGCTGCACCCAAGTGTTACAAATGTACACAGGAAGCTCCACATTTAACTCCAAACTTCCATTACATCCAGATAAAGTCCCTCATTATTGCAGCTCCTCACTCTCTCCGTATCCCGGACAGAGACAACACAATGAGCACACACACTCAGACTGAACGTGGAGCAGAAAGCACGGTGATCCTACTTACGCAGTTTCTTCCTCCACTTCTGCGATGTCCCCGATGATCAGAAGCACCACCAGCAGCGATACGAAGGCGAACAGCAGCGTGCGGAACACAAGCGGCATGGCTGAGGGGGAGGCTACAGCCGGGGGAGTCCCTCCTTCCACAGGAACACTCAGCTACATCAACCTGACCGTGTTTTCCATCTACAGATCGGCTATCGGCTCACTCATCTCTCCCATTGTTCTGATCGGCCGAGGGGGTGCTGCAGTCCTCGAACCCCCCTCCTCTGTCTCCCTCTCTCCTGAATGTGTGTGTTCTCCTGCCTGGGTCGATGGTGCTGCTGCCGTCCCCGCTGCTCCCTCTCTATTCCCCAGTCAAACTTTGAAAGCGTGCACCTCCACAGCCAGCCATGGGGAGCTGAGAGATGTAGACCACATGCAGCCTTAAAGGAACAGCAGCCAACATCTCCTTCGTGTCCGTCAGCAGGCTGAGAGCCCTCTCTCCAGGTGTTGATCTGCAGGGTGGACGGAGCCAAGGAGGACTGGTTTAGAGTGCAGATGAGCTGAAATATACTTCATTTACATGCAATAATGGTGTTCACTCAATGTGGCATGCGAGCCCTCATGAGCAAACATTTAGGTGCATAAAGACTTTGCTTAGTGTTGAGTTTGGAGCCCCTTGTGGCCAAAGTATCAACAAAAAAATCTTGCCCTGTTAAGCCGGGACATACTTGCAGTTTGACCTTGCATTTGCGTTGGCATCCTGAGTGTTTTTGAATATTCTTGCCTGACCCACATTACTGGATAGCACCACAACAAGGAGCAACAGACCTCAAGCTGTAACTACCTGTTGTGTTAGAACTGAACTGTAAACATGGCAGTAATTCTTAAAATGTGTTCACACCACACACGACATTACGACTGAAATCGCGTTGCCCATCTAAGTAGCCTTGCATGTCCATAAGAACATCATTTTTGTTGCTCAGAAAAGTCACGTCTGCTCAAGTTTCAGTGTGATCATATCATATCATATAAAGGGATGCATTAGCTGACATTATTCCTACTGTATCCTTTTCACTCACCTACCAACCACAAAACACTGCAGCAGATGCCCTGCAGCAGCATCGCCTGTGAATTCTCTGCGGTCTATCTAGGCGGAACTAATGTCCTCATTGACTAGTGTTTCCCACACAGACATGGACCGTCACTCTGTAGACCAGGATAAAAACAGTCTGTCATGGGTGTTTTCAGACACTCAAACAATGCTGATTGACTGTAGCTGCACAGCCCGCATGCAATATGGCATGAAAAAAATCAACTTTTCAACTTTTGGGATGGAGCGACAAGGGACGTGGTCACCTTGAGCGCAGCTGGGAGGACTGACCTCACCCCCTCACGGCTGGACATTGGCTGCGGTCGAATAGTCACCTACTAAGCCCTTTCCTTTCTACTTTTCCTTAACCCTGATGGAAAACGTCATGAGGTTAAGGAAAGGAAAAAGGAGAATTCAAAAGGACTAAGGAAAGGAAAAGTGCCGTGCAGAGAGAATCCGACTAAACCTTCACTACGCTACGCATCATGTGACTGTGGATGTTACTGCTGCATTGAAACTACAATTTTCCGAAGGTGGACTACAAAAGACACATGATGTATCATGACAATGTTCTTGTCAGACAACATTGAACATAATAACCTGGTAAAAATTACATCGACATAACCGATGTTGGAAGTGAGGCTTTAAATAAATTTGTATATTCATTATCAACATGAACACCAATCAATGCATGAAAATAAATGGAAACTGAATGAAAGAAAGGCATAAATTGTTTAGACTACAATCTAATGGTGTACACATTATTAATATTGAACTAAGTTTAAATGTAATCAACATCAAATGTCTCATATCCTGCTCTCTTCAAAGAGTCAGACTACTGGAAAGTTAAGGCACGTTTTGGTAAACTTTAGAAAGGATTGAACAGCAGTGGGAACTCACATGGTCTGTGTGATATGTTTGTCATTATTCGGTTGAATTCGAAAGCAGTCGGAATACACGCTGTTTATAAAAGCTGTTGCCGCGGAGAATTTCGGGACAGAATAATCTCTCCTTTCGTAAAGGATGGTCCGGTGTATCCTATGCTAAAGGAGATAATAAAGGAAGCATTGAGCCACCTTTTCTATGCATTTAAACTATTCGAACAGCTCTAATCACGAACTACTTCCGGATCATTTCACTCCGTTAGGAACCATCCTAAGCAAAAATGACTATTCGACCACAGCCATTGACTTTACATGACGAGTGGTCGCTGAGATCCCAAAGTCCCGTTCGGAGTGTAGGCGGCTTTGGAGTCAAATTAGTAAAACTATAAAGCACTCAGAGCGCAAATCCCCACCAAGGTAGCTCACATACTGCTGTTACATCTGTAAGCCTTTGATCCCACAACAAGCACTGGGAATTATGTTGATAAAGTTATTAGACAGTTGTTGAGCAAAAACAATGGTTTACCAATGTTCGTTATCTAGATCACCACCACAATCTGATCATTTTTAAGTGCATGAATCGCTCATAAGCTGCTAGAGCTACTAAATGAATATCTTGCCTCGTTCCACTTAATCGCATGACCTGATAAAGTGGGTCTACATGACTGTGACAGTAGTGTATGAATAATTGATTATTTAAAAAAAATAACAGCCAGAAATGGCTGCAGTTGGGCCCCAAGTCAGACATCAAAATCTCATTTTTAATGTTCATCACTTTTTATTCCAATAAATGGAAATAATGAAATAATGGATTTAAAATGCAGTAGTATGCAAACCAGTTCCAGTGAGACTTTTTGCAAAACAGCATGCACATGTGCTCATATTCATTCCTCTACAGAGCACTGGAGTGTAGATATACGACAATAGCTATCATACAAATGTATGTGTTGATGGCAGATGAGTAGGGGTTGCTATTTGAGTGACCCTAAACTCAGATTAAATGAACCCAAGATTAACCCACATAGATCACCCTCTGGGTCAGAGTCAGGAATTTTCCCCTTCACAGTTCTAAGAGCTCAGAGTAACTTTTAAGGTTCGTACCAACACCTGACATAATTCAGAATAAAAGATGACGAAGAGGCAGCTGGATGCAATCAGATGGAATTTTACTTGCAAGGAGAACAACATACAGGAAAGCAGTCTGAATGTTGAACTGAAGAAATACAATGTCTTCTCTCTTTTATAAGAGTGATAAGAAACGTGTGTATGGAGTGACCTCCGCACAGGCTCCTCTCCGTCTCGGATTGAGCCGGGTTGAGCCGGTCTGGGAAGGTGTCCCCAGCCCGGTGATGATGTTCGATAAGAAGGAGCCTGCACAAGGCCATGTAGTGTCTGTGTGTTTGTGTGTGTGTCAGAAGAACGCAAAAGCTAAACATGGATTATTAAACATGATTACAAAGAGACTATACAGAGATATTCAAATACATGGACAATTAAACAAGATTAGGACAAGGTTATAAAGAGACAAAGAAATACATTAAAAAGATTACATACATAAAATGTGTACAAAGGTCGAATTATTCTTCACAGTCAGAATGGACATTTCTTAAAAAAATTAAACAAATAAATGTACAGCATACTTTCAAAGTGGACATAACTAAATTTGCTTATTGAGTGACCCTTACATGAGCTTATAAGAAAATGTTGACAAAGACTGATAATCTGAAACCACCATTGTTGCGTTGTCAATATGTGTGCACTGCTATTGACTGTAAGTGTAATTAACATGTTTAAGAAAGTATATGTGCTTATGTTACATGTACAAACATTGACTGACTTTGTCTAAACTGACTTAAACTACAGTGCACATGTTCAGTAAATTAGTTTGAGTAGTATAGTCAAAGGAAAATATGACAGTCTGAAGATTTTGCACACTGGACCCATTTTCAAATATTTCTTCTCAGAAACTCAAAAAGCCTTTAAATACAAATAAAGGTCTACATCTTTGTTCATAACCACTGTATTATCTGTTTCCCTGACACCTACCCCCTTTCATCAACATAAAAAATGTATAAAGATCTCTCAGAAGAAAAATGTCAACTTTATTCTCATTAACTTTGAAAGTCACAAAGAGACATCAGGTCTCACCTCAGATTTATAGCGAATCTAAACCTCTTCCAAGGAGCTTTAATGGATTTATGTGCCGAAGTACAAACTTGAATTAGATATGATACAGTACATACTTTTTATCCAAAAGACAGAACATTTTATAGCAAGAATGTGGTCCTCTGGAAGATAGCCAGCTCTCTGGGTAGCATGTCCTGAATGTTGACATTGCTTACAGTCTGAGTTGCAACTTGAGAAGAGAAGAATGGAGTTGTGAGCTGCACTTGAAAGCAGATATCTATTTAAAGATGTCACTTAAAGCGAGTTCATCTTCGAGTGACTGCAGATGGGTTCCTGGGTTGTGTTACAGCTGGTGTGTTGTTCCTTCACATGGACTGCCCTACTTGTGGACAGTTCATGAAACATTTATGGAGGCCGAACACTTTTGATGACAAAATGTGGACGATGTTAGATTCTGCTTTGATATTCAGAATCTGTAAACACAAATGTCCAAGAATTTCAGTGCATAAATGTTGTTCCTCAGGTGACCACCAGAGGCTTGCTCCCATAGAAAGTGACTCCCATTAGCCACAATAAAAAACAATAAAATACAAAGGATATAATACATCCCCCTTATAAAGTTTAATTTAATACAACTTATTAGAAAAGTGTTAGGTTTGAGTAGCTTTATTTTCTTTCCTTATAGTAATTGAGTCAGAGCTTATATTTTTACATTACTCTACCCACTTGAGAAAAAAATAGCCTACACTTGAGCACATTTAAGCTGAGAGCAGCTCTGAGTAACAGATGGGAGCTGCCAAGTGTTGCCTGGGTGTCACATCAGCCAATTCAGTCACTGAACTGTCAAATCAGCAGGGTTTGTGTTGCCTTAGGAGTTATTCATGCAAACAGACAAATTTTATGACTTGCTGTGCAGTTAATTGTACCAATGGGACATCCAAGAATCTCTTGCTGCCTCATTTTTAATGTCCCATGTTCCCACAAAGCTGGTTGTCCATCTGTCTCTGCCATTAACAGACCTACTTGTGAATTCAACATATCAACTGCTCTTCAAGGGATTTCCTTCAAACAGCATGGACATCCGCTCTGACTCATGGATGAAATGGTTAAAATTGGACAATGATGGGTTGAAGGTCAAGGTCATTGTTTTAAGACCATGGTATCTAAAGGCACTAATGGATTTCTGTCAAACTTTGTCCTGATTTTCACTGTGACTTGAGTATAGCTTATTAGATCTTAAAAGTCTTAGGCCCTCCTAACACGAGGACGACACCGTATTGTCTTGGCGTCGTCATCAAAACATGTATCGCTGTTTATACATCGTATAGCACATAGGCTTGTGCATTTACATGACAACACAAAATCCACGCAAATTCCTGTTGAGTTGCCCGTCTGGCTCTGCTCCGAGGTGGATTCCACGTCAACAAGTGCTCATGCACGTGTAACATGCTGCGTCTCTGCATGAGCACTTATTGCTGTTGTTGCCGTAGCTGGTGTTGTTGGTGTTCTGTGAGCAAATGTTGGTATAAAAGTCGTAGCAATATTTGTAGCTGCTGGGTTGGGGGGCGGGGGGAGGAGGAGGGGTGCTATGAGGTCACTGCCTTTTCCGGACTTATCTGTTTATACCAACTACTGCATGAGGACGAATACCCAGATATCCACCTGCAGACCCGTTTTCAAAAAAGATGCGGAGTCATGGACAAATACGCGTCTCCGTGTGTCAATATCACCAGATCGATAGTTTATTTTACCGGAGTCTTACAAATTCGTACTCGTGTAAAGCCCACCTTAGTTCAAATGCCAAGATGATGAAGCCTTTTGCTTGTCCCTTGCTTGGGAACTTGATTTTTCATCATCACTTTGAGGGCTTTCTCTCAGACTTTGCTCAAAGGCCCCCTCTGACGAAAGCAAAATCTAATTAGATTTAGAGGTCATAGGTAAGTGGTCAAATTTATTGTGATTCATATTCCTTCCTTTAATGTGAATGTGATATGTCATTACTGCTGGAAGGATTATTTTAGGAGTTTGTACAAATCACCAATTTGTACATCGAGTGTTACAGTGGATTTCTTTAAAACTTTCGCCAATGTCGTCTCTGGTACTGTCCCATCATCAACACCTCTGCCCCAAGGTCCTCCTGAAAGTACACATTTGGTCTGTGGTCTGAGGGGTGATAAGTGCACCAGTGGACATAACTGTTCAGAGCAGAAATGGGACAAATGTCACTTGTTGTGTCATTTCTGTTTGCATCGATGAGGTGATCTTCAAGGAACAAAAAACAATACAGGCCATGCTAATTGCTCAGTATACTGCTCTGCTGCTTAAACTGTTCAGAAATCCCTAAAGTACATCACCAAAATAATCCACCAATTCCTTTTGACACTGATGCAGGATCAGCCCTGTGATTTTACTGAACAACACATTCATCCATTAGAGAAGTTTATTAATTTAATTACAGACTTGTCAGCTCTCATTATGGTCATGAACCATGAACATTCTTCATCTTGAGCCTCGTGAGTAGACGCTCATCTCAGCCCTGAACTGGATATCACATTAAATGCAACATCATCCGGTCTTTCCTCATATGGATAAAAGAGCAGAAGTGATCTGAATGGATACTTTGATTTGACGTATAATTTGATTTTATAAGTCTTAACATAAATTTGTTGTTATCAATCTTTCCTCTTATATTACAAAAGGATTCCTCCCCCATCGTGTAGCCTTCTCACCTTTAGTTGGATTCCCTGTTTGTCAGATTGTAGGATACCGACCATTTCAGCTTGAAATGTTGCAGCACTACAGGGGATTCTGGGTAGAAGCCTTGAGTGAAGTGTGCTACCATAACAACAGGGCATCCTTGGACAAAAACACTGAAGAATTGGGACACCCAATGGTCTTGCGCCTCTGAGTAGAATCATGTAATTTAAGTGCAGAAGGACAGAGGAGGAGCTATTCAGAGAAGACCTCAGACTCAAGAGTAAACTGAGAGATTTTGGTGGTCAAAGCTCAAAGCTCATGTAGTCTCGTGTTCATCCCTTTCTTGTTAACATGAACACTCAAAATACTTTCAGGTATTTTTGGCCAAACTAAGTTCAAATGTTCGCTGTGTTTGCTCTAGTTTGAATATTTGAGATTTAGGAATTTTAGGGTTGTTGGCCACATGTTCATCCCTTCATTACAAGAGTTGTAGGACTCACACTACCACAAAAATAAACCCTTCTGCTTGAGCTATAGCTAAACTTACGGCTGTAAAGGGCTGGAGATTCTATAGCAAATTTTTTGGAAACTTCCATGGGAAGTTAAGCTGGGGATTTTGGAAATTTTCAAATTTTGAGGTATACCATAGATATTCTCTCAAGTATGTTTTTAAAATCTGGTCATTTTTCCCAAATTATATTTAAAATCTCCGTTAGTGGCCAACCTTAAATGTAATTTATTCCCATTTATTCCCAGAAATTTTTGCTGATTCCCATAGAAAGTTTTCCCACTTAGACTGCGCTTACACAGCGCCGAAAACGGTCAAATCCGATAAGTTTTCATTGCGTTTTGGCCTTGCGTTTACACTGAAATACGTTGCGCTTTGTCTGAAAACAGTAAGTTTTGGAAATGGGCTCCAGAGTGGAAAGTTTCCAAAACGCTCTCCATGCAGCTCCATGTAAACCTGTTTTTCAGGATGAAATGCTGACGTCCCCACGTGCGCAGTACTCTTTCACATGAAGGCTGTGCGCGCATTCCAGAAACAACAACAGCTTCGGCCGTCTGCTGAGTAACATGAGCGTCTTACCGTGCTCGGTTTGTTATCCAGACAAAACTATCCAGACAGACTTGTTGTCTGAACTGATTTGTTGTCCAGAAAAGAAACTCCTGCGTCTCTGTGCGTCTATTCGCCATTGTTGTTTGTGAAAAGTTTTTCTTCTTTGTACATGTATTGTAGCAGCACTGCCTCTCTGTAGACCTACACTGCCATCTACTGCACACTACAGCGGGTCCATACGTCTCCAGCAGTTTCTGTGTAAACGTAGCCTTAATGTTGCAACTAAACTTGCAATCCAGCTTTACAGTACCAGTGTACCTCACAGAAACATCAGAAGCCAGCAGTGTGGTAGTCTTAGTAGAAATGCATCTGTAAAACAGTAAGAGCATTTAGTTTGATTACAAAGACAGGCTGTCCTGAATGAAACCTTATCTTCTTTTGAGATATTCCCAAAGCATTAAAAGTGTGAGATATTTCCCTCTAGTTCATTTACAAAGCGTTTTGTGAGTCTTCATTTTCCCCTCCATTTCCAGAGGATCTTTTCTCCTTTAAAATTGGCAGAACTGCTGATGCCAGAAAAAGAAATGCATCTGATCATAAATCTTTGTTAACACTTTCTGGCTGAGGTTCTGCTGCAGTGCCTTGAATTCTTCTTTGATATCATAACTTTAAAGCTCATGTTTATTCTGTAAAAGCCAGCTGGGCATGTTGGCTTTTTAAAGGTTTCCGGTGTGGATGTTTGCTTCTCCTACAGCACACAGACATTAAATTTGCAGCCAAGGCAAAAACAAGTTTCACTTAAAGCAACATTTTACTTCAAAGTTTACCGTCTGTTGGTTAATTAAGGCATGATAAAGCTCTGAGTTAACATGTTAACATTTTAATTATCTGCCAGTTACAAATGTGGGCATATGGGCTTTTTAAATTACAGCAGCTTTATTAGCTGCACTTCAAGTCATCAGTTTAACAAATTCAGTATAGCCAATGCATTAAAGATACTCCATACATAACTCCAAGTGAGGAATACCAGCATGTAAATGTTCATTTCATCGTGCTCAACAGAAGTTTTAAAGTGTAATCAGTTCATTAGTTCGAGGGGTTAAAGGTGTAGTCAGCAATGTGGGAGAAAACTAGTGGAGAGGTTGTTTATAACCAAATTTAGACCCGCCCCCCGAAAGCTGATGGACGTGCATTGTCATGGAAACGGCCATAGAAACTGCATAGCTGACCAATGTAGCTAAGGTAACCCTGACTTGTCAGACAACTCGACTGCAATTATTGATAACATCACAGTAGCAATGGCTGTTTTTCAGCCATTGCTACTGCACCTATTGCATCTCTCCCTTACGCTAACTGCACACACTACGCATCCTACGACTCCCCCTCCCCCCTCTGACTAATCTGCGCATGAGTATGATCGCCCCATGGATGTAGGGGGGTGTACTCTGTTTTGGTAACTCAGCCCGAGCCGCAGTATTTACTTGCTGAAATTCAGGCCCAAGGCTGTGTATTGAAAATGGACTTTTTTTCAACATTCTGTCAGTGGTAGATCTTGTGGATGGGGAGGAGAAATACGGAGATTTTGACAAATCATGCATTAGATTAGAAGATTAGAAGATCGCTGACGACACCTTTAACCTTGGTGTAGACTTGAAAAAAAATACTGCAATAATTCTTGATTAATCATAGACAATTTAATTAGAATGAACTTTTTTGAAGGTAAGGTAAGTTTTCAGTTACCTTCAGATTACTTTTACTTGTATCATCTGTGAAATGACACATTTTACAAGCAAAGTAATTCATAATTACTTACTTGGGGTCAAAGTTTTGTTGCATTCTTAAATGCAAATTGCCAGCCCCCTAACAACTAAGAGTAGGTTCTCATTGTTCACTTAAAAGAGTTGTACAAAATACTTGACAAGTTCATGAGCATGACAAAAATTTATTCATAACAAGCACACAGGACCGTTAAGAGTTGCTGAAGACATTATCTGATGACTGTAGGCAGAGGCAAGCTAACGCTACCCATTGACTTCCAGTGTTTGAGCGAAGTTAACAACCAGTTGGGGATCTCTGTCTGTCTCTTCGTTGTTACTGAACGTACAGATGAAAGAATGATGTCTATCTGCTAGTTATGGACTTGGGACTGAGGAAAGACATGTAAAGAAAATAAGTTGTCATATTGCTTCGGTCTGCCAGAGTGGACTTTTGTGAAAAGCGCACAGTAGATCACTCAAAGATCTCTCAAGATATTTCCAGAGTGTGTGTGGCTCTCTGAAGTTGTAAAGTCAAATGATAACAGTGAAAGACAAAACCCTCTTAGTAGTGTGTCAACAGCAGCATTTTTCTCCAGGAGCAACAATCTCTGATCCATACCTCCCTTGTCACTTCAAAGACACAACAAAACCCAACTCAGAGACTTGGGGAATAGCATCCTCGCTGAAAGCTGAAACACAGAGAAAAAACACCGAGCTGAAAATAGAAGCTGCTGTAGGCGAGAAAGAGTTTTCTCTTTCAATCAGGAGGCCTCAATTAGCCTAATGGGGCTTCAGGAAGATGAACTGTTACACAACATCTCGAGAGGCTAAAATAAAGCGATAAATCCTCTGTGGAGGGATCTGACTTATGTCTCCGTGAATCAAAGAATGTAAATTAAGAGGAGCTCACTGACATTTCCACTTCAACGCTTGGATGGGGATCTTACAACAGTAATATCTGCAGACAATGAATGCAGCGGTGAAATTTTACAATCATGTGTTTATATTACATGGAGAACAGAGTTATAATAATGAATCAGCTCTGGGAAGTACTAGATATTATTACAAGAGTAAACATGATTATGAGACGTGTCATTATGAGCACTTGCGGGGCTAAAGCTGCACTTTTAACTTCATGTAAATCAGCTCTTCTGCAAACACTAGCTCGTAGATAATTTGCATTAAATCTTTAAACAGACAGAGCGTCTGCTCTGCATTTACTCTGACAAATTAATGCTGAATTTGTAAAGAAACTTATTCCCACAGCAGCATGTTCAGGGTAGGAAATTTAATGTTGATATCTGTTATTTAGATTGTCATATAAATTTGAAACTCTGTCATTTAAATTGTGTAGTTCTAAGACTAGAAGAAAAATGATGAAGGCAAATGGTCTACGACAGCTTGATTCAGTTCAGTAAGTAAAAGGAAAACACCTGCAAGAACAGAATGCCACAAGTCAAAAATAAAACAAAGCCCAAAATGATCCAGCTGAGTAAGCAACAACCAAGTTCAACAGCAGAAGTGTTTCACGCCTGGAGATGTGTCTGGAGCAGAGGAAGCATGTGGGATAGACAGATGAGAGAGTCTGTCGTCAAGCCTGCTGCTCCTAAATGTGAAGTGCTCACGTATTTGGACCTTTAAGGTAAATGCTCTGTGCTGAGGAGAGAGGGATTACAGACAGGGTGATCGACTTTATAATGTTCCTGTTTTCCGTTTACCTTTAAAAGTGTGAAGTATAGGAGTTTTGCTTTCACATTGACTCTAAGATGCCTCTCTATCCTACATAAATGAACAGAACCCACACTGGTGAGTCTGCAGTTTTAGAGCAGCTCAAAATTCAGCTTACTTTTAAATGTGATTCAACATTTTTGTTTTTAACACTAAAACCTAAAACGCAATGCTTTACTTTTACGAGCCAAATGCAGAATACATGTATTTATTTTTATTTATTTATTTACTGTTTTAATTGCTGTACCTTTTTTGATGCAATGGATGGAATGTCTATGCCATGGGTCATTAAAATACATTTCCTTTCTTTTCTTTTCATCCCTCCCCTCGCTCTCCTCCTGTGAGTCTAGTCCAGATTTTCAGAGGAGAGCGAGGGGAGGAGAACTGATAAGATTATTCCCCTCTTCCCATTGGGAAAATGTTATATTTAGGAGACTTTTGTTTTTCAAAATTTGAACAAATGTCTACTTGACACAAGAATGAACTGATCAAATTTTAGACCACTGCACTTTAACTATACATCCATTCTTTACTTTGTGGAGCTGCCTGCTGTAGACCTAAGCTGTGTTCGAAACCCCTTACTCACTCATTCACTATCCCCCATGTAGTGTTAATAAAAAAGAGTGAGCTACATCGGGAATAACTGAACTACAATTTGGACACTACACGGAAGTTTCCTAAACATCATTGCATCAGTAGTTGAGCTGGATATTCCTGAGTTCCTACAAACCAGGAACTGAGGAGGATGAGTAACAAATTTTGCATCTGTTTACAACCTTTAAAAAAAGCCACGCTACAAATGTGTTAAAGAAACTTTAACGTTTCATACATTTATAAACCAAAGCAGAGTCAATTTGTGCTGTAGCAGCCTTCTGTCTCTCTTCTTCATCTCTGTAAAAACATGATTGCTTTGCATTGTGGTGTACAGGAGTACAATATAGGATACATTGTATAAAAAACACTCACATTTGCTGTGCATTGTGGCTATTTTATGGTCCACTATATAGTGAATGAAATTAACCGCTGAGAATTCGAACAACACTTCACCATTGCTAATAACCTGTCATTTAAGGAGCACATTGTCAGTCTTGTGTCTAAGTGTAAACTTAAAATGGGATTCTTCTTTAGATATAAGTCCTGTTTTTCATGTCAGGTCAGAGACTATTTAATCTCCACAACCTTCTTACTGTTGTTGGACTCATTGTTGGACTATGGTGATTTGCTATTTATAAATGCACCTGAAAAATACTTGAAAAACTGGATTCTGTGTATCACTGTGCTCGACGTTTTATTACTGGCTGTGGATATGGTGTCCATCACTGTCTGCTGTCTGCTGCTGCAAATCATCCCCCCTGTCTGTACGTAGACACTCTCACCTGCTACTCTTCATCTACAAATCTGTTCTTGGGCTGCAACCGTCTTATCTGATCACATACAGTATTTGATCAGATCTAGTGACCGTCGTGAACTGTGCTCGCAGGATTTCATTAAAATGCTTGTTCCTAGAGTCAGAACAGAACTGGGTAAGACAGCCTTTAAATATGCCGCCCTCTCTACATGGAATAGTCTCTCGATGGATTTGAGACTGACTGGTCACTGTTGGTGAATTTAAGACTTTGCTAAGGGACCGGGAAAGAGCTAGCCTTGGAGAATGTGACTGTTTTAATTCTTGACTGCTTCTCATTTTGTTTTGAATTGGTGTCTCCAGAATGGTTTGGTTTCAATGTGCTGATGTCTGAATGTATTTGTTGTTTTTATTGTGTAACTGTCTGCTGCTGCCATGCCAGGTCCCTCTTGAAAAAGAGATTTCAAATCTCAATGAGGCTTTTATCTGGTTAAATAAAGGATATAAAAGTATAAATAAAATGGAAAACACACTATGTAGTGCACTATACCCATGATAGGGAACAGTTTTGAACACAGCTCTAGTCTTTATTAGTACCATATAAGGTCTCACTTATCAAATAGCATTGTAACAATTTAGGCAAATTAATCTAATGAAAAAGGGATATCACACCTCAAGATATACATCCAAAACACAACATGAATCTATGTTGTGTTTTGGATGTATATATTTGTATATATATGTGTATGTGTATTTTTATATGTACATATGTATCTATGCATATATGTGTATCCATAAATGAAGAGCTCTATGCTCTATTGTAAAGTGTCTTGAGATAACACTTGCTATGAATTGGCGCTATACAAATAAAGATTGATTGATTGATTGAAGAGGCCTACTTTTAATTCATTTATGCTTAACAGAGACAAATGTGGTAGGGATACATTTGTGGTCTGGGCACCCATGAGTTTTACACAACCATAAATTCTTATTTTCAGTAAGACTAATATTGATTTTAATTCTATAAAACTATCAGCATAATCATACGGACATGAGGACCCTCCTGAAAATGAGATGTAACATCTCAAGAGGCTAACCTCTAATAAATCTGATGACAGGTCTATGATTCATGGATCTGTCACTAACTTTAGTTCTTTAGTCCTCTTGTCTCCTCCTACCTCCCTTCCTTCGCCCACACACCCAACACAGCATCGTGTGGATTTGCTGTTCAGCATGAGACTGGGATCCACATTCAAGACTTCCTGCTGCTTAACAGAAGGTTTTTTCTTGCCGCCATGATGGATTGATGTTGGGTGTTGGATGTATATTGTTTTATGTACTTTATATGTGTATTCATGTATCTCTGCATATATGTGTATTCATAAAATGAAGAGTTGTATGCTCTTTTGTAAAGTGTCTTGAGATAACACTTGTTATGAATTGGCGTTATACAACCCTCCTTGAGTGTTTCATCCAGAGTTCATGTTTGTTATCAAGTTTACAGTGTTGTTTTCTTTCCCTTTTACTGTCCTAAGGGGCCCATTGAGAAAGTACGAAGACCATATTTTGTCCCCTAGCTGCCAGTTGCGTACCGCTGCTTTACATTAGGTGCTGAAAAAAAAGTGAATAAAGGCCAAGTGTCTTCATTAGATTGCATTTCCCTGCATTAGCCAGATTACCATTCTGAATTAAGTTGCGATTAATAATTTATGTTTTAAATGCTATATTTTACACTGTTATAAATAATTCAATGAGTCTGAAGATTCATCCCAGACCAATGGCCTGCCTTTTGTTTCTCTGATGATGTTTCAACATGCCTTTCAGGATCGATTAACATTTGGTGCTCGTTTTTTTTGTGTGTCCCTGAGCAGATCTTTGCTAAACTGTTTCCGTGCTCCTCTGTTGTAAAGAACTGCAGTGCTGAGCTGTGTCAGCTTTTAGTGAGATTCATTAGAAAATTTTCCAGCACAGGCTCCTCTGATCAGTTTGTCTTGGTGCCAAAACACATGACATCAAACTGTTCGGACTCTGCACTGCTGTGACCGACTGGGGTCAGACTTTAATTGGCTTATTTTTGGGAATGTGGTCGCTCTTCAGAGAAATGTCAACTCTTGTTTGTTGTTGTTTACTGAAGAAATTGCTTGGCAAAATGTTGAGGACAAACTGTCTGTATATTTGAGTGTGGGCTGGATTTTGTTGCCAATTTGTGTGCGTATATCTACCAGATGTTTCAGCTAAAAGGCAAGATAATCTCTTAATGAATAAATAGACACTTCCTCATAATAATGTGTGAGGTGCAGTCACAATAATTTGACACTTCATTAGGAGATGAAGATGAAATATAGTGGATTTCTCCTCGAAAGTCTTCAGTTTTTGGGGTTCATTATTGCCGTATTGTATATAAATGAGATATCTGGTGGCCTGTTGGTTTGTGTTTCGTCTCCACACATCAGTGAATAGAAAAGTCTCCTCACTGTTGTTTTTATTTGTCTGCCAGTTGGTTCGTAAAAGCCACCAAATATTTCAAATTACAGAGAGTGAGCACGAATACAAAATCAGCCAATTATCAGCATATTTCAGAAAAAAAGCCTTTCATCGTAAGAGTTATTATTTTCCTGAATAATCTGCCACCACACAGAGACACTACATTGTCTCCCAGGTTGATCACACATTTATGGCTGATAAAAAGTGCTGCAATTTAGGAGGTTTCATGTTTTTTTCATGCTGTTTTATTATCTTCACACAGTGTTTTTACATGGCAGACATTTATTCTTTCAAAGAAATAAATAAAAAACAGTTTATAAAATTTAGAGGAGGATCAAAGCCACTAAAAGAGAAAAGAAGCAATTAAAACTTTGATTTCCAGTCTAGGAAGAAAACAAAGTCATTCACAATAACTTTGTTGTAACTTTTACTTTTCTGTCTGATTTCTGAATTTGACTTTGCACATAATTCTGACATTAATTATATAATTATACTGACTTGAGTTGTTTAGGATTTTAATCTAAAATTCAGACTCTAATCTCACTCTGTCCCTTTTTGTCTCGGAATTCTGACTTGGATCTATGAATTTTGACTTTGTTCTTATAATTCACAAAATAATTATCAGGATTATGGCCTCAATCTCAGAACTGTTCTTTTTTTCCTCAGAATTGTGACTTTTATCCATACTTTTTCATACTTTTACTTTTACTTCATACTTTTATCCAGACTTTAATCTATGATTGTTTCCCCCACTGAGTTCTGATGGTAATCTTGGAATTTTGACATTGCTCCTGATCTCTCCTCACAGACTTTAAAGGAGAAAACAGTCTTTTTCAGTGGCCTTAACCCTCTCAAATAATACAGCATGCAGTGTATAAAGCTATCAGCAACTGCCTGTAAAGGACCGTGAGCCACTTTCTGAAACAAACTCTTACCAAAGCATGTCGATAGTCAAGTGAAAAGATGCTTTCTATCAAGACGTGCTTTCAGTGTTGTTTGTTTTTTATTATATAAATAAATGTGGTCCAAATCTGGTGAAACTGCTTCTGAAGCTGCTAGCATCCATGCTAATATCTGAATGAGCAGTCACTTCCTGCTGTCGTCTCACTTGTAGCTCCCACCTCATTCAGCTCAAGTGGCCCTTTTCCATTAGCCCTACTCTACTCTACTCGACTCTACCCGGCTATACTCTACTCGCCTTGTGCTGCTTTTCCATTAGCCCCAGTCGCCTGCTCAACGTGGTGAGCGGCACTGCGGTGACGTCATTTTGAGCGCGACACAAAAATCTGTGGGTATTTGTCACAAACCGAGTAAAAAAGGAAAGCAGAAGAAGGCTGCAGGTGGCAAGAAGAAATACCCCTTGAGAAGCACGGGAGAGTTTGGGAAGCTATACAGCAGAATGAAGCCGAGGACGAGAGCAATCGAGCTGTAAAGAAAAGACCTATGAGGGTAAGCCAATGGTAGCTACTGCTAGCATGCTAGGTCGTCGCACTCATGACTCATCGATGACGACATTGTCTGACCAATCAATAGCCGGCAGTGGGTGATGTCATCTTTCAGTATCGACTCAGCTCGCTTGGAACCAGAGCAGAGTAGGTACTAAAACTAGCTTGTTTTAGGAGGTACCGGGCTAGTGGAAACACGCTGCAAATTGAGTAGAGCCGAGTAGAGTAGGGCCAAGGCGTGCTAGTGGAAAAGGGCCATAAAGGACTCCGATTAGACAGTAGTGCTTTGGGCTGGGAGTCGTTGCAGATTGCAGCTTGGCAAGAATGATCTGCTTGATTACTGACATTGAATTAGGCAAGCCCAGCTGCTATGTAAGGTAACTCTTTCTTCACTGTCAAATAAAGGCTAAAAGTGTCCAAACAAGTACTTAAAAAACATGGAGATCAGAGGTTTTATCCCAACAGTGACCGTAGACTAAATGAGCCACTAAATGTAAAGCCTGTACATCATGACAGCTGCTGAAAGATTTCAAGAGAGCTAAAACATCTAAAAGCTGAAAAGATTCATTGTATTGATCTTCTTTTTGCATGTTTTCATGTCCAGTGTCTTCACTGATGACTTTTACAGTTAGTTATTCCACAGCTTCTAAAACATCTGCATGTCTCCAATATGAAAGTGTGTGAAAGAAAAAATGTAAAAGCTAAGGCACAGACTCTAAATCTGCTGTGCAAATCAAAATATGAGAACTGGCTGTGCTGGTGTGGTCCATTAAATCTCAGCTCCATACTTGGATTTGACTGAGTGAGCACTTAGTGTAATACAGAGAGAAGGAAGTGATGAACCGTGAAGACTGACAGAGCAAACCGCCAGTACTCAGTCACCATAAGATTGTGTTTATGAATAATTTGAGAAAAATATAGTGGATTTCTGAGACTTATTTTCTTTTTTCCATTCTCTTTATGGATCAATTCCTTTAATTGTAGTCTCAGAATTACATTACATTGACTAAGTAAAAAGAAAGAAAGATTGTAAATGTATTGTAAGATGCTGAAGCCAACATCCTAGGTGCTGCATGGTGGTCCAGTGGGTGGTGCTGTTGCCTCATAGCAAGAAGGTGCCTGGTTTAAATCCTCATCTGACAAGGTCTTTCTCCAACACAATCCCAATCTCCACCCTAAAACCTGAGTACTGTGCTCTCACTGACTTTACTGCCATAAGGTGTGAGTGTTTGAGTCCATGAAGGCTCAAGAAAGTTAAAAAAAGAGTAATGGGACACACTCACATGGCGTTAGACATCACCAAGAAAATGTGGAATAATGAGGAATAATGAGTCTCTGTTTCTCTCATTAAAATATCAAAATAACACAGAAAACTAAAAAAAAAAAGGATGAATCGTTAATATTGATAATTTGATACCCATGCACAACACCATCATCACAGTCACACAAGGTTATGATAATGTTTCTAACTGGTCGATGTTGTTTCTCTCTGGACGAGAAGAAGCAACTTGCTGCTGTTTCCTGACTTATTTGATCAAGCTCCTCTTATTCAGACACTCTCCGGGCTTGACGTTACCAAAATTACCTGATCAAAATGTTATAAGGCTGGAGTTATCAAAGCAAAGTTTCTTTCATGGACAGGTGTTCCACAAGATCAGTTCTGATTTCTGTCTTATTTAAAATTTGGATTGATATTCCTGCTTTATCTGGAGAGTATCCATTTTTATGCCGATGATGCTGTTTTATGTTGTCCTGTTAACTCAGTGTAGCTTGCTGTAGAGAAACTGCAATTTTCCTTCAATAGGTTACAGGATGTGTTTATCACTCCTGAATCTTTCTTTAAAACCAAATTTAAAGATCATCTCTAAAGTTGGAGACATGGATCTTCACAATCTACATCAACTATCCTCATGGCTTGGCTGTTTTTTTAGGAAACATCCTTTTAAAAACACATCTTTCAGATATAATTCCAACAAAAAACTTCGAAATCCCACATAATTTTGGCCCTAGGAACCAGTAAGTGCTTAATGCTAATTCACTCCCTTGTTTTTGGACTCATTCCTGCTCCAATTTATTTGATTCTGGAGGTCATAGATCATAGATTTTTCTGAATTCTATTATTTTGTGAATGATATTTCAAAAAAAAAAAAAAAACCTTTCCAGGATTTTTGCTAAAACTTTGGGAGACAATGTCAAATGTGCTTGAGCCTCATGATTATGCCTTTCCTGAGAACCTGATTTATTAAGAAATCAAAGTATGCACAAGGAACTGATTTGTGCAGTCTAAAGTCAGAGGCCAGGTGACCCACTGCACTTTCACTTTCTGTAGATCTACGCCTCACTGAACCATAAAACCACCCTGCAGAAGTTAGATTTCTTCCCCTTCTTTTAACGTCATGGTTCGTGGTTTTGTGCAAATGTGATCACTGAGTGTTGCTTCTTAAGTTTATGAAAATAAAATAAGAGCAAACAGCAAATAAGACAGCTTTTCAAAATGATAATGTGAACCAAAAGGAAACTCAAGACACTGAAAGCAGAAGTGTTTTCTGAAAAATAATTTATTTCCAGAGTAAAATAAACCATATGTCGCCATACAAAAAGTGTAAGAAAAGGGACAATGTCCAAACCGGAACTGCAGAGCGATCAGCAGAGTAACAGGTGGCATGTGCTGTGCTGCATTAAAGATTTTTATAAACATATCCAGAGATAAATCCAGTGTGATCTGGACAGTGTCTTACTTTATTTGACTTTGCAAACACAGCCTTCTTCCCCATTTGTTTAACTCCTTTCCCAAATATTACAGGCCTAGTTTGAAATTTCATCATAATACAAGAAGCTACTTTCAAGAATTGTCCCAAATCTTCTGTGACATCAAACACACATCTCAAATAATTAGATTATATATCATTATATTGTCCTTTCAGATACAATCTAATAAACATCCTGGGCCTAAATAACAAATATATTACTCCTCTTTCTTTAAATTGAATTCCAACATACAGGTATTATTGATTTCCTTTGCTCTTCCACTTTGTGCAAGAGCAAAAGAAAATTCAAACATTCTTCTTCAGATACTCCCTTATTAAGACAAATTAGGCTGAATAAACTCTGCAGATGTCAAACAAATATAGAAATGAAACATAAAAAGCTACATTGAAAAACAAACCTGCAGCCTGACACAAGAACTAGTCATAAACATGGACGTTTCAGACACAAATTGCACATTTTCACCTATGAGACGAGACTCACAGTCTAGTCTAAACAGTATCAAAAACAGTGTCTGTTATCCAGCAAGAGAACAACAAAATGGATGCATCCTGACATCAAAACTATCTGCTTTATTGATTTCTGGACATTTAGAACATCTATAGGCCACTATTAAAACCAGTCTGTGTGCTCTGCTCTTTTAATAAGAAACTTCCTGCAATGAAATAAAACTACAGTATTAGTTTGTAAACACTTGGCAACTTTTAAATATGAGTAACAGAAGAACCACCCAAACTCTTTTGAACCATAGAAATCTCATTTCTAATCAAGTGACAGGCAGAACACACAGTGCACTGACTGAACAGAAACTGTCATTATTCGCACAATCCACTGGAATCATGACAGACCTAAAACAGTATGGCAGCTACAGTTGAAGTCACATCCTGTCCACAAGCTAGAAATCAGCTAGGACTGAGAAACAGTGCTGTAAAAGTCATCTATACCACCAGAGGCGACGCAGGAGCTCACTGGAAACTCAGCACAAAAACCTGGCTGGTACGTAAACCACTAAATGGACCCTTTTGAAAGTTTACTTAAACACGGAGCGACTTCCCATGTGACCTGAACCAAGCTTTAAATAGATTGCCTTTGTCAAAAAAACAATTTATTTCTTCTTTTCAAGAGAAGAGTCATCAAATATTCCTTTGACAGAGAATAAATGTCCTTATTGTCCTTTCATTTTGACAAGAACTATAAAACTGACTCCATGTTTTCACAAAACTCGTGGTCCTCCAGGTTGTATATAAACTTTGTCCTGTCCACTAGTTTGGGGCCTTCTGTGAGCGACGGGTAAAACTCTGTGGGCGTCAGGTGACCCTCGTGGCTTTTGATGTACTTCTTGTAGTTCCTGCGTAAACAGTACCAGGTGGTGGTGTAGAGGAGAAAAGCCACGCCTTTGAGGATGATGGCGAGGCTGACATACAGGTGCCTGTAAGCTACGTTGTCATACAGCAGGCAGGCGCCTTTATCGCCGCAGTCTGAGCTCCAGAAAAGGCAGGTGGAGTCGATCCCAGCTCCGAAGATCAGAGGAGGAGGGATGAAGCCTGCGAGATGGAAATACTGATTCAACGCTAAAACTTTATGAATATGAGATTAAAAGCAAAGAAGATGGAAAATGGGTTAGTGGGCTTTTTAATTCCACTCTATAGAGGTAAATCTCACCCAGGCCGTCTATTTTTCCGCTTTTCTCATCTTAAAAGCACCACTGAACAAACCAGATCTACTTCACTTGAGTCACATCTCAGAAAAACACACACTTTTTAAGAAGAACCAATAATAAATGCAAAAAATCACTGCAAGTACAAAGGTGTGTTTCATCAAAATTTCATATTTTAATATCTGTAAAAGCGGTGGCTAAGGCCAAAGCCGGCATTGAGTTCTAAGATCTGTATGTTTGTTGAAGGCAGATTCAACAGGTCAGTACAAAAACCTTTTAATTATGCAAATGTACACTTAAATTTAAAGACAAACTAATTTGATATTTGATCAACCAAATTTGATTTTGATTTTTGACATACGTCAACTGTCAAGTCTATAGAGCTTCATGTTTGTCCTTTGGCTGGACACTGGACAACATGTATCAAAATATTATATTCTTTGATCAGTTTCCCCAGTCGACATCAAATGGACTGCATAGAAAATAAAAATTTAATTTCAGGATTTAACCCTGTAAATGTCTTTTTTTTTACGTAGTGTGCTTTTTGAAATAAAACAAAACAAAAATACAAAAAAAAAACAATAATTTGATCTTAGAGGAAAGCAGAGAGTATATTTTTATGCAGGTAATATCAGTATGGGATAAGTAAATGATTACCAAAATCACTGATATTGACACAATATTACTTTTTATGTAGTTACAAAAAAATACAAAAAAAATTTAAATAAAATAAAAAATTATAAATTATATTATATTATATTATTATATTGTATATATATATATATATATATATATATATATATATATATATATATATATAAACACACACACACATGTACATATATATGTATGTATATATAAATATATGTATTATGTATGTATATATCTTTAACTATCTATCTATCTATTATCTATATATATATACACACACACACAAGTATATATGTACAAATATATGTGTGTATATATAAATATATGTTTATGTATGTCTATATCTCTGTCTGTCTGTCCGTCTTTCTATCTATATATACAGTATATGGTTGTATGTATATAACCTTCATAGTTCTTGCCCCTAAATTCCACTTTATTTACATCATGCAGCTTGTTTTTAACACAAAAATAATTATTTTCAATTTCATAACTGCAAAAAAGCAATTAAGTGTGAGGATTTTTTAGTGTCGAATATGTCAATGATTAGAAATGATTCCACCAGCCTCCAGTCTCTTTTATATCCTGTTATATTCTTTCAAGTCAGTCAAGGTAATCATTTGCCTCATTAATGCCTCTCTGCAAACTAGAAAAAAATAGCAGAATCCAGCAGTGATTTTTCTGTGTGTGCAGATTTTTAGCTGCTCAGAGACGGGGTTACAGAGAAATAAATATGATTTTATATTCTGTGTTGCAATGGCAGTAGAACTAAAACAGTTGGTTTTAATGATAGCCAGTGGGACCAAAAAGGGCTCTAGGGGTAAGACAGTCAGTTTTTTTTTCTACACAGTGGGAAATGATATTAATACAGTGTGGATGCTGCAATTCCAAAAAATTATCTGAAAAATGAACGTCTTTATCAGATAATCTCATCTCAACATAAAAATGGACAAAATGAGAGCAAAAAATACAAATAAAAAAGCCCTAAAGGGTAATTGGAGGGCCTGAGGGTTAAATATGTTTCTTTAAACTTTAGTCAATTGTTCGGTTGGATTTGAGGATGAATTAACCAGTTTTTGTAGACTTTAGAATAAATGTCAGTGTCATGAAGACCCATGATAATACGTATGTTGGTTGAAAAAGCAGTCATGTGATGGTGCATCTTAAGGAGGCTTTGAGTTAAAAAAAAGGCAATATGGGCTCCGAAGTCTTCTGTTTAATTGTTTATGTGCTTTCCTTATGACTTGTTATGATGTTGGGTACAGCACTGTAATTGTTTTGCAATAAATAAATGTGCGTTAGAGTTTTCATATCAACTTTAAATGACACAAAACTAACAGATCACAGCATCTTAAACAAATGTTTTCACAAAGAAAAGGTTCTCTAAATGTTCTTACCCAGGAGTCGCAGCAGTAGAAACAAAACTCCAAGTGCATAGGATTTGAGTTCAGGGCTTACAGTCCTGTAGAAAACAGCAGAAGGAATACATTAGACTCCATATTGTTTTTCATTTCACTTTCACTGATAAATTTATATGCAGCACATGCCTGATCAGGATGATAACAGAGGGAGTCTGGGCCATGGCTCCAACCAGGCTGCAGGCACAGATCACACACAGGAAGATGAGGAAAGCCTCCTGGCAGCCTGGCATCGGACATTTCCCTGGAACTGCGGTGGCGGACTCACTCTCAGCGGAAATACAGGCACATCCTGTCAGGTTCTGTGGAGAGGAGAGAGTAAGGATTTTTATTTAAGGTCCGCATGTAGAATAAAAATGTAATAAAGTAGAAGAGAAAACATCAGTCAACATTATTTTAACATGGTGTCAGTGCAGATACGTTCATGCTGCTTCATATTGGCACAAATTTTTCCTCCTCCACCTGCTGCAGTGAGACAGCAGTAATAGAGATTTCTGTTCAGATGGGTGGGGGGGCAGTTCTCCCTGCATGTGATTAGAATACAGAAGACTCTAATCGGTGGATCAGTGCATCTGATTCGGAGACGGCCGCACTTAAACTTCATTGGCTAACATATTTAAGGTGATGAAAGAACTGTGAAATGTCTGGATTTCTGATATGACATTTCAAAATGAAGCATAATGCATTTTATAATTACAATTAAAGTTTTTGCTGCTGAGTCTAAGATTCAAATCTTATAATGAAAGATTGTAGATACTTACTGGTTTAACTCTACAGTGTTTATTACCACTCATATTTTCTTCTTTCATTTTTTTGGTGGTTATATTTATCATTATTTCTTAAATCTTTCTAACGAGTTTAGTTTTGATCTCTCTTAGTATTAAACTTCATTTAAATTTATTTTCTTTTTTTTCCTGACAGAGTCTGTGGGGTGTTTTTTAAAGAGCCGGCTTTCCCCACAGGAATTGAAATATCATTAATGCAAAAAGAAATGTCCTGGGACACTGTACTTTAGACCTTAACTTGTTTTTCTCTCTTCTCTTGTATATTTCCACATGTATGTCATGCATTAACTTGTCACTTTGATCACATGGAGGTTACACTTTAACCTTTTGATTCAGTTTCCACATATGTGCATGTTAAATGATCATGCAAGTTAAGCATCTCCTAAACACAGGCTGTGCTGGTTAAGGAAGGACTTCCTTGTGTGCTTTATATTCTGCTGTATGACACCGAATAAAGGAGAATGGCAGTGATTGTACAGAGCTGTATCTCAAGTTTTCTGTTCTCTCTCCCTCTATAGAGAGCGGTCCAGGACTGAACAAGATCTCTAAAGCACTTAATTAAAGCACTCACATCCGCCTGTGTCGTCACCATCAAGACTTTAGCTTCTGCATCAGCTCCCTGTTTGTGTTACAGCTGTGACGACCAGAACAGTATGGTCTGAGATAAACTTCCCATTTATTTAGTCTTGTGTTGACATTCCCATCCCACTGCATCATAAGTAAAACTGTAAATACGCTTGCCTATAACTGTGATATCCAAGGCACCGAAGGAAGCCTGGGTCAAATATCTGATCTGCGGTGTGAAAAATCAGGAGGTCACAACAAACATAACCATCATAAATCAAAAGTTACTGATCACCAATGGACAGAAAACACAACATCAGCACCATCTGCTGTCCTCCACGCTCAGCTAAAACACAACAGTGTTACATGTTTGACTGAGTGAATCTGTTCCTAAGCAAGATTCCTGCACACTTTTATGGATCACATTCAAGCATTTAAAGACCTAAGCTAAGAAAAGAATTCAGCATTTTGCATGACAGAACAAACAGCAATCAACCCAGGCATTAAACCATGCTTCCTAAATGTGTTTTGATGCTGATTTTGCAAATTGAATTTTATTTTTTCAAAAACAAGAGGCCAGGCGCAGATAATCAAATTGCCCATCCAAGTGACACAGGCTGACAATCCATACACATAAAACACTGAAGAAGCTGTATTATGTATGCCAGGCCTGTGGGTGGCGATGTAAGGTGACAGCGGACACAC
Organism: Scarus forsteni; assembly: GCA_036419115.1. Classification (NCBI taxonomy): domain Eukaryota; kingdom Metazoa; phylum Chordata; class Actinopteri; order Labriformes; family Labridae; genus Scarus; species Scarus forsteni. The sequence continues at coordinate 7,627,664 of JAZDUH010000245.1, read as the reverse complement.
TGGAACCAGAGAAAAAGACATGGAGCATGTGCATAAAACATGAGAGACCTGAGATGCAAACAAACACTTGTGAATGCTGTTCTCCATGTCCACTTGTTGCTTATGGTGGTCGCAGTGGAGCAGTGAAAGCCATAACAAGCTCATTAACTTCTGCAGAATGGATGCGTCACCGTATTCTGCCATTGTTTCTGTTACTGTTGGGAAGAGCGTATACAATTTAAGGGAGAGGTAAGGCTACGACATCATGTTTTCTAACATATTCCTGATAACATGGAAATGTAAGGGCAGCGTTGTTAAAAGTCTGCGTTTTCGTCAGACAGGGCTGGACTGGCCTGGATACTCAACTTCAGGAACAAGAAAATTAAACCTAGAGCAAATTTATATTATTCGGACACGTCTTAGAGCACCGGGCTGTAAGTAGCAATACATAGCCGCCTACAAAACTACAATACTAAGTTTTCCAAAAATTGCTTGTTGTCACACATCAAAAACTACCGCTACGAAACTAGAAAGAGATACATTATCTCGTTGCTTTGCATCCTGTAAGTTGTTGAAAAAAGAAGTTGTAAAGCAATGCAGAGTTCTGAGGAAGGTCCGAGCTGCATTTATTAGCATCACAACAAACACACGCTTTGGCTTGGGTCACGTCTTTTGGTATGTTTCAGTTGTAGTCAGAAGTAGGAATTTCCAAGTTCCGAGTAGGAAACTGCAACTGGAACGTTCTCCGAAATCGGAATTTCCTACTGGGAGGTCGGTGAAACCTCTCCACCCCCGAGTTGACAATGGAAGATGGATGCCCCCAGTGTGAACAGTTATTTAGCTCCTGTAATAATCAATTTAGTTGCACTTCTGACTGGGGTGTGTCGCTCTAGATCAACTGTATACATCGTATTGTTAGACTTATATTTACAAAAATGCTGCCATGGTGATAATCACATTCTTCATGTGATATTTGTGAACAACAACGCAGGGCGTGCTAACAACAGCTAACAATAGCCTGGTAGATCAGCATGTTTTTTTTTTTTTACTTCAACTGGAACGCCGATAAGTAGGAGATGATGTCACTCCCATTTCCGAGGTTACTGGAACGCCGCATTACGACAGTCGCCGCACATGCTCATGGGTAGCAGAGTCTTAATGTTGCTGGTAATAGATTCTCCTCATAGCACCTTTAAATTTGAAATATTTGATTTAAAAGCTTTTAAAATTGGGGAGCTGGTTTGGCGGAGTGGTTGGCAGCCAGGCACGTCCCATGTGCATGCTTCTGCCGGTCTATGTTCGAATCCAGCCTGTGACCAGTTTGCAGAGCGTCTTCCCTCTACTCTCTCTCCCCCTTTCACAAGCCTATCCACTGTCTCTCTCCTATCAATAAAGGCACAAAATGCCCTGAAAAATAAATTAAAAGCTTTTAAAATGTCTGCAGGAACCCTGCTGGATGTTACAGCATCTTTTGAAAACAAAAGGAGTTCCTGTAAGTGTCTCTTAGTTTGATTGTCCATTAAAACCTCAAAATATATAGAGAAAATATACTGAGCTGACACACTCGGCTGAATGTCACCCGTTTTGACAGTTACTGGTTCCTGCATTGCCTGGTCAGGGTTCTACATGCTGCTTATTCCATTTTTCCTTCAACTGGCAATTTTGCTGTTGGTGAAGTTTTGGATCTTGTGTTCTTGCTATTATAACCACACCCACCCTAAAATTATTCAGATATCACTGTGAACGATACGTTTAATAGCAAACAGTTGAGTTTTTTTCACCAGGACTTTACGGAGTAATTTCTTTGTGCTCCTCCCTTGTGTCTAAAATTCACTCCTGTGTGCTACAAGGCTCCTCTCAACTCTTTCGTCATTGCTGCTGCTGATACACTTTTTAACATGTATCAATAACGTTAGGTTATGAATTGTGATTGTAGTGTAAAGCTCTGCTGCTCCGTGATTTCTGCCTCATATTTTGATGTCGTGTCCTGCCCCCTCCACCATTTCTCTCACAACTAAAGCAAGTGTGAAGAACCACGTCCGGGAATTACCCAGGCGGACTATTTGGACATTATCCTGATAATCACAGGGTTGCTTTGTAAAAAGAGCTCATGTTTTGCTCCAATATCTTTGTATGCATGTTACAACACTCTCTTGAACTCTTTAAAAATAAATGTACAAATATTGATGACACCATATGGTCAAATATTAAAGAGTCTGATTCCACAGCCTCTTTGAAATTCTAACACCTGCTCATGGAAGAAGGATCATTCGGTAGGTGTTAGAGGCCCAACTTCAACATTAACGTGTCTGTTTCCCCACCAAAAACCATGATTCATAGCCAGTCTTCGTACGAATATTACCTTATGAAGACTTAGAATTGAAAGTCTTTAAAAAACTCCTGTGTTTCTTCTCCTATCTGTTTGCTGCTGTTACTTGGTTATTTATTTCAACATTTACAAGCTGTTTTTAGTATATGACTAACTGAAGTAAAATATGACCAATCAGATTCAGCAATGTAAATCATGAACTGAGGACAATCCCAGTTTAAATGATCATAGTCATAGAGACCTGAGAGATGCTTGATGTGATCTCAGAGCTTCCTGCTCCAGTGCAGCCAGCGAAGCAGGCGGACAGGTAGGTGACCCCGTTGGATCCACACACAGGACTAATGGAGGAGGTGAAGCAGTTGCACTGGTTGATGCACTGAGCTTCAGGTTTCTGGCCCGGCTGCAGAGTCCTAGAGAAAGAAACAGAGTCATCTTCAGCTGCGGGTAATAATCATGTCAACAACAGTGAGGATGCACTCTCTGCCCTTTTTCATTGATACTTGGAGTCTCTGGTTTTCTTTTAGCATCCCCATGGAAACTACAGAGTTCAGGTTATCAAATCAAAAAAGACAGCCCTGGCTGGGTTAGTGTTTCTACAGAACCACTTTCAGAAAAATGTTTTGCTTTGACACTATAAAGTCATGAAAAATGGGTGTCCTGGAGTGCTGTTTTGATGGAGTGGTAAGCAACCAGGCATGTCTCACATAAGAGCTTGGGAGAAAATGCCTCAAAAATACTTTAAAATGGTTATCTTCTTGACTGCAAACTGTAACACTTCACATACATTTTTTCACCTGTAAAACAAAGTGAGATTTAAAATTTATTCATTTATTCTAAATTGAATAAACCACAATTGTACATAAATACTTTTTTGGAGGTTGTTCACATTAGTATGAAATGCAACTGCAATCAGATTTTAGTGTAAACCGTGTACGGCCCTGCAGTGACCCGCATATGCAGAATAAGATGCGACTTCACACGCAGCCCGCTGTGTCAGCGGAAACACATATGGATGCTACAAATGCCAGCGTGTGAGTGTTAGTTTTAAAGCTGTTGTGCAATCAGAGTAGCCAAAGTTATGACAACGTGAGAAGAAGATGAGGAATTTTTAGAAGAAAGAGAGCACACATTTTAAAGATTGGGAGCAGTGACTGCTCTGTACTGCGGTATGTGTGGATGCAGAGTCGGAGCCTAGAATGGTTGGATTGTGATGTGAAGGGCTTCACTAAGGGTTCATCCATAACTCCTTCATTTACATCTTACTGTGTCTCACCTTCTCCACCAGAGATTTGTGACATCTGTCTCACTTCAATAAAGCAAAAGGTGGCTCAAATACAACAGGACTGTTCAAATAAGTTTGCTTTTAGAAACATCAGATACTTATTTAATTTAGAACCTCATATGAAAGTGGCCTGGGTCTGATTTGAAAATAAGATTTGTGTAGTTCAGACTGTCATATTAAAGCAGGTATGGGTAACATATGGACACAGATTTGGGCCACTTTTGCACACCTATGGGCAATGTAGCGTCACACATTAATCTAACTAATCTAACTAATCTAACTAGCATGATTTTAGTCTGTGGAAGGAAACCAGAAAAAACCTGCACAAACAGGAGAGGAGGAACATGCTAATTTTACACTGAAAGGCCCTGACCCACAGGGGGAGTCGAATCATTGACCTGGTCAGTCACTGGCACTTAGCAGCTATGCCAATAAGCCCCCTGCTTTCTTTGAAAAGAGCTTTGTGCAAATCAAGATTGAATGGTAACCCTGATACATGATTTAAACGTCTTTATTTTCAATATTAAATATGCATTGTTTAATTGAGTAATTCATATTTTATTGTGACTGCAAACCAAGCACCAGGGTTGAATAATTTGCACCTTTGCATATTTTGCATGTATGACGTAACTTTAGAATAATTTTCATGTCAATTTCCGTTCTGTCTTCATAATTGTATTTATGATACCCCAGATGTACGCGGTTTGATAACTGAAATGTTTACTGAACAACAGAGCAGTTTTTTCTTAAACTATCAGTAACAACTTAGGGAATTTTTAAGATTGGGCTCTTTTGAAAAGAAAAGTGAAAAACTGAATTTGTTACATAATTACAAAAACATAAAAAACAAACTAGAAAGCACTCCGTGAGCGCGGACCTCCACCCATAAATTGTAATTTTCACCCAACATCATAGTCCTGTATTTATTTTATATGCATGTTGTGGAACGAAATATATCAATCTGCAAAATTACTGATGACATACATCGTCCAATAGAGTGACCTAGTTAGTAGTGGGTCTTGTAACCTGTTGTCTAAACCAGTTTACTGTTGCTTGTACAGATGATGGAGTTGTGAGCGCTGAGCTGCTTCCAGTGGGCGAAGTCTCCAGCCTGTCGGTGCACGGCGCATCTGCTCTTTGTGGAATATGAGGTTAGGTTTTTACTCGCTGAAAAACTAGATGTCGGTTTGCATTTACACAAACTACAATTCCCATAATGCTGTGAATGAATGGGATTTGCCATTATAAACATCAATGGTTTTGTGATGTCAATCTGGATCGGATTAGCACCAACATGCATTGGCTTCTTCCTTGGACCAAACCACACCTCTGGTTAAATTTTCATGTAAATCCATCCAGCAGTTTTTGCGTAATATTGCTGACGGACAGACAAACAGATGGACAGAAATAATTAACCTCCTTGGCGAATGTAACAAAAGAAAATCTTAGAATTATAAACCTGCTCTGTTGAAAAAATGGGTTGGATAATGTTCAGAGAGTAACAAAGGAGTGTTGTTCATTAAGACCAATCAAATCTTACAGATGTTTTGAACAAGCTTAAAAGTGATCAGAGGTTTCAGTTTATGTTTTGACTGGTATAAAGGTTCTATTTCCTTTGGTCTAAAAGGTTTGAGTAGTACTTGTGACAGACTGAGCCTCTTTATTTGCATTCAGCGTTCAGCCCCGAGAGCCACAAGGACACTTTATGAATAAAAATCTTTTTTATTCACTTGATTAAATGACACAAAGTTGTTTGAATAAAAAGTGAGCACTTCGTGCCCCAGTGACCGGCAGCGCTGATAAGAATTTTTATTTTCACATTTAGATCCTTGGCCGTTCCCCTTAGATAAAGTCCTGTAACCTTGGCAACCGAGTTACTGCTCAGATTTATTTATTAGAAGAGCAGTGTGCCTCTGATGGGACCTCAGTGCAGTTCAGTTTCTTCTCACCCTGGTCCATGGAAGAAAAACCATTTAAACTGCCTGAGGGTAACAAGTAGCTAAGTGTAATCTCACACAACCTGTACTACATTCTAGCCATTTTTTCTAAATTATAATATTTGATAAATGTAGTATCAAATGTTACTGTGACCTCTGCTGATGTTCTATGTGACCAAAAATCTGCCAAGTGGCAATCCTATGGATGAGTAAAGTCTCCCTATATATCTTATTCAGGAGCAGCAGAGAAGTGATGAAGAGCTCCCCCTATGAGATGAAGAACAGGAGCTGGTTCAGGGCAGGCCATTCTTCAGTTTCAGAAAACGTTGTACATCATTTTCTAAAAAAAAAAACTTTGTCATAATATCCAAACAGACTCCAGCTATAATATATCCTATGTCGTGGTCCTGCTTCAGACTTTCCCCCGATGGTCATCAGTATTGTTTTCTCCACTGCTGTTTCTTTTCTAGTGTATTTGTTGCTGCAGAGACTTTCTTCCATACTTTCCGACCTTTTAATTTAAGGGTACACATGGCTCCAACATTATTTAATCACAGCCAACAAATATAATCTGTAAAGTTATCATTAAAAAAATCTGATGCACTTACTGAAACTGAGACTCATTCATGAGCTACTTAAAAACCTATCTGGCCTGGAACTATAAAGTGGTCCCTCCTTTTTATGCTAAAAATATTCATTTCTCTGTCCTTTACTTTCATTTACTGCCTTTGTTATTACCTCCACCAAAGAGCTGATGGTTTGCATATGTTTGTATGCTTGTTTGTCTGTTTGTCCATCCATCTGTGAGGAAGCTAACTCAAATATTTATCAACAGATTTGGATGAAAATCTCAGGAAACTTGGTCATTTCACAATAAAGAAGTGACTTTTATCCAAATCAGTATGTGATATGTTATGATTTGTAAAGATTTAAGGTAGGGCAGTGTTAAGTTAAAGTGATGGTATAGTATGTAGTATAAAACAAAATAACATGGCTAAACAAAAATTTTGGTTTATTTAAAACATGTTAGAATAAAAAGAATAAAGAATTTGTTAATAATAAAAGAAACAGTCTTTTATTCAGTGCTTTAAAATTGGTGAATAAATACATTAACAGGGATAGAAATTAATAAATGCAAATTCAGTGAAGCTACTGGTAAAATTTCAGTTTCAAAACAGATACATTTAAAGCTTGTGAAAATGATAGCTTAACAGCATGAAGATATCGACTCAAAAATAACTAAATGGCACATTTAATCCATATTTATTTGCTTTACTAAAACAGACAGACAGGCATTAATTAAGTTAAAAAACCCTGAACAGCAAAAAAGTTTTGGTGTGTGACACGTGGAGCACAAGAGTGACGCACACTACAGCTTAGATTAGCAGAGGACGCTGCACTCGGAGGTACTAGTGGGGACATGTAAATTTTGTGTGTTATCATGCTCAATTAACTTTATTTATTCTTTCAGCAATGAATAAAGGTGTTTTTCTTCGGACAGGCCAAAGAGAAGATTAGAGCTGTTTACCGTGAACAACATACAGGACACTGCAAAACAAAGCTCAGTGTAAAAGACCATCATAAGACCAGCTGCTCAGAAAAGCTGCACTTTCTGAAACTGACAGCCAAATGTTTTAGTTTATTCAAAGTCTTTTTATGTTGAGTGTTATTGAGTGGTGCAGTGATAGCTCCTAAATTATGGACATGAACATGTTCCTTTGTCTCAAAGTCAGTGGAGTTCACATCTTACAAAAAGTGTGTGCAAACAAATTGCTTTGTCCAACTTAATCTGGTCACACTAATGAAAAGTTATTTTACTAGATGAAGTTTACTGGTTGTGATGATGAGGTCATATGATCGTAAAGTAGTCTTTAAAGCTCAACTTTAACTTTTACTTCTGTGGACAGTATTTAAACAATAAAAATAATGATAGTAGCGTGAATATGTGCAGATTATCTTGTGGGAAAAACATATCTGTGTCATCATTACTTTCAGCAATTATCCAAAAAACATTGAAATAAACCTCAAAGGCTTGAGTTTGATGAAACTATACAATGCCACCTTCCAGTCTGGCCCATAAAATCATCATTTCTGCAGCACTGTGTTTGTGTAACCTCATGTGACTTTTACTTAGGCCCATTTTACTGCGCACATCACTGTGTACAGTTAGAGTATAGCTTTCCCTTTCTAACTACGCCCAACATTCCTCTCCAACTTACACAATAAACTGAGTAAAATATAAGTGGCTGTCTCGTGTTGGGCTCTCCTCTTACCTGTTGCCATATGGAACAGTCACCCCAGCCACTGGACCTGTGTCACAGCCCAGGAACAGGAAGGAGACGTAGCATGCAGTGGAGATCAGGTTGACCAGCATGGCCATGCGGATAGCCCCCAGTGCTGACAGGTTCAGCTTCTTCACCAGCAGTCCGCCCATGAAGATCCCCAGACATGCACACGGGATGGCCGTCATACCTTTAAAAAGTGATTTGTTTAAAAATATCTGTATGAGTTCCTGAAATTGTGTATGGTTCCATGTCTGTTTGCAGGTGTGTGAAGTGCAGTCAGACCTAGCAGCTGGTTTGCCGAGGTGGTGGTGAGGTTAAACTGCTGCTCCAGGTACTTCCCCAAGAAAGCTGCAAAGCCGGCCACCACGGCGATCTCCATGCAGGCCGCCAGGATGATGCAGGTGAACACAGGGTTGGACAGGAGGTGTTTGGTCACCTTAGGGATCACTGTTTAAAAAAGGAACAACATTAATAACAAGTATCATAATCATTTGGTTGGAGCACAAATCCTGCGGTTGCTGCACATTTTTAACATCAACTATAAAACTTCTTAAGACTTTTAACAGAGGGCATTGTTAGACCAAGAGGCTACATACCTTTTGGACTCCATGTGTTTGAGTTACAAGTTTAAAGACCTTTTTTGCATATCTCAGAGGCTAATCCTTGTTTACCAAAAACTCCCTTTTCTTTTAATCTGTGATCCAAATATTCCTGAGCCTGCATTTCTTCTCTTTTAATTACAAGTCAATGAATGTTTTAGTAGTTTCCTGCAGGAAATGCTGTTTTAATTGCTTTGAATTACCTTATGACAGAAAAACAAAAACACAAAAAGATGAACCAAAAGCAAAACATTAACTTACTGTTACAAGTGTCAATTTGAATAAGTAAGCACAAAGGTCTGTCAAAATACTACAAGAAAGAGACATTTTCTACATGAAGAAAAATAATTAGAGATTTTATGAACTTGAATTTTGAGCATGAGCAGATTTTCTTATTAATGTAATCAGGATAATGGCTTTTATCATTTTTTAAGTATATGATACTAAATGTTGGAAAACCTTGCATGTTTTCTCGTTTGTAAGACAGACTTAAGGCAATTGGGTGTTGTTCATTTTACGCCTTCTTTAACCTTGCACTGCAGCTGGATCAGCCTGATGGTCTGTGATCAGGTATATCCATCTTGCCAAGCTCCAATCTACAACAACTTTGAGCGTCACGGCCCAATCAGAGCTCTTTAGAGCAGGAAGAGATGGGAGCTATGAGCAAGACAACAGCAGGAGTGTCTGCTCGTACTGAGATAAGCATAGATGCTGGCAGCCTCAGTAGCAGTTTTATCAGATTTTGGACCACATTTCTTTATAAAATGAAAACAAACAACACTGAAAGCAACCCTCGACAGAAAGCATCTTTTCACTTGACTACTGACATGTTTTGACAAGAGTTTGTTTTAGAAAGTGGCTCACGCTCTGTTCTTTAATTTAATAAAATCTTTTTAATTATTTTTTATTGTGGTTTAAAGGGCCTTGTGTGCAGTCTACTGTGTTCAGTGTTCATTTTGTGGAGATTCTTGGATTTATTTTAGTTTCGTTTCAACCATTTTAGTGTCAGTTTGGTTTGATTGTCTCTGTATTAATAGTTTTGAAACATATCTTTGACAAATTCTTCAAAAAGAACCATCTGAAAAAGGGAGAACAGATTCAACTCCTGCATTAAGCATGTTTATCCAGCGTGAAATTGACATGCCAGAGACAGGCAGTACCAATGGACTCTGTTTCAGTCAGTTTTCTGTGTCAAACTGAGAATCTCTGTCTATAACATCCTTTAATTTTACTCAGTTATAAAACACTTAATACACAAGGTACCCACTATTCACATGATTGTTTTCCAGACTTTTCTGTGGCATTTTCAGTGACAAATTAGCTGAAATGACAGGAATGCATACTGCTCATGTACTAATATGTTCCTCAAAGTGATAACAACAAATGTTCCCTCACATTTTATATCAAGGGTACAATATTTTAGATTTAGAGCTGCTGCTAGTGTTCAGCCATTTTATAGTGGAGCTTTAAGCAGAGTTTCAGGAGTGGACCACGCCTCAACCACGCCTCTTCCTGTGTTCCTATAAATTCTAACCGACCATTTCCCTCTTGTTTCGCACACTCGACGCACCCCTCCCTCCCTCCTCTTATTTAAAACTCCTTTCTTCCTTCCTTCCTCAGGGTCTTAAAGAGGGGGTTCATCGTGCCCGGGAGCTACGGCGAATACCCCATGAAGTTTCCCCAAACCGTTATCCGCTTCATCTACCTACTGTGTTGTTTGTTATCCACTGTACACAATAAATAATTGTCAAATTCATCCTGTTGATGGTGTGGTCCTTACTCATGAAATGGCTGTTGTCCATAAACCTTGGTCACAATTTGAAACGATTCCTCACGTACTTGCCCTTGAAAATTGATAATTTCATTCGTTGTCTGCAACATGTTACGATAACTGGAGCAAAATTTTTCCAGGTCATTTTTCCTTTTCTTTAATTTTTTGTTGTTGTCATTTTAAGATGACTAATGTTTATATTTTGACCTTTTTATGTTGGTTACTTTAGACATTAATTGTTGACTTCTTATTGTACCTGTCTTAATAGATTTTGTAGTTAAATTACTGGTCCACTGTCAGTCTGCATTATAGGACAGCCTATTAGGGGCAAACTGAAAGTAATAATAAAAACACAATAACCATATAGTCACAATAATATAAAGTAAAAAGCCTACAGTAAAATATGAAAAATCCTATTGTATGAAAATGAGTCAAACCAAATAAAGCTGTCTGCTTTCTATCATGCCTGCAGGAAAGAGCCTGGTTAATTTCTACAATTATTTGTCGTGGGTAATAAGGACATCCTTATATTTTAACCCAGAATTATTACATTACTGTATTACTGTCTCTTCACGTTACCTTTGCTTTTCTTGACAATAAAATGTGGAAGCTTATTTATAACCTTAAAACCCTCTCAATTCCAAAACCCATATGTGTGATTGTATCGAATTATTTGCATAAAACTTACAATTCTATGATTGTATTTCTATACAAACATATAATCATCTCCAGAAGTAACAAATAATTACGTTATGTTTTAAGAATGTTGAATATATAAAGAATGAACTCTTGCTCCACATTGTATAGTACATGTATTCCAGCAGTGCATTTTGCACACTCACCCCTGAGTTGCTGACAGCAGGTGGGGCTGTTGCCAGCCTCATGGTTGAGAACCAGCCCATTGCAGGACTTTGGAGTCTCATACTCTGAGCTCAGGGACGGAGGAAGCATAACCTGCTCACTCTCAGCTGTTTCCTCTCGCTCCTTGGTCGGCAGCGACTGAGGGAAGCCAAACATCAGGATAGCGGAGCAGAAGAGTAAGGCACCACACAGGAGGAAGCCTGCCCACCAGGCCCCGATCCACCGAGGGTCGTCTGGAGTGACTTCCAGCTGACCTTCAGACAGAAACAGCATCGTCGATACAGCACTTTGACATCCAAACAATTAAAAAAGGGTGAAAACTCACTGGTGTCAATGAAGATGGCATCCACGTAGAACTTGGTGCAGAGGGAGCCGAGGATGAAGCCACAGGCCGGCCCGAACACCAGAGTGGAGAAGAGGATACCTGCAGAGGAAACATATGAGCTGAGCTGGTCTGAATTTTAGCCTGAAACTTTTGAACAGTCATAAAGGGAAATTAAGGAAACCAAATGAATGCTGCAGGAATCACGAGATGATCTGTATAATACCTTTAATCCCTGTGCACATGCTGACAGGTTTTAAATAAATACAGAAACAAAAAATTATGCTCACTGTAAAGGTAAATGATTGAAAGCTGTTGTTTTTTTTTTTAACCCACATGCTGATTCTAGCACCCTTTAATAAGTCACATAATTTTAATAGCAAAAAACACCCCATCTCTGCTGTATGAAAGTACTGATTACTCTTAATGTGAAACTCTTTTTGCTGGGAAACAGACATTACAAAAGACAAATGTGATTCAAAAATAATGGATGTATATGTGTTCACTTTTAATATAAAGACATTCATAAATAAATGAGTATGTTTTATTATGCAAAAATCATTTTTAGAAATGATAATAAAACAAGGTTTATTAAAAGCTAAAATAGTACTTTATGTAACAACCTGCTGGCAGACAGTGAGACCAGGAGCACACTAAATAAAACTGATTATGCATAACAATGCTTAACGAATATAATGAACCATAATAAAAAAATATTTTAGAAATCTTTCAAATTCTTCTTTAAAACTGGAAATGATGTTTATTGGATATACATTTTGTACAGGAATAAAAATTCCAAACTGAATTCATGTTTTATACCCAAATTAGAGCTTCTCTGTGAAGTCGTAATGAAAGAAAACAATCAACCACTGAAGCTGTATTTTCTGTTCAGGAATTCAAATAATAATAAAAAAAAACTTTAATTTGACATCTTATTTAAGAAGAAATATTGTTTTACTATTATTTCAGGGTTTTTTGTAAAACGGTAACAATAAAAATTCATGGACAACAATGATAATTCTATTTTAGCATCAAAGGTATTATGTCTGTCAGTTGTACTCGTCAACAGCCATGCTGCATGGTGGATTCACACCAATGTGATGAAGGTGGAGTAGATTCACTGGAGCCCTTTTGTGTAAATGCACACAGTGGAGAGGACTTATTACAAACAGAATGAAACATGATAAAATAATAAACATAATAAAACAGAGAAATTACTGCTCCGTGTGGATGTATGATACCATATTTGGTACTTAAACAAACCAAAATTGAAAAAATAAAAGTTGACTCATTATACTTGAGGTATGATAGATATACTGCTACTACTACAACCTACTCAAAATACACAGTACTTTGATTACATTTCAAAAGACATATTTTTCACGATTACTTGAGTAAATTCAAAGAGTGGTACTTTTTCTCAGTCTTATTTTACCCAAAAGTAATTCAATTTGAGTAGATAGTTTAAGCACTCTTTGTACTACTGGTTGAAGCAAGCCAGTGATCAGGGCTGAATGATATGGACAAAATTTCATATTTCAATATTCATGCCAGATAGCTCTATATCGTTACGATATGATGTGACTACGGGTTCTGTGAAAACCAAGCATTTTTCGGAAAAATAAAAACATAACACAAAAGATTGTGGAAAGTGGGGTTTTATTTATAAGAAATTTATAGCGTTTCTTTTTTTGTATCAATATCTTAAATGTTCATATCTCGATATCGATACGATAACGATATATCTTTCAGCCCTACAAATGATACTGGGCATGCCTGGTTCTCTGATTGTGTTGAGAAATAAAAGATTTCCAGCATGGTAATGTTATTACATTTTGTCTTTACTTACAACATTTCGGTTTAGTATGGCTACAACAATGGCAAGGAATCTTTCAGAAACAAAATAGCTTTTAAATAATCATTTTGCTCAAAATGCAAAACAACCAGATAACTTTGAAGTCAATTTTGCTTAATCTCAGCTCTGCCTCGCTCTGTTTTTTCCAGATTGTACTCTCTGAATCGAGACAGTGAACAGGGAAATCGTTTGTGCTGTCATGAGAGATCAAATCAGCCACTTTGAAACCACAAGGCCAGAGCAGCAATGATGGTAACTCTCAGATAGTGTGACTTCACTTGTTATGATCATACGGCTCAGCCTCCTGGCAGGTTAACATGACAAACAGACACAAACACACTTCGCGAGGTAGACACCTGACTACTGAAACCAGTGGTTTAGCCCCAGTCAGCTCGAGCATACAGCTGGAGATAGAAATGTGGTCCAAAATCCTCATTAGAGCGTTGTCAGCGAGGCGAGAGTCTGGCACTGTGACTCAGACTGCAGGCTGGTAATGACGACTCAACACTTGATGTGGGGGACAAATTCGTCTCTGGCTGTGTGTCCTGTGATCTGTTGTGTTAATACACTGCAGGAGGATTGCAATGAATAAAGAACACAGACACAGGTCAGATCTTTCCCATATTTGACCTGTAGCCTTAAATTAGCATCAAACTAAAATGAAATAATCTCATTTATCCGTCTCCCTCGTGCAGCCCTGCAGCACCACAAACATCCTTCTTTACCAGCCGCCTCTTGGCCTGAACATCGCTGCTATCAGCACGACGTCTACAACAAGATTTTGTTAGGATGCCAGGAGCAGCCACTTAACAAACAAGCATGGAAACTGTGACTAAACCTCCTCTAGTGCAGGGGCTGAATGCACGGTCTGCTTCCTGCCCTGACCACCCACATAGGAAGGGAGTCAACACGTTCACACGATTGTTGCCTCATTCACATTGTGGTTTATTCTTCACATGAAGGAAATGGGCCACAGGTTCGTTAGGCGATGTTCACTGCCACAATGTGGACTCACTTAGGCAAGAGGAAGAGAAAAACACATGAAAAAGTAATGTTTCATGTTGTGAAAGGAGCCTTTTCGTCTTCTTAACTGCAACGTCTTTGTGGTCAACAGTAAGACAAGTGCGGAAATGAGCAAGTAGAGTTGTGAGTCTGTGAGGCGACAGAGCATGGCGTCTTTTTGTAAAGCTTCTTCCTTAATCCTGTTGTGGTTTTGATTACACAAAAAGCCAGATTTGTGCGTATCGCCTTAGCTACTTTAAAATCCAAAGTCTAATATTTAAAATATATAAGCAGACAGCAGCACCAGCTCTACAATTTACGCACAAGGGGACTTCCAACTAGGAATGAGTTGGTTTATAAATGTGTCATGGTTAACCACAAATTTAAAAAGTCACTTCTTCCTGTAGGCTTTTGCAACAACCCATTTCCTTCAAATTTCGACAGAAAACCAAGACTTTATTTTAGCACCTTGAAACCTGCACGTGCCATTACGAGGTGACACCTGGTGCACCAGGTTCTGCTCGTATCAGTCGTAGAGCACAGGCTACAGCAGAGACATGCATAACATTATCATGCTTCTCCTTTTGTGGCATCTGCTCAACATGGCTTGATTACAACCTGCTAGTTTTCTATTTGAGCATATAGTAGACCCCCAGTGGGGCTGTCATAGCATGGCCATGCAAAACTACAGTGGCATCCCCACAACAACAAACTGGGAGACAGAGGCAAATGAGCTGCCATCCCCTTTGAGGCTTTTTAGAACTGTGAGGAGAGGGATTTTGTTTCAAAGACAGTGCTATTTACATAGAGGAGAGTTTGAATCCAAAGCCAACAACTTGGTTTTTGGAACACTGCTGGAAGTGAGAGAAAAAAAAAACATTGCCAGGCAGTAGGTACAACTCCTAATGGAAAACCAAAATAATTCAGTTAAGTAGAGCTGAGTCGAGCAAATGCATTGCAGTGTAAAAGCCCCTTTAGCGTTGAACCCACTAATGAAATGAGAGAAGTTGGTACTGTTATGACAAGCACAGGGACCACAATCATAAAGGTGTCATAACTCCCAAGTTACAACAACTCTGTCTGGTGTTTAATGGTTAATGTTATGAATATGTTCACTGGTGGTGGCAGGTGCATTGAGCAAACATTTCCATGTTTGTATTTCAATTCAAGGCAAATCTGACTGTCTTGATCACATCCTTTTTTGTGGTGGGTAGTCTTGTTTGTTTCAATGTCAGTTGTTGCTATGGCAATCATAGGTGCACGTGGCAATGGGTCACCAATCAACACAGTCACTTGTGAAACAATAGCACTGTGTCTCCTCCAAAATGTTGGCAACATTTGTGTCATGAGTGTTCTAAAAGCAGCAGCATAGTGAGAGAGCAACAGAAAGTCTATGTTGGAATCTAAATAGTCCTGAAAGCAACACCTAGATCTGAAACTTGTGCAACATTGGAAATGTCAAATAGGGTGACATCACCCAAAAGAGAGATTGGAACAGACTGTGACATTTTAGACCCAAAACATCATTTCCCCTGTTAGTTTTTGAAAACCTTTTAAAATATGCATTGTATGTGTGGAAAAGGGGAAAAATGCACTGAAAGAACTGTGCTTTAAAAATCCCCCCCAATATGTGGATGTGGCCAAAAATGTCTAAAGAACGGTGCCTGAATGTTATACATTAGTGATATCGTGTAAGTAGATTAGAAACATGAGAAACATTTCTATAATCACGTTACCTTTAATCATAAGAACATTTACAAAGAACCCCAAAACTTAGTGTGATAAGCACGACATCCGATACACATCCCTAACAACCACAAACACACCCAGCACAGACACACAGGAAGAGGCTGTTTTTGCTGCAGACCAATGAAACACAGCACTTTAACTGCAGTTTAGTAAAGCAGGTCTGCAGTCACCATGTGAATATTCTGCCTGTGGAGTTGCAAATGAGGCCTGTCCACCCTCTGTTTCGAGTGTTTCCTTAGTAACTAAATGATGTTGTCTTCTCATGGCAACAACAACATCACAATTGCCTCCACCACAGGAAGTCTGAAAGAGGAAATTCAGTTAGTGAAATCACCTTCCAGGGGATGATAGCTCAGCAAGCCCACGAGACCACTACCACTGAGAGGATAAATGTTCCAACCACGAGCCCGTGGTGCTCCTGATGCGCTGAGAAACTCTGTCTCCTTGATGATAACATTGTGCCACAGCGCGCGCCTGCATGTGGAAAAGATTGCTAATCTATGAGGATGCGTACTGCCTTATCAATCTGCTGCTTCTGCACATGGAGCAAAAGAGCGATAAGCTTCACATGAAAGAATTTAATAAATACAACTTCTGATTTTTTTGTCCCTTTTGTCTAAAGATTAAAGCCAGAGAAGAAATGGTAGGCCCCAAGTGGAGTCTCCAACAATGAAGGAGGCTAGCATCTTCACAAACCAGATCATTTACACAAACTTTGCAGCAAGAATAAAACTCTTTATTTTATTTTTCCTTCAATTATTCAGAGCCTTGCACAATGGGTCTTAGCTCTTCTGGGGCTTTTAATATGGATGAACAGTTGACACAGGGAGATATAGAAAAAGTTTTGTTGTGAAATTTCACTCAGATCTATGCAGAAATTTAGGTTAGAAGCAAAATCTAAGGTCCATGTAATGCAATTCTAATTTATCCAATTTTATGAGAACAAACTTATCAAAAAGTCAGACCAAATTCTGAACTAAAAACACAAAATTACGTTGCAAAGTTTAAAAAGCATGATAATGTGCAGCAGTTTTTGCTTAGGGACACTGTAAGCATTAAAGATCAATGTGCCAAAACCAACCTCAGAGAGGAAAGCTGATCTTTTCAGAATTGTTATTTTGTTTTAAATCTATGACCTGAAAATGTAGGTTCATATATCTAATCCACTGAACCTGTCAGCTCTAAATCTCTGAACCACCACAGCATGAATCAAAGAGGTTGTCATGCTAAGTACATTTCCTGTTAACAAAGCATGCAAACACATTTAGGCCTCTTGATCTTGGAGATTCTCTGCATGATTTAAAGACTTATTAAAATTCCTTAAAATTCCTACCATTTAATACACTTTTCAGAAAACAAATGTTTTTGTTTCTTAATCAAAGTAGTTATCTCAACTATACTTACTGAGCTTTTATGTAAAGTTGGTTTATATCTTAACTTAAGTTGGCAAATCTTAAAACAACTGGTTTGAGGTCAGGCCAAATTATGAGCATATGGTTTGCGTAAAGACTGGGCTTCTGGAGTACAAGATTGGCCCAGAGGTAAGCGATCAGATACAACAAATACATGCTTCAGCTGGTTTGAAGCCTGCCTGAGATTTTCTTTATTTCAAGCATCTTTTCTCCCAACTCAAAATTATGAATTTGGACCCAAAACTCAATAATCCAGTGTCGACATTCTGAGTATATGGTTGTTGGTTTTTGTTTACTGTTTACTAGAAATTGGCGTCCACTAACTAACCAGCAAATCTCAACACATGTTTGGGTGCGTTGTCAGGCAGACAGTTCGGTACAGTTTGGAGCTGTAAGCCCTGATCACACTTATGAGTCCACTGCCAGTAGTTCTCTCACCTGGGTGTGGGGCATGAGCCAGAAGACCCTCTCCAACAATGGTAAGGAAGATGTGTACCTCTGAAGCATTGTTCCACACATTCAGTCTTTATAGCCAAGGTAGTGGAAAAGTTGCTCACTCAGATTCATGGCTGATTCAAACATGGTAGGACATGTTGTTTTGGCTTTTGCAGATATTGATAAATCTTGCAATCCGACAGACTGCATTTTTGAACTCAACCCTTTGGGATTTGCCTTGGTAGGCTGGGCATCCCAATAGAAGGGTGCCAAAAGAGTGGGACGGCAATTTAAATGAGTACCTATCCCTATTGTTGACAATGGAAACACCTGTAATTGCACTCAGTATAAAGCAAAACTAAACTGGACTTCTTGGAGGAAACAGTTTTTCCTTAAAACTAAAATATTCACCCTCAATGAGGCATAAGTAAATACAATTTAGAGGTTAAGTTGAGCTTGGACAGGTGTTGATAAACCACAGCAAGCCTAAGAGCCACCAGCTAATTTATGGGTTGTTTTTTACACGAGTAGCATGGGTGTAAGTTCTGATTGCAGTCACCACTGAAGACATTTGCTAATGCAAAAATGTAGTTCAATGGGCTTTCTGATATCTGAAAATGGGAATAAATGGGAGTTAAAAAGCTCTTAAAAACTGGCTTTTTGTATCATATTTGATACATACTTTATAATACCTCTTTCTACTCAATATGATCAACATATTACAAAAAAACCCCATCTGAATACAATCAGAGAAATGATAAAAATGTCCTCAAATGGATTATCAGTTGCCAAAAACCCCTTATGTATCAAATGAGATACAAAAAATCTATATGTTGAATTTAATTAACATTTTGACTTTTATGGATTTTAGCAGAAAGTGTAGAATTTTCTGGCTATAATCTCTGGTCTTGGGCCTTAAAGGGTTAAAGTCATTGATAAAAAGACAACTGCTTGAACAAACTCTTGCAGTACAAAGCTAATATGTGTTCTGACGGGATAAAGATGAAGACAAAAAAAAGCCAGAACAGGGAAGCACATTAAATCTCCATGAAGGACTATACAGGACCACAGCCGTGGGTAATCTTTGTAATACTCTACTTCTCCAAACTGCCTCTAAATCCCTTTTCCCTTCCAGCGGTCCTGTTAGGAGATAAGTACAAAACAAACTAATTTGTTCATGTTGTAGTTCTGCTGAGCCTTTTAGTATCGTGTGAAATATACTCTCAGGGGAGCATGTCAGATGTAATTCAATAACAGCGCTCTGCTCTTGTGTTGTTGTCTCCCTCTGATTTGTTTAGAGACCAAAAGAAAAGACAGGAAAAGCAGCTGTCCCTGAGCCCTGTCCCTTTTTCCGGATATTAATTAACCCACAGATGCATCCCGTATCCTACGCAGTAAATTTGGAAAATCTTCTTAAATAAATATTTATTTCAACATGCCCACTCGTTCCCTTTTAAGTGTGAGACAGCTTTTGCAGGCCTGTCTTGTGCAAACAGAGGATCAGAGTCACTTCTTCTCATGTAACACATGTGGTTTTGCAGAAAGGACCTTGACGTCATCTTCACACTTACACAGTATTTTCACAGAGGTGCATGACAAAATATAAACCCTCAAAGGCTTTTGTAATGAAAATAATGATAGAGCTATCACAGGAGTGATAAGAGTGTCTTTAAATAAGACACTTCTTTCAGCTGACACCCAGAGAAAGAGGTAGAATTAAAGTTGTTCCACACAGATATGCTGATAGTGAGCATTTAAATATTTCTCGCTGCAAAGTTTAGTTACTCCAAACTCTCTGAACCATGAGATTGAGATTATAAACCAGCACAGCTTGAGCACCACCAGCTCATACTAATGGAAATGTCAGATAAATTACGCCTGCAGCATCTTCGGTTTACTTCCCGCTCTCACTTTACAAAAGGAATTCCTTCTCCTTCACCCATTAATCCTGCTCAAGTTGGTTCAGTAATCCTCTGAGCTAAATAAGAGCAAAGTGGGATGTTTGAGGCCAAACAACAGCTTGTGCCACTTTCACAAGGGGCCAGATTGAAACTGAGAGTGCACTCAACAATCACCAATAGTTGGATGTTCCTACACCTCACCTCTCAGGCCTGAACATGGGGCCATGGCAAAAGTCTAAGGAAGGAGAAAAATGTCTGAACAGGGGAGAAAAAGAGCATACAGCTGACACAGGACTCCCAGAGAAAGAAGCTATAAAGTTTAAAGGCTGAATTTAGAGTGTTTACATTTTCTGTGAAGGAAAGTTAAGACCCTTTAAAGATGGAAGAGACTCTGGAGAGACCCTCTTAAAGGACATGGACGTCACACTGAGCTGAGGCCAATCTTTAAGAGTCCACTGACGTAAAGAAGCATCACTCACTCAGACAGTAGCACAAAAGAGCAATACAACGTGAGACATCCTCACTGTTAGATCACACCTAACAATGGCCTGCGGGCTTCCTGGACACAAGCTTCCTGTTTCTTTTTTTTTTTTTTTCAATACGTGACAACAGCAGACATAAGAAACAAAATGTAATTTATGGTTTGTTTAAATAAACTATGCATCAGATTAATTCGATTAACATAAGGGGCTTTTTCATGCATGCATGTAAAGAAGTTGACACTGGTATAAGGTGCCCAGGGAACAATATTTTTCAAGTTTCTTGTCAAAAATTTTTTATCAGATGTTGGATTTGGCATGCTTGTAAACCCTACAGACATGTAAGCCTTAAATGTTTGAGTCTGGCAATGCCACTTAAAAACATACAGATGTGGCTCTAGCTGTAAAGATCTGTGCTCTGATGTTTACTGAGGCTGCGAAGACATGCCTTGGTATATCTGAACTTGAGGCAGATGTTTGTTTAACAACTATACAAATTTTATACAGACAGGTATTTTTTTGGAAATGCATCTTTTTGCTTGTTTTTTAGGTCACTGAAAACAGTTTTGGAAAACTCCTGCCAAGGTGAAGATTTTTATAAACTCCTTTTTTTTTCCAGAGAAAACTGCATGTTGGGCCCAAAATGCCATCACACTCTCTGGTAGGGCTGGGTATTTCCAGCAACCCCACGATTTCGATAGTATCCCCATACTGAGGCCACGATACGATACGTATCCCGATACACATAAACTTTGAACATTGTGTTTTTAAAAGAATTCCCAGCAACTTCTGTTTTATTACAAGAAGAAAAAGAACAAGCATGAGTTTTAAACAATTATTTAACTTAAGAACTTGAATTCAGGTCCACATAGACTTAAGTTTAAATTTTAAACATGTATTTTATCATGTGGCTTGGCTTCTACTTTGAATTGTGCCATTTTTAACAGTACCCTAAGTGTATTTACAACAACTGTTCAAACATTGAGGCCGTATCGATTCTGTAGAATCCGTATCGATACACGTATCCCCAAGAACTGCATGACGATATTTTGCCGTATCGATATTTTGAGCACAGGCCTACTCTCTGGGGTGGTGTCTAAGTATGCAGCTCTTTGCACTGTTCATAAGTAGTGCGGCAGATGTTGCTGAACTGTTCCTGTTTAAGGTGCTGCTCACTGGACTGTTTACATGATCACATATACTCAACATCCTCCTGCTCCATCACTACGATGCTACCCGCTGTGTTAGAAAAACGTAACGGTACGGATGCTGCCGATATTTAGGACGAGACCTGGTGTTGTTGTTTCACAAGTGACCATGCTGACGGGTGACTCAAGGTTGCTTGTGTCTGTGGATGCCATCATTACAAAATGTTGAAACTAATAACTGTACCTACAACTTTTAAAATACATTGTCAAATATCAAGCTAAAAATAAAAATGGATATTTACTCAGTATGCTTTATTATTCATTTTTTATGCTTCATTTCTTTTTTAAAATTATTTATATTTCTCTATTTTTTCATCTTGACAAACATAGGTCAAAAGAAGTTGATGCTTGTATAGATAAAATGCAGCATACAGGAGAAATAAATTATGCTACCATTTCTTTCCTTTTTTTTCACTGCTTCCAGTTTCATCAGTTTGCAGTTTGTCAGTTTGTTCTTAGTGGTACCCTCTTTGTGTCATAATTAGTTTCAGGAAGTACACATAAAGAAATGCAACTTGTGTTAATTTTTTGTTCAAATTATGTTTTTGCAATGGATATAAAATGGTTGATATAAAGGTTATTAAAAAAAGAAAAAGGAGCATGTCAAGGTAATAAACAGAGTCTAATAATATGTTTATGCATTATTGAGGATATGTTTTGAAGAACTTCACTCACCTGTACAAAGCCCTACCAGGGAAAGTGGCATATTTCTGAGTGACATCATCATTTTGTTTGAGCACATTTTTTCATGAAGTGGAGAATGCATCATAGGGAGATGAGTAATATTTATGTTTGGAGTGTTTGAATAAAGGAAATCCAATTTGTTTTTATAAATCATTAACCATTAAATGGCATAGCTATTTGTGAGTGCTGTTTATATAAAGTTATTCCAACTACAGGTCACACTGTGTTCATGCATTGTTTGCAGAGACAGTCAACTAAATATCTTAACAGCTAAAACTGATATAAACCTGAGCTGGATCCAAACTAGTTTTATAGGACAGAAGTTGGTCTGTTTTAAGAACAAACTCTGGACATTTGTTTTCATTTTCAGCCATGACTCTGGCTCTGCTGTAATGCAAAAGGACAGAGGATATTTCTGTGTGTGAGCATGAAGCTGCGGCAGATCAAGTGTGCACACGCTCACGCTCCTTTGACAATATAATTCTGTAAGTCAGCGCCACCCCTACCCCACACTTGGGCTAAAAGACACATCAACAAGACCCAATTTTCATGATTCACAACCTACACAAACTCTTTAAATACACTTTATTGCAAACGAGGTCTTCAAACATCACTCACAAGTTAGAGGCAAACCAAGCATGCTGTTACATAATCTGTGGCTCTCAAATTACCGCCTGCTAAATTTGTTAATAACACAGTGAGACTGCTGAGCACTTACACTCACTTAACCGTGATTTTATCAGACATGGTCTGATGGATCAATTCATCTGAACCAGAAATGAAAAAGTCAATCACATAAGTTGCAGATGTTTTCAAAGGGGATAAGGAAGCTTCAAAATCAGATTCCTAATTTCACAAGTTTAACTGACTTCTTATTTTCTGAACTTCATTTTTGCTGTCACATCTGATCCCAGTCTCAAAGTTGTTTGTCTTAAGGCTCTCTGTGGGGAACTGATGAAATTCTTATCTTACATTTCTCACAGAGTGTTTCACAGAGCAAAGCACTTCTTTCCTCACATATTTTTGGACGATTCTTGCACTTCAATCCTGTAGTTTCTTTGCTAAATGACATCCTGACTTGAGGATGTGAACCTGTGAACAAAGAGAAACCTACTGCCAAGAAATGAGTCGATTTCAGGGGTTAAATCCTCTTAACACTGACATCAAATTCTGTTAAGTGTGACCTAAAATCCTGAAGTCAGACACGGACTTAGCAGCTGTTATGTAAACTCAGCCACGCTCACGCAGACGGGATTAATAACGAACAGGTAAAAGTTTGCAAAAGTCTGCCGTAAGGTGAAATGTGTTTTGATGAAATACAGACTATATTAAGAAGTGCCAAGTCTTCAGTCATCCATACGCGGCTTCAGCTCACCTGAGAGGATTTTAGTATCATAGTCATTCATCAAGGAGCAAGTCTTTTGCACTGACTAAAGGATGTCTCACATACAACTTCAAAATTATTTTAAGGGCCCTTTGAAGCCATGTCTCTCACAAGTAGGGCTGTATGATTTTAAGACATATTCATAAATTTTCCGGTGAGATAAAAGATGATCAACATGGATCACGGTACGATATGATTCGTTGTGCTAAATAAGAGATTGTTCACAGCAAGAACCAAGACAGTGATGTGCTTCTTTACCATCAGATAAACTATCTGAAATACTAATTTAATCTTTTTCATTACATTTCAAAGCATTGATATTGTAAACTTTCCATGGGAAATTAAGCTGAGGAACTTGGGACTTACTCCAAAGTGGAAACTTTCAATGGAGGTTTTGGGAATGTATGGGTTATAAACTGGAAATCTGGGAGCAATTTAAATGAACTGTGTCATATTTGAACATGAATACAAACATTTTGTTTTGTCATAGGAAGACATTTTGACTGTGGTAGACATGTTTGTCCACTTACAGACATGAAGGCTAAAACAATATCATTGATAACTGAACAATGTTTAATTCAGGGAAAACACAGATATAAAGTTTTTTTCTGGTAATTCGTGACAATATGCATCTTTTTCATTATATTCAAGGTTCACTTAAAATAAAATCTGGTATTGACAGTAAATGTTGCTTTTCCTTATCAATACCCACTCAAGCTTGAGTGACATTTCTAATTCATTTCTTACTGCCAACTTTGATTTGTAAACAGCACAGTGTAAATATCATATACCTAAATCAAGTAAACTAAATGTACTTGAAAAGCACCAGTAAATGTCATTGAAGCTGTACATGAGGTATGCCAGCTATTTGTGGTATATTGATATTTACAGATTATTATTTTAAATCTTTTCAGTATCTGTGGATATAAACATTTCTGTAGATAGCAGAATCTACTTAAGCACCAAAATGCTTCACTTATTTGTGAACTATTATGTTTGTGAAGGTTGTAGAAGGAACTTCTTCTATTTTTAATCCTCATTCCTTAAACTTTATCTTAAGAGTTAGGAGCTGAAAATAACCAAAGAATAAGCTCCATAATAACCGGTGATGTGTTTACTGATTACTCTACAGAGCGTACTGTCTCCTGATTGTGATATTTGCAGCTCTCAAATAAGCAGACGATACCTTGTTTAATAAAACATAACTAAACATAATCTTCACGTCATCTACAGATACTACTTTCATATTTCTGTGAATATTCAAATACATCTGTTGTTCAGTCAGTGCTCTCAGACTTGGTTTATGTCAGTTTTCAAAAGCATTTTGAGTAACAGGGGAATTATAATGAGGCGACTCCTTTTTTTACAACTGAATGAAGAAAGTTGAAAATATTGACATGTAAGATGATGGAAAAAACATAGTTCTAAATATTCAGTCTGATGTCACAGTCTGAATTTCATGCATGATGAGGAAGCAGTGAGATGGCTGGTTGCTCAGATATACCCTTTAGTAACCCTGTTGGCTCTAAACAGCCCTGACCTAAATAACAAGCCAAAGCTTAAAGTCAGCTCTCGACTCAGATTCAAATGCCATTACATCAGGATCATCCTACTTTGACTTCCGCTTACGTCAAAACATGTAAAATGTGAAATCTGCCCTGCACACAGGTCTGACTGTGATCTGATATCAAAACAGTGTCTTAACGCCTTTTACCCTCAAACTCGCGCCCCAGCAGACTAGTGTCAGAGCGGTTTCACTAATGCCATATGGTTGCTTTATAAAAAGTGCAGCTTAGGGGCACATTTAAAACTATTAGCATTCTGACCCGGTGATGAGCAGCAGGGTTACTGCAGAGCGTCAGCTCATGCTGCAGCCCTGCAGAGACGCCGTCTTCACAGCGGCTCTCTCTTCCCCTCGACACCCTGTCGTGTTAAGCTGAACCTGGGCTCGAACTAAGACCCTAAGAGGTCAGGAGGTCAATGCTTGGCCTCCCTAAAGGATTCACTGCCTCATGCCAGGGGTCCATCTGAACACAGGCTTTGTGTCAGTCTAGACTGCTGATAATAAGATTATTTTTATGTAGCTAAACAACCAGGTAACGCTTACTGAGCCTACCATACCCACAGTTTGGGTTTTATTACATAATAAGCCATAACAAAACACAAAACTGTTTTACAAAGGGCCAACCAATGCCAACCTTGCACAGCAGCTGGTAGAGCCTGATTCGGTGTCTGTAATCAGGCAGATCCATCTTACCAAGCTCCAATCTACAAAGTTTGTGCTTGGCCCATAGCAGCACAGCTGGATCAGCGTTCTTCAGAGCAGGAAGAGATGTCAGATACGAGCGAGACGACAGAAGGAACTGACTGCTGTTCTAGAGATTAGAACTAATGCTCACAGCTTCAGTAGCAGTTTACTCAGATTTTGACCAAATTTTGTATTACAGAAAGAACAAATATCAACTAGGGCTGTAATCAACCAAAGAAATTGTTGGTTGACCAAAACACAGCAATTGTCACCAAAAATCAACCAATCGCGGGGGGGGGGGGGGGGGGGGTCAGCGGACCGCGGCTCAGTAAAACTTATATCAGCACCTGCTTCTGTTTTAGCCCAGTTTTTCTGCTTTGCGTCCCTTTTTAAAATGCGCCACAAAATGACGTGCTGCTGCTGGATTAAACTTATATCAGCACCTGCTTCTACTTCTGTTTTAGGCCAGTATTGGCTTTGTGCCCCTTATTAAAATGCGCCAGAACATGACGCGCTGCAGCCACGGCGGGAGTGTGCCCGGCGCGCTGCCAAATGCCCTGCATCTTAAACCATTCATGGGACTCCTTAAGTGTTTCCATACAGAGTTCCATATTAGCCACGTTGTTCACTACAACAGACATTTTTTTTTCTGCTCGACCTTTGAGGCATCGGCAAGTTCATATAATCCGCAGCGATGTTTCTTCCCGTGTCCGCCTCTCCTTTTCTACCTCTCTCAAGCAAAAGACTCTTTGCTTTCCAGTTTTCATCAATGAAATGGGCAGTCACTGTCATATAGGACTCCATTCGAAGAGACATCCACATCTGTTATCTTTATCTATTAACTCAGAAACTTTGTCTTTTTTACTCCCTCGTATTTTGCTGTATGTGCGTGTGTAATTGTGTGGCGCGCTGGCACTGAATATTCAGGTTCCAATGTTTTTCTTGGACTTCCATGACACCAATGGGCCTCATACCCTCAGAAATAAAACTGACAATTCCACCTGTGATGTCGTTTTTGCATTTGGATATTTATATGAGGCATACAATCC
The DNA here is from genome assembly GCA_036419115.1 of Scarus forsteni. Classification (NCBI taxonomy): domain Eukaryota; kingdom Metazoa; phylum Chordata; class Actinopteri; order Labriformes; family Labridae; genus Scarus; species Scarus forsteni. The sequence continues at coordinate 7,600,893 of JAZDUH010000245.1, read as the reverse complement.
AGCGCAGACTGGGTGAGGGTTGCCGCCGCTGCAGTGGGCAGAGCGCATGCAGCGGCGGCATGCAGCTATAAAACGAATAAAGGATTATTAGACTAGAATATTGAAAATTTCTTAATATAATATTGATATTGAAATGAATGATAAATACATTAAAAGACAGGCTGTTACCTGTGAAACGGTTCACTTGATACATTTCTCCTGATAAAATGAACCATATACTGCAGGAGAGAATATAAATTGATACATTTGGTCGACCAATCAGAATTTTGGTCGACTGAGCACGCGTCGACCAATAAGTCGACCAGTCGACTTGGACTTTACAGCCCTAATATCAACGCTACAAACTTCTCTGTTGTAAGGACATTTTGCTCCACTACAGGTAAAATAAGTCTTGATGTTATTGTTGTGTCATATTAAAATATATCACGGTGAAAATGAATTTATTCACCAAGTTGTCACTTCTCGGTGCTGACAATGGACACATCACATTGTGTCCATGTTTCAGCTTTTTGAGACAGTTAATGAAGTAAATTCTGCCAATTTCAACATGCATTAAACTTCTAACTTACATAACTTAAGACAAAGTTTTGGTGTACTTTTAAGGGTAGGTTTGAGATGAGTTGGCAGGGGGTTTTTTTCCAAGCAAAAGGTCAACAGTTACAATGTTTTCAAGTGATTCAATGCACCATGCTGTATCACCTGCAAGGACTGCTGCATGTTTGTCAACAGATTGATACAATTACTCTGAGCCACAGGACCTGCAAGACCTGACAGCAGTGAAATCTTACCCAAACTGCAACACACTGAGACACATTGTGGGACTTTGTTAAAAATTAGCCACTGCCATGAGTGCCAATGATTAAAGAAGTTTTGTTGAACAAATAAGTACTTATTAAATTTAAATGGCTTTTTTATCAAGATCAATTTCAGAGTTTATAGATTATTCAGTTATACTAAAACAGGAAGTCCTGTAACAGAGAACAAAAAAGTTAATGTCTGATGTCAATCTTTTGTCCCAAACAGATCCCTGTCTTATTTCATTATTCAGGGGCAGAGAGAAATGAGCTGCCACATCCCATGACTCTTCGGACGACAAAGCAGAGGAAAAAAAACACTAAAGTAAAAACAGTGCAGCGGGAAGGAAGAGAAAAAAGGTTTGCTATAAAGAGACACACTGATGCCATCATAGAAATAAAATGCATTTTAATCTAAAAACTTGACATTCAACCCCCATAAAATATGATGAAGCCATCACATTTAGCTTTGGTGAATTTAAATGCATGAGCTCATATCCAGTGTGTATTTTTATGAATATATATTTTAGAAGGGAATACTTAGATGTGGATTATGAAAACAGCAGAGAGCAAAGAAACAGCCTCATTGGAATCTAAAAACAGAAAAAGAGGGTTTAAAAGTCCTTCTATGAATGAGCTGAACAACTCCACTAACAACCTTGTTCTTATTGACCTCAAAGATGCACAGTATAACTTGCCAAACACTTTGAGTTTAGAAATGGGCTGCATCAGCTATATGTATGCTTAAATGTAACACTGTTTGAATGGAGGGTCTCACTTGTAACTGACTTTACATTCAACTAACATTAGAAGTGTAACACCAGCTGTGATCTAATGTTGGCTTTTTATAACTTAAATATTACACGTCTTCTTATATGTGTAAAGTCCTCTGTCAATTATCTGTCATGGAGCATTACAGATTTTTACCACAACATTTCCAACATTATTGGGTGAGATATTGTCAAAAAATGTGGGAAATTGCCCTTTCTTGCATTGTTAACGATTCCTTGATGCCTAGATCCATATCCGGATTCGGATCACCACCAAAATCTAATCACTTATCCCTTGTGCCATGATTAAGATTCCCTCGAAATGTTATCAAAATCCATTGAAAACATATTGAGTGATTGGCAAAACCTCAAAAAACTGCCATATCCCCCTTTGCTAACACGTTTGTCATACAATTCTGCTCAAAATGTTCTGAGTTATCCTACTAAAAAACAAAATAACAAACACCAGCAGAAACCAAACACTTCAGAGGCTTTGAGACATGGAGTTCATCCTAGGAAATGAGTTCAGCCATGCACCATTACTATACAGTCCAGCTGCCCAATGCTTTTGAAGGTTTCAATACTTGATGCCACTGCTGTTCTTTTCTAAGCTATAATAATCATCTTATTATCATGTTTTGTTGATTAACAGCAGTCCATGGAGGTCATTGCCATCTATTAGTCTATTCGAGACAATTTGGTACTAAAGTTGGTTCATTAGCAAACACAACATAAAACGTGATGTGAAATAATTGGTCAAATTAAGCATGTCATTTCTGCATCAACGTTCTCAGTTTGGACTTCATGCTGTTGCTAATTTGCCTCAATGTACACAATCCATTTGAACATGCGAATAACTGGGCATAACTTAGTTATGCAAGAGTAAGACACAAATGTATTTCTTCATGTTTGGTGTGAACACAGCTTAAAAAAAGCTCAGTTTTACATTTGTATATCTAGACAAAAACATAATGCCTCCATGACTGGCTAACAAACAAGTAAATACAGGTACATCTCAAAAAATTAGAATATCATGAAAAAGTTCAATATTTTTCATCACTCATCTCAGAATGTGAAACCAATATATTATATAGATTCATTACAGATAGAAACATTTTAAACATTTATTGCTTGAAATTTTGGTAACTCTGTAATGAGTGATTAAAAATATTGAACCTTTTCATGATATTCTAATTTTTTGAGATGTACCTGTATATAGAAGTGTTTGTCAAACTCAAACTCAGTGTTAAACACTTTTCCACAGTCCTAAAGAATGCACCGAAATCAAATATCTTTCAAGTTATTTTTATGGTTTGAGACTTTCATAAAAATAATACAATTTTGACTCACCTTTCTGTGCTACAGTCTACCTCCTCATCAGGCACCTCTTGTTTGCCTGTCTATCCAGCTGCGTCCACGTCTTATCAGTCCTTTTGAGTCTGACCTTTTCCCACCCACATACTCATCTGTCTCCACTTTTTTGCCTCACTCTATATACCCTACAATTTCCCTTTTTCATCAGACCTTGACCTGTCTGCCAACCTGCTTGTATCTTCCTGTTTGTTTCTATCTGCATTAAGAAAAACTGCTGCTGCCTGCACTTCCACCTTAAAAATGATTCAGAAACAGCTGAAAAGAAACGGAAACATGTCATAAAATATCGCATTAAAAGTTTGCAAAAGATCTGGCAAGCTGCTTAAACATTAACCAGAATAGATTGGACATTTCTCTTAGTCCGGCAAGAAATGTCCTGGGTTCAAGTGCGATCTGTGGCCTCTTTTCCAGATGTCACTCAATACTCTTTCTCCCTGAATTTCAACTTTGTCCACCATCTTGTTCTTTCCATATAAAGGTAAAAGGCCAAAAGATTTATCTTGAAAATAAAAGACAAATATTGTGTTGTAAAAACTATTCTGTTAAGATAAATGTAGGACCGTCACGATGATCAATAAATCAATTAACCACACAATACTAAAAACGTCCTCGGTAAGTTTGCTGGCCTTGATAAGTTGACACGTGCACGCATGTTTGTTTTCCTCCTTTCTTTCTACCAAACAAGGTGGATGAGTAGATGGGTCACTCGGTGCAACTTTCTCAACACCTGGGTGCATCGGCTCTATAGCTGATTTATAGAACTATTTATAGATTTATAGTGGAGTGAGCATATGTCAGTCATTCAATCTTTGTAGGTGAGGCGGGGCCGCTTGTGCATGCACACTGGCCCTGTTTGCGTGGTTCAAAAAATCCTATTTACAATCAGATTGAAAGGTCAATCAGATTAGAAATGTCTCATGTAAAAACCTTAGCCAATCGGATTCACCCGGATCTGATTGTATTTCGGATCGGATTGTAAGAGGTAGTCTACACCGATTGATAATCCGCTCCATGCTTCATGTAAACGGCTGAGTGGAGCAGATTGGGTTTATAGAGAGGATTGTTCGGTCTGCACAGGTGCTCCATAGTACGTAAGAGGCATGTCGTGACATACGCAGAGTGTGCCCAAACAAACATGGCGAAAAAAACAGAAGAACTGGACGGTGGAGGAAACAAACTTTTTAATAGAAACCCTGCAAGAGTTAAAAATGACTTCAGAGCCTCAAATAAATGTAACCATAACACAATAAGCATCCCCAACAAAACACAACGTGGATCCATCTTTCTAGAGGTAAACAGGAAGCAGGAAGTGCATCTCTTCTTCTCTTACACATTTGCAGGTAGTGGCAGAGTGACCTTCTGCACATGTCAAAAAAACAACAACAATCGTATTCAGCTGGGGCCATGCAGACGCGGATTGAACGTGGATCTCTTTACTCAAAGTTCATGTATACAGATGAAATAAGATTCACTTAATTCGATCGATTTCGATCAGATGGAGGAAAACTACCCATGTAAACGGGGCCACAGAGAGCTGAAGTGATCGTTCCGAGGAGTAGCAAGGAAACAAACGCTAATATAAATGATGGCACGAAAGCTACGGTTCTTAAGCCGGCTGTCACAGCCCCATTGTGGGAATATTTTGGTTTTAAACAGAATGAACAAGGTGTGAGCCTGTGAACACAGACGAGCTGGTATGTCGCATTTGTTTGAAAGTCGTCGCGATGAAAAAGGGGAGGTGCAGCAGAGCCTTCGTCCTGACAGTCAGTGTCGTTCGCTACATTGCAAAAGAAATGCAGCCCTTCAATGCGGTTGAACAGTCAGCAATGTTACGAACATTTAACAACAGTACGAATTGACTGTGGGAACGTACATGCCCCAAACAATTCAGGAACTGTACAAACTCCCTTTTATTTATTGTTTTTATTTTTGTGTGTGTGTTTTATTGGAGCTTTTGTCTTTACAGAGACAGGATCTATTTTTTGTTATTATTTTATTGTTTTTGATTAGTATAATGATTGTTTTTTTTTCTCTTTTTTTGTTAGATTTATTTTAATAAAAAGCTCTAGACCTTCCAATTAAGGTTAAAGACTTAAGAAATTAAAGTTTATTGCTTTTGATACGATGTTCTCACTTTTTTTTGACATATACTACAAGTACATGAAAAATGATGTTTCAAAACAATATTGACAAAAATATTGTTATAATAATAATTCTGCAATAATTATCTGGCCAATTATTGTCCAGCAAAATGTGTTATCCTGACAGGCAGAGACAAATGTGTCCTCTTTAAGCATGTGTTAAACATCGTCCTTTTTCTCTGCATCAAGCTCTTCTTCCATCATATAGGTCGATGGCATTAGGTATCTTTAACCTGACATATAGTCACTTAATCTTTGAGTCCAATTAACCCGTGTGATCACACTCTTACTATTCCAGGAAGCAGTAAAAGCCCTCATTAACCTAAATGGCATCAGTATTAGTGAGCTCCAACTCCAGTCCATTTGTTTTCCTGTCATGTCATACAAAGTTAAACCCACACTCCTAATTAAGAACTTGATCTTTATCATTGGAAGCCAGACAGCAGGCGGCTCAATTGATCATCGCTGCCAGTTTATTTTGTTTACAATGATGATGATGCTGTTTTTTTGCCACAACATTACATAATTATTCTGGGCATACTTTCAAACAGGGTACTGATGTCATGTTGGAGACATAGAGAACTGCGTCTGACTCTGAACGCCAGGGTCAGCTCAGGAAGAGAGACAGAAAGTCGGTGGGGTTGGATTTAGTGTAACAGAGCAAAGCCTTGTTTTTCCGCTCGGCCACAGTTATCTGTTTGTAATCCTGCCTCAGATGTTTTCTTGGAGCCGAGACGGAGCTGCCCACGCGCTCCATTGTTGGACAGTGGAGTGGTAGGATGGAGGCACAGAGGAGAAAGGGCAAGAGACCAGAGTGTCTGTGTGTCTCTCTGCTGGAGAGCCACAGCTGCTCTATTGACAACGTAGAGGAAGAGAGGTCCAAGGCTCTCTGACAGCAGCTGCTACCAGCTTCTTCAGCAGGTGGCTTGGCCTCATTATCGAAATGGGGTTGCCAAAATCCTGTTTTGAACCCCTTTATAGGAATGTGTGACAAATATATGGACAATTGTGCTCTGTGTCTTCCAACAATTATGGACAAATGTTCTGCATCCTGAGGAGGGATGGGGATCTCCAGATGTGGGAAAGGGGTAGGAGAAATTATAGAGACGCTGAGAGCCTTGATTTTAAAGACAAGGACACAGATTCTAAGTTTAGGGGTGGTAACAACAAGAAATAAATGACACGTCATGAAACAGTACAAGACCACACAATTACTTCTTTGCCAATGAAGGTCTGTTCAAGTTACCATAACATATGCAATGAGCCCAGTCAAGAGGAGTCAATGTAGTGATTCATGAATCAAACTAATGGAAAAACTGTTTGTAATACTTTTAAGGCTTAAATATTCATAATCAAAAATAAAATAATCATATCAACAAGTTATTTTTTGAATTTGAGTCTTTGTTTTTATCGAATAAACAAAAAAGTGTCAACTATGGCTAAAACTGGCATTTTTTAAAAAGGAAAGTATATGAAACACTTTTTTACATTAATTTCCAATAAATAATGAGCTTTTTCTCAATTTTTATATCCATTCTGCCTATAAATTTCTTTGTCACAAGTTTGATGCAGTTCTTTGACAGCCACTCAGAGACACACATACATAAAAAGGAGGAGGAAAAGTAAAGAGAGAGAGGGGCAACATGTCTCAATATTAATTTACCCAACATATAAACTTGCTGAATGTTGTTATGCAAACATTTTTACAGGAACAACTGTGAACAGAGAATAATAAACCTGAAATTTACCAAACTAAAAGTTGGCCCTTGATCGACAGTGATTTTGAGTACAGTTGGGGAAAATATATTCATGCATATCTTGACAAAAACAACCATATTTCATGCAGGTATACTACAGATTATCTATGGTATTCATAAATCACATGCACATTGCTTACTGTAGCATTATTGAGGCTACGGCCCCTTAATGCATGGTGCATCCCTCCATCACATGAACAGATGATTCTAGAGCCTTGGACACTTTGGGCCACATTTGTGAGACTATTGAAGCTGTACATTCAAGCCCAAGGACGACAAACAGTGAAGTTGAAATTTATTGTTCAATAAAATTATTAAAACTGGTTGAAAACAAGTTGTGGAAACTTAATGTTTTTCATTGAATTATTTTTATGTGACAAAACGGTCATATTTATGCTTGAATAGGACGTAGTTTGTTTGAATTTCAGTTAATCCTCATTATTCCCATGGAAACTTTCTAAGAAGTTTCCCTGAAATTAACTGGAAATTTTATGCAATCGAAACTCCTGCACACCTCAGCCTGCACCTACAGCTGTAAATAAAAACCATCACCGTTGATGTGTTTAACAATCATCAACATCTCCTCTGCGCTTCTGTGCACAAGGCAAAAAGTCTGTGGCACCAGGACATCTCTGCATGTTCGTGGCACCAGCAACTGCCGTAAACATCTAGTTCCACCAGCTCTGATGGAGCACTACACGGGTAAGTGACAACAAGAAAGGTTTATTCATCATTAGTGAAAACATTGTTCAATTCAATTGTCCTTACAGCAGGATACTTCATGAACTGCTTCTTGGGTATTTCTGTACTGCTCTGTTGAACAAAGAAAGCATAAGTCTGATGCTGACTTTGTGAGATCTTTTCAATCTGCAACTACCTTTGAGGATCCTAATATTCAACAGAGCCAGGAGGAAAGGCCAAACACTCAAGCTATATCAAACTTAAAAAATGATCATTATTGACAGATCTCATGCACTGGTGATCTTATCATTACTGACAGTGAAAGGACAATTGTGACATCCCTATGCTGACCTTGTGCTTAATCAACAGAACCCAAGTCAAAAAGAAACAAATTTACTTTTGTTTGCAAAGAGAGCAAATAAGAGTTGACTGAATCAAACAGTTAATTATAATGACTGCCCACCTATTGATCAGAGTCCATTTAATTAGGCTCCGTTATCCCCCCTCTCTGCCATCAGTGATATGAGGATTAAGTGCTGAACATGCTTCTGAGTAATCCTAGGAGCCCAGAGAGCAACCACTTACACACCACTCAATCAATGAGGCTTGGGATTTGTGGTAAAGCCACAAGCACAGCGTGAATCTGTATTTCCTGAGCCAAGACCTTGTCCAAGGTCAGGACTCACCGTGCACTTAATGTGTTCATATTTCAAAGAAGAATAAGTGTGTAAGAAGTTCAGTGAAGGAGGCCAGCAGCAGCCGGGGCCTCTACTCGCTCCATGTGTCGTAGTAGCTTGCAAGTGAGGCGGAGCAGAGTGACAGATGCAGAGAAAGGACTGAGCATCTCAATCCAATAGTAAAAAAAAGCCCAACAAACTGCCCGTTTCTGTGGCAACGCTTTGCTGATGCTGCCGTGTTTATGATCCGTCTCCTCCCACCTCTTATCCCCTCGCTCCTCCCCCAGTGGATGACACAAAAATCCCCTTTTTAATCAGTAGTGACAGAGCCTGACCCAGATTGCCGGGAGGAGGCTGCATGGTTGGTGGTGTAGGGAGGTGTACTGAGGCCACAGGGACTCAGGATGGAGGGGGAAAGGTGAATCAGGCATGTTAAGACGAGAAATAAAAGACAAAAAAAGCAAACAGATCCCTCAAGGAGCAGCTCTTGGGCTGTTGCAGATGGCAACTTGCTTAAAAAAAAGTGCTTGTGGCAGGAGCAAGAAGCTTTGGCATACGGTCTGGTGAGGCTGCCTGAGGGTCTCATGTCTGTTTTCCAGCACTGATCCATTTCCTGCAGAGGTCTGACCCATTTCCTTGAGTTCCAGAGACTTTATGGTCCATCTCTAGGATAAGGACTTGTTGGGCCATATAGACATGTCGACTGATCAAACTTTGAATAAAAAGAGGCCCCTTTAAGGATGACTAACCATGCATGCAGAAAGATTTAATTTTGCTATTTGATTTACGTGACACATTATCCTCAAACTGTAATTATGACAATAACACAAACCACTGTACAGACCCTTTAAATCCCACATCACTGTAACATAACATCACCTGGATGCAAAACACTGCTGCCCCAGAAGCTGAGATGAATTATCTAAGCACACCTGTGTCAAACAACGCTTTGGATACATTGCACAGACTTTTATGCAATAGAATATCCTCCTGACATTAAATAAACTGTGAAAGGCCATAAAGCAAAGAAAATTGTGATGCAGGACATTTGTTGTCTTGCAGTGCTGATAGATCTGCATCATTTTGTAATTACTTAGATCCATTTGCCTAGCTTCAGTCTACTACAAGATAAGAGCGAGATGAGAGCATGACAGTATTTTATTTATCTACTCTAAAATATACATTATATTTCCTTTGTACTGCAATACAAATTTAAACTGTTTCACAAATGTTAATCTGCCATCATCTGATGTGTAAGCTTTTAAAACCAGCATGAAATTGGGGGATTGAGTGAAACCTTAGGATATTTATGACCAGCTGGACATCCAAAATGTAGGACTGTACATTTAGCAAAGCATGCAGTGCTCTAATAACAGTGCAAGTGCAATACTACCTCACAAAAACAGCAGATTGATGGGGGGAGGTGATTCACTACAGTCAAGCAACCATATGACTCAACAGCTACACAATCTGACACAAATCACACATCTGAGCATGTATGAAAATCAATCCAATGGCAAGTCAACACCCATCTAAGGTTCATTTAACACCTTCAGATTGCTTTTCAACCCCCTGCCCCCCATTAGATGTGCAAACCTTGATTCAAAAGGAGCTAGGACATTGTGTACAACGTTAATAAAAAGGAAATCTGCAGTTCGATTTACTACCTTTAAAAAACGGTTTACATCATGAGTGAATTACTTGTGGGAAACTACCCTATCTAGCAAAGCAAACGTCTTATTTTAGGGATTGCCCTGCTTACTTTAGCAAGACAGAGCTGTGCCTCATTCAGCACAACTTACAACATATGGCACATTACGCTGCACAAAATAATACAATACAGCCCATAATGGTGAGTTAATTAAGACGTACATTAGAGCTGTTGCTCTTTTCAAAAATTTAACTCAATAAGTTTTCAAGCATTCAGACAAATATTTGAGGATACTCAAACCACCCTGGCCTTGACACAGACACCTTACGACCATTTCCACATTTACCCCCTCTCAAGGCCACACAAGCTGCAATCTTGTCTGGGATGGTCTTTCTCCTTGCCTCTGGCAGAGGGACCATCTGAGGAGGATGAGGTCTTATGGGGCTGAGACCTTGACTTGCACTGCTGGTCTGCGTTGGGAGGATGAGGAGCAGGCCAGCTGCTCTGCACTTAGTTGACACACAGACTGGTCTTTGTTTATTATGCCATCTTTGGTGTGGAGCCCACAGTGCTTCCAAGGAGTGACTTTGCCTCAAGGTGTACTTCCTGTTAGTTCAGGTCAAGGTTGCGCTGGTAGTGCCCTCTGTTGGATTGGACAGTTCACTGCTCCAGGTGCCCTAATATGCTGCTGAGTTGTATATTCTCCATTATTATCAGCATATTTCCAATGCATATCAACAATTAAAATACAAATTTTCCCCTCCATGCTTGAACAGATACTTGAATGTCAGGTATAAGGTGACAGCTCTCACATACATCAAGCAACAAAGGAAAACAATAACCCTATTAATGCTTATTTGTAAAGTTCTGTCCTCAGTAAAGGGTTTACAATATGCTTTCATTTTTACACAACTTTTGGGTGTTGAGATTTGTAAGTCTTGATGGCAAAACAGTATGTTGATAGCGGCTTTTTAATCTTTCGGCAGCTAATGAAAGACAGAAACTTATTAATGAGAATGACAAGGCTCTATAGGCACAGCTCTTTCAAAGAACACTTCCTTCTCTGTGAGAGTGTTTTATAACTGCACTCACTTATCAATCACAATAACTTTCCATCCATTAAACTGGCGGCCTTGTGATGTGTACAGTCTCCTTCTGCAGAGCATTATGCCAGCTCAGTTCCTTTCTGACTCTGGAATATGACACTCAGAGTATTGGGGATAATTAGTGATTAGCTCTGAGACAGCAGCTGCCTGTTGTTGACCAGTTGGACACCAGATAATCTCATGTTTGCTGCCATCTCTCCCCTCTAGGACCAGCCCAGGGTAATTGAGCGAGGTTCGGCCTGCAGCTCAAAGTGCTGCGGACGTCTGCTGGTGGTTCGTGGACCGTTGAGCTTCCTGTCACACAGTTCATTCCAGCGAAGCAGAAAAGTAGTGGCTGGCTGATGAACATTTACAGCACCAACCGTTTATCATCTTGAGATAAAACAAACTGGTGTTGCTAGGCAAACCCAGCGTGCAGCTTATGGCAGGGAAGGAAAAACCCATTTAGAATCTAATCCTTCAAGATGACATTAACATGCGCCGAGTTTAAGTAGCTTATATAAACGCCCTACTGCAGCAAGTGTTTGGAGTCAGAGCATTTTAGCAGGAATGTTGACAAGACTCTCGAGGATCCTTTTGAGATGCTTTTCTAAGACTACAATAATTTTCTTTTTCCTAACAAACCTGGAAATATATTTATCGCAGCAGAGCCAAAGAGAACATAAGAAAACTGAAAAATTGTTGGGAAAGATTTTAGGGATTTAAGGGGACTGTGTAAGCCACAGTTAAGGTCTGAAAGACAAAGTGCAAACATGTGGTTAGCTACAACAGCAGTGAGATATGAAGGCAAATTATTGTATAGGTTTGCTCTCCAGGTAAAAGCAGTTATCTTGTCTCGGGTCTCAGGAGGAAAAAAAGGGCCTTTGTGCTTCCAACAGATAGTTTGTTATTCCTAGTTAGGTAGTTTGGCTGCAAAAGAGAGAGAGCACATTACAGAGATAGAGCAAGCATGTTGGGTACACACTTTGACATGCTTGAGTTTGCCGTTAAAACTCACAGGTACTTCATACTTTTGTAGAGCTGCAAACCGTCAATGCTGTCTGTATTTGGTAAATGATGTTAAGTCCAACTTAAAAAAAAAAAACATTTGCACCTCTTTCTGCAACCAAAAATATTTTTTATAAGCAACCAATGTGATTATTCAGCTGAAAATAGAGAATGCCTTCTTGGATTGTCAAAAATTCCTCCCTCAATAGACGGGCCTAAGTTTAAGTTTGATTGACAGCTGACCTGACAGGGTGCTGAGACACAGTGTAAACAAAATAGTTTGCAATTCAAGAACAGGTTTCTGTTTTTGAATTGCAAAGTGTTATTTAAGAATAAGGAGCACATCAACTAGTACTTTAACTCTACCAATCAGGCTCCTACACAATGACTAAAATTTAATTCATGACTTTTAAGACCTGACCTGAGAAAAAATAATAAAACATATTGGAGGTCAATAGATGAGTGAAATATTTAGTTTTTACAAACTGATTTGATAAAAGGACAGTTCATTCTCATTAGGGATGGGATTAGGTGAGATACCAATACCATTATGCTTATCGATCCAATGTTATACTGATTCCCTTATCAATTCCAATGGATTTTCAGCACAATAAAAGCAGATCTCCAGATCAACACCCAAGACACTGCTCTTTTGATATTCAGTGCAATACTGAAAAGTTTCAACATCTTACTGGTGTTTTCATCCTTGCTTCAAATTAAACTAGCTGAGAGGTGAAGACAACTTTAAAATAGTAAGTAGACGCACAAACATTAAAAGCTTCTGTGTATCTGTTATGGGGGTGAGCATATGGAACAGTCTAAGTGAGGAAATAAAGAAATGTCCAAGTCTTTTTGTTTTGTTTTGTATTTTTTCTGTCTTGACAGTGATTTTACTTTAACCTCATGTTTGAAATAAATGTCAATCAATCAATACATGTTGTGCTGTCAGTGCCATATTGTGGTAAATTAAGCCATAATTCTATACCATTATGCCAAACTATCTGCATATTGCATCCAGCTGACTGCCTCTGATGAGAGCATGACATTCTTCATTTGCAAGGCAGCCAGATCCTAGTAAAGAATTGATAAGGGTTTTGTTAAGCAAAAACACTTTTGTAATCAATTATTTTTGCTTAATTATTAACGATTCTTAACGGGAGCTCAGTGGTACACTAACATATCTTGAACCAATCTGGATCACCTCTGCTCTGTCCTTCCCCATCCCTTCGCTATACATTTCAATCAATGAATCATTCAACCAGATGTTTAAAGCAGGGTTTTTTCTTTGAAAACATTGAAAGTACTGTGTTTTAATAATGGATGCATTGGTTAACATTTTCTTAACAAATGCTTTTACATATCAGCTGGTCCCTCTCACCACAGAAGCAGCACCTATCACTCTGGCTAAGATCCATATAGGAGAGAAAAATAAATTACCTGACTTTTACCTGAATAAAAGTTTAGTCTCTATCCAATAAATGCCCTCTACCCCATTAACAGAGCCCTTTGTGTCCTGATGCTTGTTTAAAGTAACATGAAGAGCTTCAAGCAGGTATGTTAGCTTAACAAGTAAGAAGGGAATCCAGACTTGCTGGTTTGATTGACCTAGGCCATAATACTAATATACAAGACCATGACCCTCCACCCCAAAAGGACCTGACTCCCTGTTAGATCCTCCCTAGCAGAAAATGAGGGTAAACAGTCATGTCAAATAGTTTCAAGTGGTCACTGACAGGTTTGTTTTGCGGTTGCTGAATGCGACAAAGTTGACGAGTTATCTAGCAAGCAGCTAATATATTAGCCTCGCACTATGTGCAAACAGATGGACTCGTCTAAACTCTCACCACATACTTTTTCACACTGCTCAGGAACAAAAGCCACAGATAAAGATCCATATATTGTATTGCAGAGGCACAATTTACATATTTAAATCTATGTACTTTTTTTTGGCTGATATCCTCAGTTGTTGTCAGGTTGGATGCCACAACAGTTTAACACAGCAGTGCTATGGTGACAATGCCTATGTAGAGGACATACTGTCACTTTTATTTACTGTAATAAAAAACAAAGAGCCTGGTGCCATAACTGGGTGGGGTTGATGTTGAAGTTCAGTCAGCACATGAAGCATTCAGCTACATGGAAAAAAAGTATGGCTCCATTTCTTAAAATAGGCATTTGTTAAAAGGCTAATGTGAGACCACTGTAGTCAGTGGCTCTCATTGTGTGTGTGTGTGTGTTTATAATACCTGCTGTACATGCCAGTCAGGGACAGACCTCAAAAGTTATGAGACATGCAATTATAAATGACTGTGCTAAGACTTTCTCTTAGGAAGACCAACACACACAATTCAAAGAAGAGGGTGTGGATACTTTATTCTCTTTATTGTTAGCTGTATGTTTGTGTTTAGAGCTTATTAGAAACTGTTGGCCCCTTGTAGCATGCTGACGTTGGCATTTAACTTAAAGCACCACAGTGCCTATGTTTAGTCACTGAACTGCTAACATGGCTATAGTGGGCGCAGCACATACAGCTTGCATAGCACATACAGTATGGATGCTGTATGAAGCAGAAAACAAAACTTGCTGCAAACAAACATGCCACTCAGGGAAATTAAACTGAAATTATTATCTCTGTCAGCCCTGCAGGCTTAGAATATGCATTTCTTAAAGTTATAATGAATCATGCTATGTCTAAATGAGAGAAAATCTGTGAATTTTATATAAAATACACATGAAAATGATGAATTAATAAATGCCATCTTTTTAGCTGTCAAGTATATCAGAGGCAGTACATTCTGTGCATTACACTTTAATGAAAAAATCCCCGTCTGTTTAAAAGCTTTTGAACTTAAAGTAGCAGCTGCTTGGAGTTTGTGCTGTACATCGGCAAAATCAGCTCTAAACCCTTCTGTGTGTGTATGTGTGTCCTGTACAGTATATTTATGCAGGCAGGGGTCCTGTGGGAAGAGCCAGAATTAGCAATGGATAGTGAAAGGTCATAGAGCAGTGGGAATAGGGATCCTGTTGACGCAATCTGTCCAATCATATTTATTTCCTTTGGCCAGAGACCAGTGCCTACGTCTAGACTGGAGAAGCAAAACAACGTGATCCAAGAAGATACATGTGCTTATGTGTGACTCTGCATTTTAACTTTATCAAGGTGGGGACACAGTCAAGGACTTCCTTTTTTCACAGTGCAGTAAAAGCTTCCTCAAGTTTGTGATAGTGGCAGTGAACATATCTTTCCTGGACAGGGATTATAAGCTTCTAAAAGAGTGGCAGCAGACCTTTTCCTGAGTGTTTTACAGCTGTTTAAACAGCAGTAAGCCGTGTCTGCTGCAGTATACACAGTAAAAGCAGGCAGCCGAAGCCTCTGGAGGAGTTGTTTTTCACAGGCCTGTGTGGTATGCATGTGCGGCCCGGCCCACTCAGACCCACCTCACGGCTGGCTGGTTGGCATTCCTGCCTCACTCTGTAATTATGGCTCGTCTCCAGGCCTCTCGGCTCTGCTCTCTGTGCTCCGCTGTGATCTCTTAGGGCGGGACTTTCCTCCATCAAAGGCTCACAGTTTTCACCTGGCCTTTTAGCTCAGGCTCTAATTTTAACAATAACACATCACTGGGTGAAAATGTGCAGTGACAACAACGGCAGACACCCTTCAATTTCACATGGAGTCATGCGTCAGGAATAAGGGTCAATTATGATGTTGTTCACCTGCTGCTGAACTTGACATTCTGGATCTGTTTCAAAACATTAAAGTAAATAAAAGAACAGGACGGAGGCAACGGACCAAAAATCATATCTCACTATTATATCAGTGAATGTACATACTATAACAAAGTGAGGCACTAAATAGAAGTTTTCTGTAAACCAAAGACCAACACATCCAGCATCAGACAAACCAAATCCCAGTCCAGATGGTGCTCTATTTAGGTGCCACTCTAAATGTAAGAGCCAAAGATGATGAACCCTGTGTTCTCGTATACTGTAGCAGTCCAATTCTGCTCCCCCAGAAGGAGAAATGGACATCAAAAGCATTATCATGTGGGCTATGACCAGAATACACATAAATAATGCTCTTTTCACCCCAAAAAGTATCATTTTCAGACACATGAGGACACTGGCCTTTTTATAGAAGTATTATTTTAGCACCTATATTGCAAAAAAAAAAAAGTGCTTTTGCAATTTTAGTTAATGTGGTGGAGGAATCTTATTGAGAGGGTTGCCTTTGCCATAAAATTGTGAATACAACACTGGGATATAGGTTTCAATTTCAATCTAACAGGGAATTAAAGCCAAAAATACACTTTAAATTTGGTTATTATACAGAAAGTTTTAAGTAGCTTGTCTACAACCCTCTCAACATGAAGAAAAATAATCTAACCCTTTCTTTTCTTTATCCACTTTTGTGTAAACATGCTCCATTTGAAAAATATATATTCTTAATGATGTCATTAGGGGATATGCTGCCTCTCCAGAAGGAAATACTCCCATACGTTAGTAAAACATGCCTGAGCATGTCTGTTTAGCCACAGTAAACACTAGAGCTAAGCACCGCAAGGCTGAAGCCATCCACTTCTTGGGGGGGGAGGTCTTGTCAGAAACAGCTCATGAACAGGTTGTTCTGTGCAGGGTGAAAACAAAGGGGTTTCTGCACATCCAAAATCCAAATTTCAAGTATACATTTAGAGGAGAAACTTCAGAAAAATGTTTTGGGGCATCTAAGTCCAGTGCAAACCTGGACTGCAACCTTTACATCAGGGAGGGTGAAACTGGATCTCTTTGGTAAATCTACATGGGCTGAATGCTGCTGCAGATGCACCTTAATGAACAGCTTACTGTGCAATGTCAACATGTAGATGAAAATAATTTAACATATAAACTACCTGCTTATGCAAACACTTAGATTATGTAACATTCTACTTAATATATTACATATGAGACATAACTCCCAAATTAGACAAGTTATTTTAAATACATCTTCTTGATATCAAAAATCACATTATTGCACATGATTCTTACTGTAAACATTTTTGTGCAGAGCACAAGGCCAAGTATATACTTTATATCGTAAACAACATAAAATGCTATTTTAATAACCATAATTCCAATGTATATCTTGAAAATTCAATATAATTATCTGCCCTTAAAAGCAAGTGCAGTAGAGAAAGGGTGTTGCTTTAAATCTTTTCTCTCAATAAGTGTGGAAAAGCTTCAGGTCATGAAGTTAAGAAAGAGTTGATGTGTCCGATGGCACGTAGAGGACCACTTGCAGAGTGAAAATGAGCATGCAGTATCAGCAGAGGAAGTTTTACCTTACTGATTCATGGCAGCGCATGGCAAGAGTGTTATAAAAAATGTGTCAGGCTGAAGTTTCATATTTCAGATTCAAAAAAGTGTTTTCCTCTCTAGTTTCTCTTTGGCAGCTCCTCGTAATGCGTCTAATTTCAGCTTGAAGCGTTCTGCAATACATCTACAGAAAGTCAGAAGAAGACTGACTGATTGGCTTTCCCGTTTTTAGAGTCTACAAATAAAATTAACTTCCTGTCCTCTTAGAGTTTCAAGAATTACAAATAAGTTAGTACATACAGTGTCATCACATAGATGCATAAGTATGGATTCATTGGGCAGCGCCAAGTCCAGGGCATGTTTGGTACAAAACACTTAGGCAGCAAGAATTATGAAACAAGAACCGTCTGTCACAGCTGGAACAATGTTAACTTGTTGACGTAAGCTGGTGAATAATCAAAATACATTATCAGTATGTGAAAGGAAATCTCTCAGAGTTTAACACAATCTGCTCCATTCATGCAGCTGTGGGCACATGACAGGCCTGCAGCAGACGGATTAGGACGATCAGCTGAGTGCGACTCAATACCACATTGTTCCTCGCTGCTCACCGCTTGTTTTTCCTCCGACTCTCCTCGCAGCTTATCAGAGGAGGACAGAACCAAATCTCCCTTACCTACGCCTGCCAAACTTCAATCACTCAGTCCACTGACCACCACAAACTGTGAACAAACCACCATACCAGAGCCAAAATGTCAGTCTTTTGTGGCCTTTCATTGTTTTCCAACAAAGCCAGGGCTGTTTTTCATGGAAAACACTCATGTTGAGGAAAAATAAACACAAACGGACAGCCATTAAGGAAATCAGCTCAGGCTTTGAGATTACAGAGCACACTGTGGCCTTTGTTGGCGAGTCACATCTGTATTTGAGTGACAAAAAGCAGCCACACAGCATGCTGTAGAGGGAGAGGGGTGTGTGTCAGCCTCTATTCACACTCTCATTGTCTCTGTCCCACACTGATAACAAACAGCATGCACCATGCAGCTACATCTCATCCACTCCATCAAAGGCTGATGTGGCAGTCTGCAGAGCAAACAAGCAGGTCCACAACGTCAAAACAAGGAAACATACTATTATAGTGGCTGTGAGAGGCAGTTATCGTCTTTGCAAAGAAGAAGCTTACCTGAACATACACATACTAATTTTACTTCATGAAAAAGTTCAACAATTTCTAAACAAAAAAAAAAACAGGAAGAAAACAATGATAACAGTCCAGGATTTAAACTCAGACAGTACTTGGGTGGGCCGCAGAGGAACTTTTAAGTCCCATGAAGGGGTTTCCAGCCACAATATTAAAGAAAAAGTACCGGGTACAACTGACATCTCTGTGGGATGAGACCACCACAAATATTCCCTAAATGCACTAACCTGGTTCAAAGTCTTATCAAGGATGCATCATAAAGGAATTACTATCATGACACATTCCACAGTTTAACATGGTTGCTGAGATACCTTATTGGTAACACGTCCACACAATCCCTGATGACCTGCTGTGGCTATGGAATATCAAATTCAGCATTACATCTGCATGTTAAATAATTTGAGCCACTTTACAGAGCATACTGCTGAGGAATACTGTCCAAAGAGCAGAAACACATTCGAAATATTAACCCTTTTAAGCAGGACCAAAAGTTCACAGCCCGATGTAGTTATTCAGTGGGAGAAAGTGTACCCAGCAGCTTGCTGGACTAGCTTGATGTAAACTCTTTCCCCTCTATCAAAAACTGAAGCAAATTACTGTTTCTAAGTTGTTTTGTTTGTTTTCAGGTAGAAATGTAATACTGAAATCACTGAATTGTATCTTATCTTATTAAAAATCCTTGAAATTAAAGATGAGATTTAAGTGTCCTGGTCCAGATAGGCAGAAGCACACATTGCAAAGTTTTTGACGAACAAGCAGCAAAAACACACTGGATAAGACAAGATACTTGAAACAACCAAATCCTAATAGAAAACAATATTTCCCACAATGAGGTATGAGGTAAAACAGAGAAGTGGTAGACTGATGTTGATTAGTGAGCTTTAGAGGTGCTCAAATGTTTTTACAGCTGATTTGAATCTAAAAATTGAATCCAGGGTAGTGCTGCAAAAAAGTGCAGTTCCTCACGTTCACTAGAAGCTGGCTCAAAAGTTTACCAAGTCCCATACACAACTAAATTAAAATGTTCATTCTTCCAGCAGAAACAGTTTTAGATAAAAAAGCTCACATCTTTATCAGCACACTGGTGCTAAAGTTTATTGTAGGTAATCCAAGTCTTATAGGCTGAGCCTAGGGGTAATGTTTTAGTCAGAAGTAGGCTGATCTGAGTGACAGACAGATCTGCCAGGAGGCTTCAGGCTCAGATGTCAGGAGTTTGTTTGAGATAGCATTTGCAATATGGCAACCTCTGCTTCAGAGACCTGTGGGCACTGTCCCTGAGACTACTGTATATCCACATTTTACATCTATGTTTTGGACAGATTATTGCCATATTTTTTCAGCATTATATCTATCCTTTAACTTTTCTCACAATGATAAAGACAGTAAACACAAAAAATGTCAAACCGTTGCTTTTGTTGGACGACAACTGTGAGCCATGACATCAAACTCAAACTTGGTTCTGCTGCTTTAATAAATACTCCAAACAAATCCTAACATGAGCTGCCTGACTGAATGGTGTTTGTTTTCTTAACGTGTTGCTGTTCAGCAGTATCACCAGGTGGTTCCCAAAAATAGCTCCACCTATCAAAAAAATCCTCCAAGCCTCAGAGTAGCCCTTTAAATACAAAAACAGCAGATTATACATGTGGCATCAAATCATATCCCTAAGCAGCCATTGCGTATTCACAAGTTTGCACAGAAAGCACTTTGAATACACCTTTAAACCTCAAAGAGCCGCATCAGCAGCATCTCGCCTTTGAGAGGATTGAGTGAAGCAGAGATGTTTAACCCTCCGCTGGCCTGTGAGCGCCGTAATGGAGATTAAAAAGCTGAAGATCTGCTCACCTGGCACTCATGTGAGCAGGTCCGTGCTTGTGACAAAGACAGGAGGTGTGCTGCAGGAGAGCACACAAAGATCCTGTGTTGACTCAACCTATCTAAACATCATCCTTGGTGCTGATGAACAAACATATTTTACTTTCTGATGCACCAGCTTCAGCTGCCTTGGGAAATTAGTGTGCAGTGGGGAAGATATTTTGGATTTTCCAGTTTGATAATCATCTGTTTCTGTGAACACTGATTATCTTAAAGTGTTATTCAGTAGAGCAAAAGATCCTCAAATCTGTCTTAAGTGGCTGCTTTAGAACAGATCAGACGAGGGAAATCATTTCAAATTTAGCATAACACAGAAACAAATAGGATTGCGGGTCTATTTGCTAAAAGAGAATTAAGCCATGTCCTCAAACAAACAGGTATTTTTGGAGTTGCAGCTATTGGCCTTTTTCCACTAGCACACCTTAGCGCTACTCTACTCGGCTCTACTCGGTTTGCAGCGTGTTTCCACTAGTCCGGTACCTCCTAAAACAAGTTATTTTTAGTACCTACTCCGCTCTGGTTCTAAGCGAGCTGAGTCTATACTAAAAGATGACGTCACCAACTGCCGGCTACTGATTGGTCAGACGATGTCGTCATCGATGAGTCATGAGCGCGACGACCTAGCATGCTAGCGGTAGCTACCGTTAGCTTACCTTTATACGTCTTTTCTTTGCAGCTCGATTGCTCTCGTCCTCGGCTTCATTCTGTTGTATAGCTTCCAAAACTCTCCTGTGCTTCTCAAGGGGTATTTCTTCTTGACATCTGCAGCCTTCTTACGCTTTCCTTTTTTACTCGGTTTGTGAGTGCCGCTCAGCTGTTTACAGCGACACTGCACCCCGTTGGGCAGGCGACTGGGGCTAATGGAAAAGCAGTACAAGGCGAGTAGAGTACAGCCGGGTAGAGTCGGGTAGAGCCGAGTAGAGTAGAGCAGGGCTAGTGGAAAAGGGCCATATGTTTGTGTGGTTTGGCCCTTCAACATAAATGCAAATGCAAACAGAAATCTCAGCAACAAATAATCCAATTGTTTGGAAAATTCTGACCAGGGTGAAGACTTAAAAAAGTACTCTTAGTTAAGGTTAACAGTTTTCATTCAGCCAGGCCCCATTTGCAGTCAGTCGTTTTCCTGCCCCTCTGCTCACCACTTGCAGAGTCACTGAGGGGCATACTTGAAATATCATAAAATACAAACCTATATGAAAACAATAATTTCTTAAGTAAAAGCACAGGAATCAAAACTGCTATTTGTCCCTTTAAGTCCACATACTACCTTCTTTTTAAATACACATTTAAACGAGAAGCACTCATTGAGCTCAATCCTCTGCTGAGACATTTGTGACGTTCTTAGCCAAGTTATCACCGAAAATGTGGAAAACTGCTCATTCTTCTAACGGTAACAGATCACTCTAAAATTCAGGATCCACCAAACTTGTATGACTTCTTCCTTGTGCCATTGTCGAAACTTTAATAAAAACCTGTTTCGAAATTTTTTTAAACATTTAGTCTTCTGTAAAGATTTGAAAAGATTTAAGTCTAGAGTCAGTATGTCAAGTTCCAGGAAAGCAAGAACCCAGAGAGGTGAAGAGGGTCAGATTCTTATTACTGCAGATTGTTCTTAAATTCACATTATTTTTTAACTAAATCAAACTCACTACATCCCTAATACATTGCCAACAACACAAACCCCATTGATGTTTTCAATAAGACTAAGCGTTACTGTAATTTGATGACTGTTTGCTGGCGGCCACTTTATCTGTAGCTGCCTTTCACACAGCAGATGTTGAAACAGCAGGAGCTCTTATGAATGCCTCTTTTTTATGTCATTTACATATCAGCATTAGGCTAAATCAAAAGACTTGTTTTAGGCTAAAAGCCTTTGGTAAGAATGCCTGTTAGCACCAGCAAACATGACATAAACCATGACACAAAAAGACATGTGAAAATGTAACATTCATTGCAGTGGAATTGCAAGAATTCTTGCATACTGCAGACATTGATGCATGCACTTGACAGCTACAAACAGGGCTTTTTATATTCCCTTGCATGAGGATAAAATACTGTTGAGAACTTAAATTGTGCGGACCGGAGTCTTTTTCAAAATAAAAAAAGAAAAACTCTCATTTAAACTACCTATTTGTAGCCTAACCAATCTGACTTGTATATCTGGTGACTACATCATCATCCAACTTGAACCTCTCAATCTTCCTCCATTCACTTTCTCTAGTTGACAGGACTTACCAATGTAAAGGGAGGAGTCTTTCTTCTTCACGTGGTCATCTATGTAGGAAACACCAAGCGGTTGCACCGGTGTAGCCCCGATCCCCAGCAGGACCTGAGCCCCAATAAGCAGCAGGTACATCATGTTGGTGTTGGCCTTGTTGGCGCACGCTTTTTCCTCAGCCTGCGCAGACCTGATGCTGCTTGCATTGGAGCAAACATCCCGACCATTGACAGTCTTCCACATTTCCCCAGCCTCATACTGATACTGATTAGTCAGAAACTCGGGCAGTGCTGAAAGAAGAGCCCCTAGGGCCATGACGATTCCACCGCAGCCGATCAGCCGGGGTCGGTGCGCTTTGGCCCCGAAGTAGCTGACAAACAGGATCAGGGCCAGGTTTCCTATCTCAAAGCTGCTGGCTATCACTCCCACGTCAGCACTCTGCAGGTTGAACCGCCGCTCCAGGGTGGTCAGCACACTCACCTGAAATAAGCAGTTAGGAAAGAAAACACAAAATCATCAGAAAGAGGCACAGATACAGAACAAGGATGTAAGGTAGGAGGGCCACCTAACAAAAAAGAAAACAGACAATATAACTTCTTGATATCAATTATCATCAGCATTTGATAAATGTGATGTTTGTACTTGGATTATCAGCTCAACTATTTTTCATTATTCATCATTCAAAATATTCACAAGGAAGAGAAGAGCCTGTTGAGTTCTCAGCTACTCTAACAGTCTTGATAAATGCTAGCTCTGGGAAATAAGGGGGCATAGTGCTCGAGGCTTTGAATTCATAAAGGTCATCTGGTGTGCGCAGCAAGAGAGGATTAAGAATAGTGTCATTATTTTGGCCTCTAAGGTGATATATATGAATAATTATTGATCATCTTCAGATAGTTTGTAAGAAAGTAAAGTGTTACAACTCAGAGTAACAGAGAAGTTAAAATAAAATCACTGCAGACCTGGTGAAAAAAAACACAGAATAGATGACTTGTAATCATAAATTTAAAAAATACTCTGGAAATCGAATGTGGCTGTTAACTGGAATCTCTCCTGACTCTACGGGATCGTCGGTGTCCCCTAGCACTAACTTTATATTTGATCTTTATGGGAACAACTGTGTTTGAAAGATTACAATCTGGTCAATTAAAAACTGGGGTCAAATATATCCCAGCCAAAATTGTTTTTAATTAAACCTTGCAGTACGGTCTTTAATTTTAAAAATTTTGTATATGTAAATCCATAGTGAAAAGACATTGATTTCTTCATCAAATTTTACGTTAAGGTGACATCCCTTGGTCGCCAAGGCTGAAAAATTTGAACTTTTCAGGCCTTTCTCGTGTGTTGCGGCACAGCAAACAAGCGTTGAAACTGTTTTCATTCCAGCTTTCATTAGAGGGCCAATCCATGTTCATGTCCGTGCCACAGAAGTGGCAGCCCTCTAAGATCCTGTCCTTCCTCAACTCCTTTATCAGCCGAGGGAGATGAAAAGCTGCAGTGTTTTACAGTTGGTAGATGATGAAGAGCATACAGTTGGAATGATGTCATCTAAAACATGATCTATGATATATGATCGCAGAGGAACTGAAGCAGATGTCACTTCACTGAGCGATACAGCTGTGACAAAATAAGCTGTTTTATGGACCAGCGACAGGCCTTGGGTGGGCAACGTGGTCTCGGCCGCTAAGTCGCGTTCGCCGTGAACGCACCATAAAGCAACAACTTCCTGTTAGTCTTATTGACCCATCAGATGTGCCTATTTTCTTCTTGTATTGTTTTCTTGACAGCAGTGTCTAATCAGAAGCTGTCAAAAGTCAACATCGGGAAAGATAGTTGTCATGTTTCAAGTGTGACTATGCGTCTCTTAAAAACATTCATTCATCCTTTTTCATTTTCTATACCCGGCTATCCCTTTCGGGGTTGCGGGGGGGCTGGAGCCTATCCCAGCTATCATCGGGCGAGAGGCGGGGTACACCCTGAACCGGTCGCCAGTCGATCTTTAAAACATTTGAGGAAAAAAAAAACACATCCATGAGTTCTATCAATAACTCTATGTCGCAAAAAATGTGAGGGAATAATTGAAAGTATTTGAAAATTTTGCTATGAGTTGTCTACTTTCATTTTTCCCATGATAGCTAAGGCTTGAGGGAACCACATGTAGAAAAGCTTGTCCATTAAAAAATCTGAGTGATCCGTACAAAGTTCTGTGAGATTTAAATAGTTTTGAATTTTGTTGTACAACTTTAAATAAAGAATCTGACAACAAGACAGGAAAAATAATCTGAAAGCTCATGTCTAGAAAATGATGTCTTTAGCTTGATTGTGCTTGACGGGGTTGACAGTTTACATGCAATACAAAAAAGTCCAGATGGAACAGTACACTAGAATGGCTTAAAGTTGAGGATGTGAAGCTAACTACCAAGTAGAATAATTCTAACACGGCTGTTGTCACAAAGTTGAGATAATTTAATTCTGTACTTTTATCAGCAGCTGTCTGATGTTTTTAATCCAGCTCTCCATACTTCAGTCACAGTCAGCAGATAGCAGCTGACACTTCAGTTATGGTGGCACCAAATATGGCTGCTCCAACAAATCCATCCGTAATATAACTCTATATTTGTTTCTTCTGGAAAGTCCCCTGCAGAAAATGTGTGTTGTTAGCATCACTCTTCCTCCTTTGCCTTTCCATCTGAACATCCTGAATAACAAGCTCTTCGAATGTCCTGCACCGAGGCTCCTCCCTGGAAACAGGCCTCTGTTTCTGATTATCTGGGCACAGCTACATCTACTGACATGATTATATTGAGAAATGGCTTATCATAAACTTATTTCCCTGTCACCAGCCGCCTACCGCACAGCAATATGATGCTACCAGTCACTTACACACAAAGTAAATAGTTGTCCAAGGTTGTTGTTCAACAGTCAGTCGGACACTAAATTAAAGGGAAGTAAAAGGTCATCAAGTTCATTGTGGTTTTACAACACAATCTGTTGTGAGGAGGACACTGTGGGTTTTGTACCATGTGGGAGGAGGCTCCTGTGCCATGAGAACTACTCTGTCACACTTAACAGTTATTGAAGCTATTTTCAGAGCCGTCCCAAACTGTCCTTGAAAGGGCACCACAATTTTCCATTCCCCAGCCGGCTCTGTTTAAGAGTTTTGATTGAGCTCTGAAAAAAGAATCCTGCCAACAAAAACATCCCCTTGAGAGGAATGTGACTTCATCTCAGTGAGAATCAGCTCGTGGAAAAATGTCCCATCCAGTGTTTAATCATACCAAAACTTAATGTACACACTGGGTTTAGATCAGGATGTGTTTAAACAGGGAAGAGTTATGCTGAGTGCCAAAGGGCTGAATATGGATGTGAGCACAAGGATTCTCGTTTTCTATGCAGCTGCATATGAATTTAACCTTCAGCTATACATTTTGTATGGTTTGCTTCACTTAATGTCAAATCTTATCTAGACTCTGGGAGCCTTTCACAGATTTTTCTTGCTGAATTTAGGACCTTCACCTTAAACATGCAAAGGCATCTTATTGGAATGTGCAAGACCCTCAGCTCACAAAACAAGACAAGACTTGGCTCACAAGAATAGGGAGATATGATGATGTAGCATTTTTCATAAATTCGGGTTCAAGAGGAGTAAGAGAGAGCAAAATATAACTTTTTCCACTGGTTCCTCCTTTGGCAGATGAACCTATCATCAAGCACCTCCCACCCATAATCTTACACAAATGAACATAAACATTTTGGTCCAAACACCATACCACATCCATAGCAACAAATATTTACATTTTCAAAACATAATCTAAATATGGGGGTACTTCTTACATCTAATTGGAGAGACAGGTGTGTGGGAGACATAAAGGTCCATTCAGAAGAAAAGATAAGCTCCTGCACACTGGCTAACTTGCAAGACATTAATTTATTTGCAACGTTTCAGTCTCAGGCCTTCGTCAGTTTGCACTGTGGCACAGCAGGTAGTGTACAGGCCTCACAGCCTGTTCGTGTGGAGTTTGCATATTGTCGTTGTGCATGTTTGAGCTATCTCTGCTTTCTCCCACAGATCAAAAACATGCGTATAAGTATGATTGGTGTGAGCGTGAATGGTTGTCTGTCTCTCTATATGGCCCTGTGATTGGTTGGCGGTTGGGTTCAGGATGTGCCCCGCCTCATGCCCAATGACAGGTAGGAGAGGCTCCAGCCCCTGTGACCCCAAAATTGATGTGGTATATAGAAAAATGATGGATGGAAGATCAACTAAACAGAGAATCAGCTCCAGATTAGACAAAAAGTTAATGGCACACTCCAAAACATCAAAATTTCACAAGCCACTCCATGTGATTGTCAAGGATAAACCCTGTCAAAATGATATTTTTAGGGACTTAGCTGATTTTATTTTTGTACAGGACATCTGTATGGCACACAACAACACAAATTAAACAGTAGGCCAGTGCTGAAAATACTGACATGGCCATATGTCGTCACACACTCCTGACTGATACATATAGCATTTTCTGTTTTATCAAAACAGTACAGCCCCAAACGCTCTGACAGAAGTTGCAAAATAACCCTTGGAATGTCACATGTGATACTTCAGATAAAAATTTCAAAGTGACGTTAGAAGCCAAACCACTTGACAAAGCATCTGCTTTAATTCTTAAAGTAAATCAGTGCAGATTTGAAATTTAAGTGTCGAAAGTTGCATGATCGAGAGACAATGCCGTTGTTACCTCCGCCAAGGAGATTATGTTTTCGGGAGAGTCTGTTGTGAACAAAATAACTCAAAAAGTTATGGATGGATTTTGATGAAATTTTCAGGAAATGTTCAGCATAGGAAAAGAAAGAAGTGATTCGATTTTGGTGTTGATCCAGATCACCATCTGGACCCGCCATGACGAAAAATGTGATTTCTGTGAATAACTACTCAACTAAAATAGATATCATGATGAATCTAGTTGCTAATGGTACGTTTTCATGGTCAAGGAATCTAAATATTTAGATGAAATAAAGGTAGGAGTAATATTTATGGTCAAATATGACTGAGAACTGTGGTGCTGGCAGAGGTCTGCGCTCTCCGAGTGCTTTTCTAGTTTCTTCTGTTTTCACAAAAAGGTACTATTTTTTTCTGAGATGCATATTGTGGCATCAAAAATTAAATCCAGGTAGTATTTAGAAACATTTCCGTCGAGGAATCAGTATCATTAGACTTTTTGCTAATGACAAAGAAGTTGAAGATACGATCGGGGCACACAAAGAGCATGGATACGACAAAAGAAGCTCACTGCATATTTATCAGAAGACTTTGTTTAAGCAGAACAGAATCAAATGTCTGAAGGGACATTTGCTCAATAGTGTTGCCAATGAGAACTTGTTTAGGCCAACATCTCCCACACAAAAAAATCCACAAGAATTGATAAAGGCATTGCAAAAGAATAAAACAGACATGCAGAATCAAAACTGGAAGTGTAATTGATAAAGTCATATTAATTCCCATCCCTACTCTGTATCAAGATATGCATACAGCCCTATCAAACACTGTGTTCCTTCATTGAGACCTTTCACTTGCCTTTACAAACAGCACTTTTCCCATTACCATCATGTTGAGCCTTTATCACTCTGCAGTCAATGTGTGGCCTGAACCAGGATGTCAGACTGAGTCATAAAAGCTGCTGCTGGAAGCATCTAAAGCCTGATCTCTAATACACTTATCTCTTCAGCAGGACACATTGCATTGTTTTGATTCTGGCAATCTTGTGGAAAAAAAGATATAATACATCATTTCCAGTTATCAACAAATATTTTGCATCTAAAATTGCAATCAAAACTCAATTAACCTTATCTAATTTCTAACTTGCTAAGCTGCACAAAAACAGCTTTGCTCCATCTGAAATCATCACTGAAATCAAGAGGCTGTGGTAATATTTCCACATTAATCTGTTTATTTCCTCAACTTTTAACTTGGGCTGTATTCAAGAGGATATTGGTTGTTGGTTCGTGATGGACATCACTGGTTGCCATTTTCTTATATTTTGTGCAATGACTTTGTGAAACCTTAAACATGTCTACCATGCTTAATTTCTATTATGTCATTATTTTTGGTGCTTTTTACCATCTTTTAGTGTGTGTTAAACAATTTTAATACTCCTGAATGTTTTGTTTCATGTCACATCTGTTTAAAATCTGTTTGTCATGTTGCTGTCTTGATTCTACAAACAAATCTACCTTCAGATACAAATATAAACACCCTAACCAGAACCTGAAAGCACAGCCAAAGAGTAGAAAAAGGGAATGTCACTGTCAGCTGAATCACTGTACGAGCCTGTTTGTTCTGTCATTGCAGCTGGAAAGAGCCTGTCCTGTGTGGTGTTTAGGAAGCACAAGTGACAGCAGGTTTTTTTTTCTTGCAGCTGCTCTGAACACATCTGCTGTGACTCCTTCACTCCACATCAAAGCATGGGGAAGATAATTGTTGGGAGCAGTTTGTGCTCGAGCGCTTTGCCTGAGTTGAGAGGATAGAAAACTCCAGAATGAGTCATGACGTCTCTGCCCCTTGGCTGGCCCTTTCTCACAAACTGGACGCCTGGCCGGCTCCGCCCCGCTGGGATCTGATCGCAGTGTGGTCCCATCCAGTTCTTAGAAACACTGCCAACCCACCGACACTGCGGCTACAGCTCTGCACAGACAGCAAGAGGCATCCGAGCCATCATCCAATCACACAGAGTGAGTGACAGCTCGGGCTCTCGGCTCAGCAGTGAAAAATAAACTCTCTGCAGGAGTTAAACCCTCATCTCCAGGTTCAACATACACCGCCACTTCCACACACAAGCCGCCCACCGGGAGGATTACACACAGAATAAATGTTAAGGGAAAAATTGAGTTGCTAGTCACAGCCACATGTTCTCGAACTGTGGAAATGTTTAATCTGTTGCACGGCAACAAAACAAACCTCGTCATGTGTGACATCCAATCAGCCAACAGAAGAAGCAGTGTTGTCTGAGCGTGAGGAATCCCAACTTTCTCAGACTTTCTATCAGGCTGCACTGACAGAGTCTGTGCTATCAGCGAGCAAAGAAAAGCAGCTCAGTGCTGACACTTCAGCACATTAAGGTTCAGCTCTGACAGGAAAGTGCTGAAACGGCACAGCAGCTGTTCATACTCCGAGCCTCGGTTACTTAGAAACATTTAAAATCTGATTTATGGAACAGAACTGCCTGAAGGTCGACTGAAGGTTAAATAAAGATTCTTAAACAGATCTGAATAGCTCTTTAAAGAGGTGTTGTCTTTAAGATGACGGGTATATCATGTGGAATAAGATAAATTTTAACAGTTTATCTTCAGTTTATTTCAGCCCTTACTATCTTTTTTACTTGCTTCATCAAGCTTCAACTTCAATTACTGCCTACCACAGTCATAAAGACAGGATAATCAAGATTAAATAAGTAATGTACTGAAATGGCCACTTAATAAAGTACACTCATTTAACTGCAAAAAATGCAAATTGGTATTCAGCCAATCACATGGCAGCAACTAAACACATTTAGCATGTAGGTATAGTGAAGGTGACCTGCTTAAGTCCAAACTAGGCTTCCAGAATAGAAAAGAAAGGTGACTTAAAATGGTTCATAATTGTTGGAGCAAGACAGTTTGCTCTGGGTGTTTCAGAAACTGCTGATCTGCTAAGATTTTCATACCCAAACATCTCTACAGTTCAAAGAGAATGGTCTGAAAAATAGTTAATATCCAGTGAACATTAATGCTTTCAGCCAAAATATCTTGTTGATGTCAGAGATCGGAGGAGAATGGGGAGTGGAGAGTGGTTCAAGATCAGAAAATAAAAAATGGCATTTACATACTCACTATAATTCAGGGATATCTAGTTCTCATCAGAAAATGGCCTCACTGCACAGCTAACAGTCTTGGATCTATAATTTCTTTTAATCGCATGAAGAGGAGCAACAAACTTCCTGATTAAACCACCAAACTGCCCACATCTGAAAAAGATGGGCTACAGCAGCAAGAGACCAGACCGAGTGCCACTCCTGTCAGCTAAGAACAGGAAGTCGAGGCAACAATTTGTACAGACTCGCCAATATTGGACAAAAATAATTTGTAAGATATTTCCTGGTCTGTTGTTTCTATTTCTGCTGCTACAATAAATCAAATGAACTTTTTGAGCAGACGTTTTCTGGAAGTTTAGTAAGCAACAGAGAGCAGGAGGATTGATCTTGAAATGTTCGTCGGCTTTATTAACAAAGCATGGACAAAACAATCAAAAAGTGTCCTTTCGAAGACACTGGGGCCTTGAATGAGGTAGAAATGTGGTTAAAAAGTCACTCCATCCTCACATGCTCTGTTTTGCTAAGTTTCCCTGCACATTCCACATACATTAAACTAAACAATGAATGGGAGCAAACTTGAACTGCATTATGTTGTGTCTTACATATGACTGTGGCACCTGTACGTAAAGTCCTGATGGTGCATGTCTCAACCCTTTACAAAGGTCTACTTGTTACATCAGTTTAAAAACCCCACATACATTAACATCATACAAACAACTTACAAAAATCTTGATTTTAAATCTGATTTTATAGTACAACATCTTGCGGGTAGGTTAGCAGAGGTACTTACATTTACAAAGTGAGAGTGCTTAAGTGTTAACTGGACGGCCGCAGCTTGTTTAAGAAAGTGGTAAAACAACTTTTGTCAAGGGGAACCACTTCTGCTTTGAGGATATAGAGGAGAGCAATACACAACAATTAGCAGAACACGTACACTGTGGCTGATTCTTATGGTGGTAAAACAAATAAATTAAACAATTTGATATCAATGCAAAAAGCAGCTCATAATAAATAGAATGTTGAGAATGTTTCCAAAGTTGAGCAGCACTAATGCTTTCTATGCAACGCAAATAATGTTGAATTTAAATAAGAATCCTAAAATTAAAGAGAGTTGAATGAAATGAGCTATTTTCAAACTGTAAAAAGTTTCCAACTTTAATCACACTGTGAGACATGGGCAATATGGCTGAAAATTAAATACTCTTTTTTCATAAAACTAGATTTCTGAGTTTAATAACTTGTGTTTTCCTCTCAATGGATAAAACCTCTGAGTGGCATAGAAATTACAACAAACAAGTTTTGTCAAATGTTACAGAAATATAGTCCAAACTGAACTCTTAAATTTAAAGAGCAAGTTTTTATTTTTTCATCACACATGCATTTGAAAGCAGCCCATTTTTTTTTACAGTGTATTAACACAGAACTCTCATAACCAAATGGTCTCATTTAAATATAAATGCAAGCCTAAAAATGTGCATGTAAATCCTGGCTGGGCCTGCCACTATGAAAGCAGCTCCAGTTTTTGTATTTTAAAAAATTCCCACAACTTACAAGTGGAGTATGAGTTGGTAAAAAAAATATTTTATTGTTTTTCTTCGACAAAAATAATTCAGATTCATTGATGTAATCAATATATTGTCCAGCTCTACACAGGCCTAAGGGGAAATGACGTCAAGTACTCTGTCAATGCCAAAACCAGGGTGCCATTTTTATGCTGATGACCTGAGGCTGACTAAATAACATACAGCAGCTTGCAATTTTACCTAAATGTCATTCTGACAAAAGGATTGTTTAATATCTACAAAAATGTACTCTGTGATTGACAGAATTAACTAAATGAACCATAAAATTTGTCCCATTGCAGCTTCTTATGATTTAATTTAACAGTAACATGACAAAAGTGCTCTGATGAGTAATTTGAGCGTCTCACTCCTGCCAACACTCTCTGATTCAGTGCAAGCACAGTTTGACAGGTTTGTTTAGCGGAGACGATCACAGATCAGGTGTTAGCTGCATTTCGCAGCTCGAGCTCAGAGTGTCAGATCTGATTCCTATCAGGAAGGTGTTACTAAACTGACAGAGCTCAGACCCTCAGGTGCTGCATTCAACAGTCACAAATAGATGCTTCCAGGAATTCACATGAAAAAGTCATGCGAGTATAACCTGATCAGAAATGCAATTCAGAGAACACAAGGTGGCAATATCAGGATGCAAGAATAGTCTGCAGGCATATCTGCACATTTTTTACAAGGCACCTGTTCAACATGAGGCTTTGTTATTGGTTAAACTGGAACCAATAAGCTACCAGTCCATGAACATTAACACTGGCCCTGAAGGAACAATGTGGCAGTAAATCAAATCAAATTAAATCAAAATAAAATTAATTAAAGGAACAAATTAATTACTGATGCTGAAAGTAGCAGTAAAAGCAATAGTAGCAGCATTTTTCTAATTCTCTGTTGTCCAATTTTGGTTAGCCTGTGCAAACTGCAGCCTCCGTTTCCTGTTCTTAGCTGACAGGAGGGACACTTGGTGCAGTCTCCTGCTGCTGCAGCCCATCCTCTTCAGGATTTGATGTGCTGTGCACTCAGAACTGATCTGCTGCATGCCTTGGTTGTTACATGAGGTTATTTGAGATACTGTTTTTGTTGATACTTGAACCACTTCACCTCTGACATTTGGCCTCAACACAGCACCATCACCCAGAAACCTGCCACCCACTGGATGTTTTCTCTTTTAAGGACAATACTCTGTAAACTCCGTTTTTTGAAAATGAACATTGTTGAATAACTGCTAGTTTTAAACAAAGCTTAACTAGTATCAGAGATTTATGCTGAAGAAAAAAAGAAAAGAAATAATGACATATGATGATTTTATAGCAATTTTTTGTGCATGTATACTTTTGGTTCAAAGGTCCCTGAGGCAGAAAAACATAAATCTGACACCAGATTCTATCTATCTATCTATCTATCTATCTATCTATCTATCTATCTATCTATCTATCTATCTATCTATCTATCTATCTATCTATCCACACATAAACATATACATATATATATATCTATATATATATATATATCTATATATATCACTGGAAGAAAAAAAGTCTGGAGGAAAATAAGATATATGATGGTTTTAAAGCAGTTTTATGTGCATGCAGTAAATTAAGCTGGCTGATTAGCTTGATTTGCATTAATAAACAGTTAAACAAATGTACCTTATAAAGTGGCCAACTTGATATGTATGGATGACAGTGTGTTGATGGCATTTTTGTTTCCTAAATGGATTAATGATTTATCAATGTTAGCACTAATAAGATTAATCAGTGGTGATAATTATCATTTGCTGGAGCATTAATGTTTGTAAAAGGTGAGTCACAGACTAATGAATAGAATCATAACAGAATTATTTACTTCAGAAGCAAATGTGTAACCATGAGAGGACATTCATTCACTAGAATGAAAACAGAAGCTGTTTCACGAGGTACAAAAGGATTTCTGGGAACTAAAACAGCCCTTCATGAATCAGCTAACAATCATATTAAACTCAAATCTGTGTCTACTCTGCTGCAGTCAGGCAGCAGGACAATGTGGCTGAGTGTCCTGTGCTGTAAGCAGCTCACACAAAGCGAATGAGAGCCATGATGAAAGGTGAGTTTTTGTCCCTTTGCTGCCAGCAAACTCTCTTAAGCCCCGTCATCCAATCAGAGGTATCTCAGCAGCTCATGTAGGTAGAGCAGATTGAGGCTGAAGCAGGTACCTAATGAGCTGCCCATGGAAATTAGCTGTGCCGTGTTGATGAACGGAAGCAGGTCAAGAAGCCTCATGTGTTTGTGTAAGTCAATGATTCCCGGGCTCACCTGGGGTTTATTATTCAAAGTGTTTAAACGGGTGAAAAACCTGCACATATAGTGCCTGTTTTACGAGAAATGAAAAAGGGAAGGATGGCCTCATCATGCTAACTGACTGTTAGTCGCAGGGTGCCTGATGCTCAGCAGGTCCACTAACAGAGGAGATAAGATGTTCCACTCCTAATATGGCCATGGGATCCAGGGAGTTTAGTCTATTATTTGCATGTGAGCTGAGTGAATCATGGAGAATAAACACTGCTAATGTCAAAATGAAATGTTCACAGTGGATTCCTGAGGCCGCAGGGCTCCTCAGGGACACTTTTGAGGAATACTGCAGAGCACTTCTGGGAAATTTTGTCAAAAAATGTTTATATTAGAAGCAATGTCGAGGTTAGATTTTGCTTTACCTTATGCAGCAATTTCAAAAGCATCACGGAGAAGACATTTTTGAAGAGGGATGCATAGCATTAAAGGCATGATGTCCTATCAGCAGATAGACATTTAAATGTTAATTATTGGCATCAGCAGGTATGACATTTCTCCTGATATTTACATTCAGTTAACCAGCCTTCCACATTCAGCTCCCTGTAGAGTTCTGAGCAGAACCTACAAACCTGTCTCAGCTAATGTTCTCTTCTTTTACCCTCATTACCTCAAGTTTACAACATTGATAGCAGAATGAGCAGATAATAGCCTAAAACTCTAACTGTATCTGCAGATATCTATTTTTCAGACATTTACAGCCAGTATTGAACACTGGTTAAACTTCTGCAGAGTCCCTTATTAAAGATGAAACCTAAAGAACAGAAAATGATGGATTACTGTTTTCAGACATTTTATTTTTACTTCAAGCTTCAAGGCAAAAGCTCTGGAAAGATCCTACCTCAACATGAAATGTATTTTGGTTTAAACTTGGCCAGGCTATTACTTCCATTAATACAATTCCTACCCCAAAACACTGATCACTAAGCTTAGCTGACAGTGACTCTGATACTATCAATAAACAACATTAACAACCTGTCAGCTCACCTCACTGATGTCCAGAATTATTATTAATATATTGCTATACAGCATCCAAACAACGATGATAGTTCAGCCAATCACATTTATTCAGGGCCAATCAGATAATGTCGTAGGCGGCCGCTACTCCCTTACAGCACCTGAAGCACTGTAAAACAAACTCATCCAAACATGTTGGAAGCTGGGCAAAAATATTCTCAATATAGAGAAGTCTGTGTTAGGATTCATTTTTCATTTAACAAAGAAATGTAGTCAAAATCTGATAAAACTGCTACTGAAGCTACTAGCATCAATGCTAACCTCTATAAGTGCAGTCACTTCCTGCCATCGTCTTGTATCTCTCACCTCATCCTGCTCTAAAAGGCTCTGATTGAACTGTGCTGCTCTCAGCTGAGCACAAACGTTGTAGATTGGAACTTGGGAGATACATAGATCTGCATAACTACAGAAACTGAATCAGGCGGATCCAGCTGCTGCACAAGGTTAAACAATAAATGATGTTTTGGATGTGTTTAAGGTTGTTAAGAACCTAAAATTGATGATTTACTATAATGTCTGTTTTTTGCAGTTTTGAATTTAAAAAGCATGGGGCGCAGCTCTATAATATGATCAATTTTATTTCTTGATTATTTTACTTAACTTACTTTTTATTCTTATTTTTTATATTTATACCTTGTTTCTGTCGCACCATCAGAGTTGTCTTTCAAATTTCGTTTTACATTGTGTATGTGTGTACACTGTGTATGATGACAATAAAAGCTTTCTATCTTCTTCTATCAATGCTACCCGACAACTGTAACTTTATCAAGGCGTATGAGTACTACATAATGCCTAACCTTAAGATATTTGCTCTATTAACATTTGTTTGATTTTTCAGCGCTGATATCCCATCATTAAAAACCATAAATGGTCATTTATGGTAGAATCAACTGTTCTTTGTCTTGCTTTCCATCTTTCTAAAAAAAACAAACAAACAAAAAAAAACTGTCACATTTGAAGGCCTCTAGTCAGGGAGAGACTTTGTGTTCTTCACAGAAAAAATGAGAATATTTCTTGGTACTGATATCCAGTTCTTCTAGAACTTGTTCAGATATATCATCCCATGATACTGGCAAAAAAACAAATGTCATACATCCCTAACTTCAGTCTTTTATAAGAAATGGAGTTAATGGTCTGAACTACTGCTAGTTTAGTTTTTGCACTTGAGAAGAATGTGTCTGAGTTATCTCAAACACTTTGCCAAGACTGTCTTGTAAAAGCAACATGCAAAACCATCCTTTAAGAAGGAACATTTTTTTTTAAATAGGAGGTAAAAAACATAATTTAAAAGGGGACTTGACAGAGCTCAACATCAGGAAGATTATTTCAGTGCTGTTTGCAGCTCTTATCAAGTTAAACCGCCTAGTTTAACTATCCATGGTGAAGTAAATTTTGCATAATGCAAATGTTAGGAATGTCTGTATTGAATTTTGAATGCCTGAATTTGAAAAAAAAAAAAACAACAACACACTTGTCATCCGAGGTAGATTTTTATAATGTTAGCCGCCTTGGTCATGCCTGCTAATAAACTAACAGACTGTCAGAATGAAAGAAAAGATCGGTTCTACAAGAGACACTTATGTTCTTTATCAGAAAATACATATAGACCGGGGTCAGCACCAACACCTGATGAATATTGATATGTCTGGTATCAGCAAAAAGATAATTTTGTCCATCCCTAGGTTGAGTCTCTCAAAGCAGAGAGTCTTCAAGTCCTGGATTTGGCTGGTTAGGAATGTGAGAAGTAGTGAAAGTGAAAGGATGAATAACATTTGAAAAAAAGAAAGATGTGGAGGGGTTTGACCTTGAATAGCATTTTGAGTAAAATCAGCTTATTACTGCCCTATTTAACAAAATAAGACTATTATAATAATTTTGAGCTGGGCTTAAAGGTGGTCTTTGGTAACTGCTACATGATTGATTAATAATCGTCAGAGTCTGGTACTTTACAGATAGTTTAGACATTATAGGGCACACTTTAGGGTTAGTTTGTCACAACTACACAAACACAGGGACCGTTGAAAGACATAAAATATGTTCTGCAGGCTGAGCTTTACTGCGGTTCACAGTAGCATTAGAACAGGGGTGAGATATAACTAACTACATAACTCAATTGTGTCTGAGTAGCTCTTTCTATACTTTTATGAACAGTTTTCAAGATCCATACTTAGACCTTTAGCTATGAAATTTACAAGGGGAAAGACTGCCGTTGGCTACGTCACACATGGCTGGATACTGACTAAAATTAAATAAAATGAAAAGTTAACTTGATCAAAGCTTTCCATTAGCTAGTGTTGTCAAGTTACCATATTTTAACAAACTGATAACAAGTTCACAGACATGATACCTAAGACTAAAGCAACACTTAAAAGTGAAAAAAAAATTGGTTTGATACCCAATACCTGATTTGATCTAAAACAGGATGTCCTCAATTGTTGTTCACATTGCATATTTTTAGCGGAGAGGGCAGTTAAAGCTTGGGAGGAAGCAAAACTAAAAGGGACAGAATGTTCAAATAACAATGAAAGCTAATTGTCAATCTGTCAGTAGATTTAAGCAAAGTCAAAAAGGTGCATTTCTGATGGTTTCACTAGATGACGCATTTTGAAATCAAAATCTGACAACTGGTTGATTTACTTCCTGTGGTATTTCATACAGGCCACATATTTGCACTAAATGTCCTTTTGAAATGTCAAAAAATGTTAATAAAATAAAGGGCATACTTCACACTGATCTTGAATATGTGCCTTTTACCTTGTTTTAAATGAGTTCAATGATACAGTTGTTCAGGTTTACATAATTATTCAAAATGGATTCCCTGCTTTCTTCTAATTTATTTGTCAATTTTGTTTTTTTAAATATTCAAGATAATGATATTCAACATTTTCTTTGGAAATTGACAATTTAAACAATTTTAAATATAAATAATTATAAATACATTTTTGCACTTTCTTGTGGTTGTTTAAAAACTCATCAGTATAATGTTTTAGTAAAGATATTTGGCATCCACTCTCAAAAACTGTCAAAACGTGGTGCTTCTGCAAACCTTTGACCAGACAGTTAGTAAAATGCATTTCCACTGATAACTTCAATATCTCATTTTATATGAATCAGATCTAGGTTGTGTATTTGGCTTAAATTTGGCATTCACTGATATCATTTTTTAAGACCAATTAAAAGTGCTTGTGTTTACCTTCAATAATTTGATGTGAATGTGTTGTCATATGTTCAGCTACTTTTCTCAGACCTTCACTTTTTTTGCAGGTTGCAAATGAAAAAAGAAGGCACTTTTCTGTGAACATTTTGTTAAATCACTATATGTTGATGTGGTATCCAAACACAGTTGGACTCTATACTGGAATTTTTTGATAGTTTGCAGTCTACTGGGGAAGGCGTTTTCTTGAATGTATGTTTTTTTCTCCTTTTGCCTCTTCAAAAGGGTTAGTTGGTTGGAGTAAATAAATATGGGTATGAGACATCAGTGTTGGAAGTAATGCATTACAAAAGTAATGTGATTACTGTAATGCACTCATTTTTACTGTAACATAATAGTGTAAGGCATTAACAAAAAAGAAACCAGTAATATTTTACTCTGTACAAATGTCAGTAATGCAAGTTATAATGCACTTTTAATTTAACCCTGAAATTAAAAGGTGTTTTTTTTTGTTTGTTTCAATACAAACTCGCCAAATAAGAGAAAAGTCCTCGGCTAGACCTAAAGTTACAGTATCTTTAACACAATTTACCAGAATATTACCATTTGGCTTTTTTGCTATGATCGTTTCTTGTATTGTGCCATGAGTCATCGATGTGGCTATTATGTTCTACTGTTTTTAACCTGAAGCCGAACTCAGTCAGATAGCCACCACGTCACCTTCCACTGGATGTGGAATTAGCTTTTTGAGCGGAGTGAGCTACATTTATAATGCCAAAGCCATATTTCCTATTATTTTGACGAGAGTTACTTACAAGAAATACAATAATAGTATAATGCCTTACATTTCAAATACAGAAATATTAGCCTATAGTGCAACTAATTACTTTGAAATGACAGTAAAATGTACTAAATAATGCAGTACATTTGGAAGTAACTTGAACAACACTGTGAGGCTTACATGTTTGAGAACTCTAGTTATTAAGTGAGTAACGGGCTGGGGGGGAAAGAGCGACAAACATTCCTGGTCTCCCCTACATTTTGAATGAAAAAGGCTTCACTTTAGCTTGAGTAGGCATAGAATGCTACTTTAATCATAATTAACTACTATTAGGTGAGTATCACTGCGTCAAAGTACCTTAACTTTTACCTTAATACATAGTTTGTACTCTTTTCACTTCTGTAAAAAAGGTATCAAAGTGCAGGTGTTAGCATACGAAGTGACAACAATGTTATCTGGTGACTTTAAGCCGAAAGTCAGTGGTTGTCGTCAAATTGCATGAGGTCAAAAGTGCCCCCACGAACGTCTCTCAGTTTAGTTTATGTCTGTCACATTGTCGAAAATACCTGAAATAAATCTTAAAGGAAAATGTAAACAAAGGGTACACTTTGCGCACTTAACGTCATTTGTATCTGTCACTGAAACGTGAAGTCACCAGTTAACACGGTCACTCTTCACAGTGTAACACTCGCAGTGGTCGACGTGCGTGCGTCCTGCAGGAGTTCGCTGTGTGCTGCACTCACCAGGTATGCTCCGACGGTCCCCTGAGCCAACATGAGGGCACATTCCGATATCAGGAATATCTTGATATTTGAGAAGCACGAAGAGTTTTTACGGAGGCTGTCCCCCTCCAGCATGTCCTCGCCACTCCGGTCCGAGTGCTTCTTCACCTGCATCCTCGCTTCACCTTAACCTCACACACTCTGCCAGAGACACAAAACCACACACACACGCGCACACACACACACACTCCAGGAGGAGGACGCTGGCCGTAGGAGGACACTGGCTGCTACACTGTTTCGCTTTCCCCTGAAGACTACATTAGCGGCGCTCCTTGTCGCTGCTTCTTTCCAAACACGTCCTCAAACAGCTCAGAAACACACATCCAGTGAACTCCACGAGGCTCTGCGCCTAAACATGACCTCCCCGTCGACGCGCGTGAGCATGTGGACACCCCGAAGGTGTTTGCAAAGGCACAAGTGAAGCACGAGCGCGCCAATCTCTGTCACATCGCATGTTTCCGTGGCGGGTTTCCCCTTCAGTCCGTGTGTTTGAGCTGCAGGTAGAGGAGTCCACTAACACCTCCTCTTCGTCTCCTCCTCTAACTCCTGCCGCGCCGGACTGTCACGGTCCTTCACGCTCAGTGACTGTTCCCTGTCTCTGCTCCCACCTCTCTCTCCCTGCGACTCTCCTCCTCTGTGAGCCCAAGCGCGGCCCAGGAGGCGCTGTGCAGCAACTACACAAGTTGAAACAACTTCATCTGACTTGAAAAATCACTACAGTAGTCCTGAGGGCCCCCTGTGTGTTTGGGTGTGTGAATGTGGCTTACAGTGCCAGCTGAGGCGTAATTTCTCCATATAAGACCTGAGGGATTATGGACCCTGTATGATTGTAATAGGCCTACTGGGTCTCAAGGCTGCAAATAGGGATCATTCTCAGGCTAAAACCAGCTGAGACTGGTAATAATTCCACATGCCAATCAACTGCATTAACAACTAGGGAGGGCTGCATTGTTTGCTTGTTTGCAAAATGAGTAAGACAGGGTGGCCAACTATAGGCAGGCAGGGGTGAAATTTCTTGTGCTTGTTCTGACACCCTTTTTAATTATGCAGTTGTTTCTGAATATGAAGTCATAAGTAAACACAACTTTTGATATGAAGTGTAACTGTTGTAAATACAATTTACAAATGCCTTTTCCTGCATTTTTGTGCATTTTTATTTTCTGGCCATTGCGTGATGACTGGATGATTAAGGTGAAAAAGAATAGTGTATTTATTGAGAATTTTTATGTTCACAGTCATTATTTATCAATAACATTAAAACTGTCAGTTTAAAATCATGTTACTTGAGTGTGTTACTTAAGTACATTTTTTTGAGTACATGTACTTTACTTGAGGATTTTCTTTTTGGTTGGAATCTTGTGACTTTTACTCCACTACATTTAAAATGTAAATATTGCACTTTCATCACCATTTCATATAAAGGGTCTTGTTACTAATTTCTTTTAATTATAGCTTTGAAACTGGGAATGCAATTTTTTCTTCTAAAATGCGATCTGCTTGTGATTTGTCAAAGTGGGGATGCTGTACATCTACCTCACGGATGTTAA
This sequence comes from Scarus forsteni, assembly GCA_036419115.1. Classification (NCBI taxonomy): domain Eukaryota; kingdom Metazoa; phylum Chordata; class Actinopteri; order Labriformes; family Labridae; genus Scarus; species Scarus forsteni. The sequence continues at coordinate 7,559,355 of JAZDUH010000245.1, read as the reverse complement.
GGCTAGTAGGACTGGACAATTAATCGGATTTTGATCGTGATTTCAATTTTGCCATCTGACAATCACAAAAACATTATGATCGAAAAAAAACAATTAATATGCCACACAGTGTGGAGTGCTATGCAATCCCTGCGCTTCATAGCACTTCTGTGTTCCACGTGCAGCCACAGCGAGTGTGTGTGACTTATGTGGATCAATAATACTGTATGTGTGCCGCTCACTGGTTCTTTAAAGTTGTGTTTAATCAATACTGAAGTTTTTAAATAAATGAATAATTGTGTATATTAATTGTGATTCCAATATCACTTAAAATAATCGGGATTCTTATTTTTACCATAATCGTCCATCCCCAAAGGCCAGCATTGCTCATATAACTGTTCGTCTTAGCAATAATGATGGTTATGACAGAAACAGACGACCATTCTACACCAGAGCACCCATGGCTATGTCTGAAGTTCATGTTTGAGATTGTCGAAATGAAGAATGATTCATAACATTTTAAATGTTTGCTTTGTCTGCTGCACACAAACTTTATCACTGCCTACACAAACTGTGTCAGAACACGACCATGCTGTTTTAGGGGGGTGAAAAGTGAAAACAGCAATGGTTGTCCTTTTGTAGATCCGATCATGTTCCAATCGGCATTTCTATAGGCTTCATAGCAGATTTTATAAGCTTTTTATTCTACTGGTTCTATAAACAGGTCAGTGCCTTGGTTGTCAGGCATTAGCTTTTCTAAATTAACTGTGGCAACAATATAACGTGTTGACATTTAAACAAAAATGTACTTTTAGTACTGAGTTATTTTCAAAAGCAAGTTCTCCGGTACTTTAACTTTAGTAAAAATGTAACTGAACATCTTTCACTTGTATTGGAGTAATATTTGATCAGGAGAATCTTATCTTTCAAAAAGGTAATGGAGTTGAGTACTTTGTCCCCATTGATCGTGTTCATTAATACTCACAGTATGTCATATCATGTCAGCAAAGGTTTTTTCTCTCCATCTTAATAAAACAAGAATTTTTGCCTTGGGGCATTCAGTTTTGGTTCATGTATGCTTTACTAATTTCTCTTGTTTCCATTTTGAAACCATTCTCCCAAGGTAACTGAATGACGCACTAGATGATTTGAATAATAAATATAATATGTTTTTACTTGCATGCGTAGCTTATTTTAGATGCCTTATAGGTTTACTATTTGTCTTATACAACTTTTAAGGCAATGCAGAACAATAAAGTAGAAGTTATTGCAGCAGTAAGGATAAAGGGACATGACACATTATAGACAGTTAAAAAATATAATTAAAAAAGTACATTCTTCCAACTGTTATTTTATTTAATCAGTTGGGATGAAGCCTTGAAACAGGACCATGATCAGGTAAAATGTCAAACATGTATCAAAACTTTCCAGGTGACCGAACAGGTTGATTCACCCTCCAAATGTAGGCTATGTCACAGGTACCTTAAATGACATAATAGCAATGAACGACTGCACGCTGCAAAGTTTGACATGTACCTAACAAGTGTTAGTTTTTGGATTAGTTCTGCACAATATAAACTCAGCATTTACCTCTGGATTATCAAACTTTAACTTTGATTTCCAACTAGAGCCTAATGGCTGCTCTTCAACAATGCATGAAAAAAATCCAAAGTAAATATTTTGTATTCATGATGCTTTCATTTGGATTTTTTTCCTTAGTCAATGGGCACAGCAACACTAGGCCTCACCTCAGTATAACCCCCAGAATGATGAATTTAGAACTACAGTGGTGCTTCACAACAGGCAATGACAGGAGCAAACCTCCAGAGAAGAGCCCTGCTAAACCACATCCACTCATATGATCCATAACAGAGCGCTGTTTGTCTGGCCTTCTGCAGGAGAGAAGGTTACATAACAACTTCTTTTTTTTTTTAGTTATTTTTTTATTTTATTTTATTTTTTTTTTATTATTGCAAGACAAAAAAACATACAATGACATTCAGACAAATGACATAAAAAACAGGACAAAAGTGTACACAAAAGACAAATGTGCAGGTCTGTTTTACAATTTCACAGTTTAAGGGGAAATAATAAATATTGTAAAACTAGGAAAATAACAATTACATGTGTTAATGACGACTAATGATGGTGTATAAAACAGGAAATAAATGCAGAGTATAAAAAATAGGAAAAGAAACAGGCAAAAAGCAGTACTAAATAAGTCAAAAGGAAATGAAATAAGAAAATGTTGCTCCCTGTGTGTGTGTGTATGAAGCAATGTGTGTGTGAGTGGGTAAGCATGTGAGGGCACGGGCGTGTAATTCAAATATAGTACATTATATACATACACATACACACACACATGCACACACACGCACACACACACACACATATACATACATCTACACACACATGTGGGTAATGGCAGTACTGCAAAGCAGGGGATCAAGAGTCCTATTGGTCTTATAAATCATGAACACCAAGAAACAAAACAAAACAAAAAAAAACCAAAAAAAAACAAAACAAAAAAAACATTAAAAGTAGTTGATATAGTGTTATGGGGACTAGACAGCCTCCACGGACGGAAGCCAGAAGAGGGCCCGGGGGCAGCAGGGCATGACCGCCCCGCCGCAGGGCCACGCCCACTCCCTGAATGCAACCAAAGCCGCCAAGATGGGGGCCAAGGGAAACTCGAGTGCCACCAACACCAAAAAAAAAAATTTACACTGGGTGCCTAGGACCCCCTTGACCAACAGGACGACTGCCCGTTTTTTTTTTTTTTTTTTTTTTTTGCCTTCCTTCTCCTCCTTCTTTTTTATTTATTGATTTTTTTTCCCTATTTTTTTAATTTTTTATTATTTATACCCTCCCCCTTCCATAACAACTTCTGCAAGCAGCATGTTTGTTTTTTGATGTTGTCAACATTCTTTTTACTTAGTTTACAGCTAGTTATATATTTATTTATGTTTTAGGAAGTATACAGTTTACAGAACATTTTAACATAATAAGGAGGAATACTCGTAAGATTAGCAAACTCCAAGTTCAACAGACTGTGAGTCATTGCTCGTAACCTTACCAGAGTGTTTACTGTGTCAGTAAAGAAAAAGATTCCATTAAATCTTTATGGTAAATCCAAAACACAACATCGCAAACACTTGTGGTTTAGTTCAGCCTGAGATTTCAGAGCTATTTATTTTTTTACTATCACTTCTTAAAATAGCTAACTTTACTAATTTTGTCTTTTCCTTTGAGATACAGTGCAGCATGAAACATGACACGGCTGTGAGGAACGCCCATCGTTAATTCTGAAGCCTACAGCATTTTTTGTCAAGACAGGGATGAGCAGACCTGTTAAGACAAGAAAAGAAAAATGAGTATTATGTTTCATCCTGACCTATCACCAACGAGCAATAGTCCTGCTCATAGTTTAGAGAGCTTTTCTTCCAACTCTTTCTCTTTAACACTTTACACATGAAGTCATGGAAGATTCCGGTATGTTTGCTCAGTGTGTTTCCAACCTTTATTACAGGATCTTAATGCTGTCAGCATGTCTGGGATGAACTATGGCTGTGGCTGTGATGTAACGTAACCACATAATTTGATAATGACGGTTTGGAAATAAACAAAATGACAAACAAATGTTGTGTAAAGCTGCAAAGGTTTTTTTTTTTGCACAACAGCAGTAGCACAGAGACATTTAAAGGTCACTGGGATGAGCTGTGAAATGTGTTTTTGAACCAAACACAACATTTACAACGAGGTCAAAACTCCAAAGTCACATGCATGATAGTTCATTTATTTATTTTTTTGTAATTAGAGATCAATTGATAATGTGATTGAAGCAACAATATGTAGGACCTTGGTAGATTGTAGATTTGTTTATTTTTAAAAGAAGGAATGGGACAGTACATGTTAATGAACATATAACTGTAAACATGCAAGATTATAGCCGTGTGGCTAATTTCCATCTCGAGTCCCATTGGCAGGTTGGCAGCAAAACAAACAATACGAAACAAGGCAAACATAATTGATCATCAAAAAAAAACAAACATTTAAGCCAAGGGGCTGGTTAAAGTGCAGAGTGCTAAAGTGTAAAGTGTGTTACAACCCGGCTCTAAAGCTGTAACAAAAACGGGAGGCGAGACGAGGTATATGCCGTTTAGACAACAATTTAATAAAGTACCGACAAGTTCAACAATCACCACAACAAGAATTAAACAAGTTCGGCTCCGCGGTGCACAGCGTGGTCTGGTCCCAACGTGCGAGAGCCAGGGACTGATCAAGGAGGCGGCTCTTAAAGGGGAACTCCACCGGGCCCAGGTGCAGCTCATTCTCCTGATTACAGCCAGATTTCACCTTCACCTGAGAACAGAAAGCAAAAACGGCCAAACAGGAACACCTAGTGTTCTCGAGGGGCCGTCACAAGTGCATTACTGTATTGCAAATTGCCCCAAAAATATGAAGTGCTATTTTGATTGCCTAATGCTCAATTGCATATTACAATAATCTAATACCAGCGATGGTGTGATATGTTTTTTTAGCTCACCAAAGGTCTCTGAAAGCAACAATAGTGTTTTAAACACACAGTGCACTTACCAGAATTTCTCCACTGTCAGGCACAAATCTCTAATCTCAAAAATGACTACTTTTTAGAAAATGAAGAACACGATGTCCACTCAATTAATAAATATTGTGTTGTCCACATTGTAAATTTTTTTTTTTTGTATTTCAAATTGGTTAAAAGTTTATAAAAACCTATAAACAAACATGAAAGGCCATCACTAGAAATGTTTCATAAAATAAATAAAAATTACTTAAAAAGAGATAAGTTTGTGCCTGCCAGCAACAATTTTGCAGACAAACAGGAGGTAAGACAGCCTGAAAGATATGAATGAAACAATGTTTGAAGAAATGTTTGTATGGTTGGACTTAGGAAGCTGACTTAATGATTAACAAGGAAAGAGGTGTTTTTTTTAACAAGGCTTTATTATCTGTGCATTAGTACACAAAGCCAACATCATACTTTTCAGCTGGCAAATTTACGCTGTTTAGTAAGTTTAACACATGTCCCAAATGACCCCAGAATTTACTTCTGAAGCTTCCTGATGAAAAGTCCACTCAGATGTTGGACATGCCTATAAAGCCCTAAAGTTTCATGTCTGTTTAAAGTAGAACACACTATTCTAATGTAAATACTAACGAGCTGTGCCTGACAACACCCTTCAGACCATGCTCTAACGTTTACTGTGGCTGCAGTGACATGCCAGACATGTTCCTTTAAAGGGACTGTGAGGAGTTTCTAAGTAATTACAAAAAAGTCAGGGGTGCTGGTTTGGCATAGTGGTTAAGTACCCCATGTACATGCTTCTGCCGGTCCGGGTTCAAGTCCCACCTGTGACCAGTTTGCAGAGTGTCTTCCCCTGCTCTCTCTCCCCCTTTCACGGGCCTATCCACTGTCTCTCTCCTATCAGTAAGGGCACAAAATGCCCAAAAATATACATTAAAAAAAAAAAGTAATTACAAAAAAGTCTCACTTTTAGATATATGCCTGAGCGAAATATACACTTTAAGATGAGTTTTATAGCATCAAAATAGGTTATCTATAAATGCTATTCCTGTGCTATTCCTATATCCAGGCCAGTCCAACCCTGTCCGGTCGGGTCAGACAGGACTGGACTGGCCTGGATACTCAACTTCGGGAACAAGACAATTAAAACTAGAGCAAATTTATATTATTCGGACACGTTTTAGAGCACCGGGCTGTAAGTAGCGATATATAGCCGGCTACAAAACTACGATAATACGTTTTCCAAAAATTGCTTGTTGTCACACATCAAAAACTACCGCTAGTTAACTAGAAAGAGATACATTACCTCGTCGCTTTGTATCCTGTAAGTTGTTGAAAAAAGAAGTTGTAAAGCAATGCAGAGTTCTGAGGAAGGTCCGAACTGTATTTATTGGCAACAAAACAACAAACACACGCTTTGGCTTGGGTCATGTCTTTCGGTGCGTTCCAGTTGTAGTCAGAAGTAGGAATTTCCAGGTTTCGAGTAGGAAACTGCAACTGGAACGTCCCCCTAAGTCAGAATTTCCTACTGGGAACTTGGTGAAACCCCGCCCCCCCAGAGTTGACAATCGAATATGGATGCCCCCAGTGTGAACAGTTATTTAGCTCCTGTAATAATTAATTTATTTGCACTTCTGACTGGGGTGTGTCGCTCTAGATCAGCTGCATAGTATTGTTAGACTTATATTTACAAAAATGCTGCCATAGTGATAATCACATTCTTCATGTGATATTTGTGAACAACAACGCAGGGCGTGCTAACAACAGCTAACAATAGCCTGGTAGATCGGGATGTTTTTTTCCGACTTCAACCGGAACGCCGATAAGTGGGAGATGATGTCACTCCCAGTTCTGAGGTTACTGGAAGGCAGCATTACGACAGTCGCCGCGCGTGCTCATGGGCAGCAGAGTCTTCATGTGGCCGGTAATAGATTCTTCTCATAGCACCTTTAACTGGACCGGGGTGTGAACTGAACAAACTCCTGGCTCAAAGAGAATCATCTGGGGGAGGTGGCATTTCTCCTAATGACATGATTAGTTTTTAAAAAAAATCACTCGGACATATTTTACCCATAACACCACTGAGCATGAAACACACTTATGACCACGATAAATTAACTTCATCGAAATCATGTGCTTTTGAATTCTATCCTCATTGATATACAGAACACTGTCCTCATTGTTGCTTTGGATGACTTCTTCAGAGATTAGTTTCTCCTTCTCGGCTTCATCTGTTACCATTTCCAGTTTTTGTTTCAAAGTTTAATTTGACAGGTTGTCTGAACCATTGTTGTTAAATCAAACGCACCTCTGGAAGATAAGAGCAGACATCTGTCAAACTAACAGGCAAAAGGGACCATCTGTGGAAGTACAGTGCACGTCTTTCAGCCAATTAAAATTATTTTACTGTCAAATTCACTCATAACTTCTTACTTTAAAGAGGCAAGTATAAGCACTGTCTGGCAAAAAACAAAACAAAACAAAACAAAACAGCAAAAACCACTACCTCCATTTTTTTCATAAATCATTGCTATTGGTCACATTTTGTATTAGTGAAAGTATTTTAAACATTTTCAACCAAATACAAGCACAAAAAAATGTAATCAAAACAATGCTATTTTCGTCCATTTAGTAGAACTGTCCTAATTTCCAGAAAAGTGGTAATTTTGGAAATAGAAGGATTTTTGCTGACAGCAATTACATTATGTTCTGTGGTTTGTATTCAGATTATTGTTCACCAACTATTTGATGATGTCTTTCCTCCTTTTTATTATGATCATCAATGTCAATGTGTACATTAGTGTGAATATTTCCTGATATGGTCCATTCATGTGTATGTGTACATACAATGATTCCCCACACACACATAAACACACATGCTCAACATGAATGCATGTACATTAGTAAACACGTCTTCAGATATGCTTTTTCCGTGTACCCCACTATTAGAGGATTTTGGACACCAGTTTGACAAAACAGTAGGTTTAACAGCAAGATTCTACAATTTCTTTACCAAATAATGACAAACAATGTGAAGACTAGATGGATGCTGGCTCTCACTGCGGTCCATTTGAAACATTTTTTGCATGCATATGTTCCAAATATTTGGGCGACCAGTACAGATGGACCTAAAGTTGTGGTTTAATTAATTGGAAAAGTCACATTTAGATTTAAAATGTTTCTGTGTGAGTTCCCACGGTATACTTCGTCCATCTGACCCTCACTTTCAGTTGAAGAACCTTAAACTGCTCGTCTTTCACTTCCCTGGGGCCAAAGATAATCAGAGCTACACTGACAGTTATAAATGTTCATTGCATGCTTTAACAGTGGTCTTTGGTTCAGGACAACCCCCAACTCCCCCTCATTCTCAGTTTGGCAGGTGTCCAGTGTAAAGCAATCATTAATCGTAGACTTTCCCTTATTCTGGCCCTGCACACTCCCACACAGAAACACTTCCTACACTTCTGCAAGGGGAAAACGTAAAACATCAAGCTGACAGTTTCAGATTCACATGCTTCAGTCAGTTTGAAGTGCTAAAATCCCACTGAATGCTGATGTGACACAACCGAGAGCTGTATGTAAATACAGAAAGCTAAAAGACAACATGGTGAGAGATGTAAATGCAAGGGTGTTCTGATCACATTTGTTTAATTCAAGCAAAAACTGGTCATGCCAAAATCCTGAAACCTCAACAGCTGTGCAGAATAAGCAAGTTTGTGTTGAAGACATTCACAGAAGTTAGTTATACATTTGGGAACATTGTGTCAGGGTGATGCAGGGTAATGCTTGTTTGCAGAGACTGTTAACACTCTTCTTGCTCAGAGATATTGAACACAGAAGAGAGTAACTATCTAGTTTAAGCTCTGATTTAGTTTCTGATTCTCCTTTGAATGTATTTTAGGCTCTCGCAAATCACGCAGAACATACACACTGATCATTTTAGATGTATATTTATAACATAGAATACAGCAAAAGAAAAAATGTGTCTGTGGCTCACACTCAAACATGCACAGGTCATGGAAATGGGACCTCCTCAGATATTATTTAATTACATCAATATGTAGCTTCATGTTTGATTTGCACATCTTTTGGACAGGCTGTTGTCCTTCAAGTGGCTGGCATGTCTTGTTTGTTCTCTTTTACTGTGCATTATATCACACTCTCTCCCCAACTTTCAGCTCTATCCATTGTCCTGTCACTCAAATAAAGGCAAGTTGAGTCTAGAATGAAATGTATTCATAGAATAGAATAAAATACCCTTTTCTAAGCTGTTTTTGCCCTCTAGGCCTCCACACCATTCACTAACTGAAAGCTGAATACCTGTCTGCCAGACAAAGACGTTCCTGTGAAATGCATAGTTATCTCTTTTTCTTCTTCTTCGTCTTCCTCTTCTTCTCAGAAGCAGCATTTTCAGACATGTTTTGTAAATGCTGAAAATACCACTGTATAGTCACAAGGGAGTCAGAAATTCCATTGGAAATCATCCAGGAGTCAGATTCTAGACTTCAAGAGGCTTAATAAACTCATCAACCACAACACTGAGAGTGTTAGTTAGTTCTACTAACTAACACTGGTGAATGCTTTAACTGTGTAAGGCATGCTGAATGATGATAATGTGGTTCCATGAGAAAATGTGTTTTAATTTACAGCAAGATGACTGCAAACACTAGAAAAACAATCCTATTGTGATTTTCACCATAAATAGTAGTCCTACCTGTAGTTTGTCTAAATCTTTAGATTCCTTGAAAACATACCATTTGCAATTGGATTCATAATGATATCTTTATTAGTTCAGCAGTTATTCACGAAAATCACAGTTTTCATCATGGCGGATCTAGACAGTGATCCGGATCACTCCCAAAATGTAATCATTTATACCTTGTCCCAATCCGGACATTTCCTGAACTTTTTGAGTTATCTTGCTAACAGAGAAACAAACTTACTAACTAACTAATAAACAAACAAACAGTCGCCAGCAATCACATAACCTCCTGGTGGAGGTGATAACAGAAAACAGTCCTATGTGAGTATTGGTATCTGCTGCTTTGTCGACTGTCTAATACAACACATCTAAGATTGCTTCCTGCTAAATCTGAGTTTACAGTTAGAAACTAGAAAACACACTGAGAGTGCAAGCCTCTGCCAAGGTAGCCCACATATTGCTGTTACAAATATAAGCAATAGTTTCATGATAAAGTTACCATCATAATATTCCTTGACCCTGAAAACCCACACCTCGCACTTGGAATCATGTTGATGACAATATTAGACAGTTATTGAAAAAGCGTTGTTCACTAATGGGGGATATCTGGATCACCTGGGGGTGATCTGGGGCTAATGTAATTCCCAGAACTGATGAACAACTTTCCTTCATTATATCATTTACTAAAAATGACCAGGGTGACATGTGTGCACTTTTTCAGTCGGGTGGCCAGATGTCCTGTCTCATTTTCAAGCCTTGTGTCCTGTGTCTCATTAGATATCCTAAAATCACTACTATGTCATGATTTGTAAAAGTCCCCTTTCTCATTGTAACAAAATCAAAAAGATGCCCAAACAGTTCACCACACTTCAACACTCTGCATCTAGAAATGAAAAAAACATCTTAATGCCAAGACTATTATCGTTATATATGAAAATGCAGTTTTTTGTAGATAAATCGCTTCAAAAAAACTCTCAGATTTTGATAAGCTTTAGTAGTGTGTAAACTTCAAAAACAGGGTAATATAAAGTATAAAACAGATAACAGTACACTAGCTAAATAACATATTTAAGTTGCCAGAGTAGAAGAATGCAGATAACTGTCTAGGGTTGACTTATGATTTATGAAAATATATAACAATACTTTCATTTATATTTTTTAACTTAAAAAATAAACATATCAATACTGACAATTAAGGATGCACCGAATATTCGGTGACCAAATATATTCGGCCAAATATAGCAAAAAATGCCATATTCCGCCTTTGGTGGAGTGAGGTAATGGCAAGGCCGAATAGTACCGTGTGGCGCAATGACGAAATCAAATACATCATTGTGTGTGACTGTGGCTAAGCACATGTGTCAAAAGGACAATAATTCATTTGTTGCGGGTTTATCCACTTTAATGCACTTTAGTTTTTTTTTTAATGCATGTTTTGTTTTGTTCGAAGGCCTAATATGAATGAAACGCTTTGTTGCGTTTTTTTTGAAAAGCAAAGGCTACTGGAATATTAAAAAATGTCATAGTATTCAATAAACAATTACTTTCTTTTAAAAACATGTCTAAAAATTTATTCTAAGCTATTTATGCACTATTAAAAAATATAGTGAACTACTTAGCCTACGCATTGGATATTCGGTATTCTGTTTTCGGTATTCGGTCAAGCGTTTATATTTTACTCGGCTTCGGCCACAAATGTTCATTTCAGTGCATCCCTACTGACAATGATTATAGTAATCAAATGATAAGTAACCAATTTAATTAATTAATTATTAATTATTTTATGAAATCGTTGTTTATAGTGTTTGTCAATATTGATGGCTTGATTATTATCTTCCACTTTGTATGATAGTAAAAGGTGCCCTGATAAAACAAATTTTAATGCATCCGAGCTCACTCATGTTTGAACACCTTGAAATTAAACTGTCCCTCCTCTGTGGTGAGAAAATCTTCACCCCATGTAAGGCCCATTTCATGTCTTTTGCATCTTTTGTGTACATTGTTCTGCCGAGTCATGTTTTTGGAGAGAATAAAACTGCATATTTAAAACAAATACCTGTAAGACGTAGCTTTAAACAGAGGCTTCTGATGCTCAAGAAGACTAATTTGCAGCAATTATCTTTTAACGGTAGGTGTGGTAGTGGTGTGAAAGAGGCCAGCTCAGCACTAATGTTCCACAGCAGAGGTGTGCTTACTCTGACTAATCAGCTTTTATGAGCCACAATGTGGTTTGACAAGACTGAGTAGGATGGACACACCAGAAGGACACCAAGAAGTGAGACAGCTGAGACAAGTGAGAAACAAAGCTGAGGTATTTTAACATACCATTACGCTGTGCAATGATGCACTTCTTGACCTGAACTTCAACAGCTGAGAGTGGGATGACCTGGGGTATATTGCTGTTGCTTGTCTTTCAAAGACAAGTGCACTGAAACAGAATAACTTTCAATAGCAAAGCCAAACAAGAATTTCCTCACCATATTGTTGCTGTCTCCTTTTTTATGAGTTTCTTTTTTCATCTGTGCTATGCCATGTGGGTGAGGGGCGTTATAATTTTCTTACCAGTTAGTAGCTCAAAAATATTATTCTTAATCAAGACAATGCAAAAACCATTCATTCAGTTGTAGAGCAGTTTCTTAACTTCCTGAAAAGTAGCACTTTTTGAGTTCAGAGGTGTGCAAGCAAAAATACATGTGTATAATCTTAGTCCAAGGTCATCAAGCTGTTTTTAAAGGTTTCCATCTTTATTTTATCATATTTCAATCACAAGTTAGTGTGAGTGTGAGTTAGTGTGAGGAAAGACAACAGTGGTTTTAACAGTTTTGTTTTTGATCGTTATGTAACTCACCAGGTTTCCCCTGGCACTCTTTCAGGATTGTGCTGGCCGATTCCCAGGGAAGGTTTTATCCTTCCAATCTTTGGACATCCATCATTTCAAACGATGTTGTTCATTTAGTTTCTCTTTCTAATCTGTCAGTCTTTTTCCCCTTTAGATTAGCTGAAGGACGGAAAGAAGACGAACCTGTGCTTTTTAAAATATGGCACTGTCACTCAGTCTCATTTAAAGATAAAATTAAACAACCAGAAGTGCTCTAAGAGCATGAAGTCTGTTTGTTCACGTTAACAAATCCTTAAAAAAATATTGAGTCCAAATTTGGGCCAACCCCAAAATCGAGTCATTCTCCCCTGTGCCTTGACCAAAATCCCCTGAAGTTTATATCAAAATCCATTAATAGCTTTTCTAGTTACCTTGCTAAGAGTTTAACAGACAGACTTATGTCGGAAGAAACATAACATTCTTGTTGGAAGTAACTTAAAGTGCAGTGTGTAGAATGTGGCATTTTATACATCTACCGCATTTCGCCAAACAGAAACGGTGAATATAGGAGATATATGTTTCTATTTGTATGTAAAGTCTGTCAAAATAGAAGTACAATCATCCCCATAAAACGTTTGTTTTATTTTTATTTAGTTAGAAGAATCTTGACAAAAAAATTACATTACCACGGCCGCTGTTTCATGTAGGCCGACATATTGATCCGCCGTGTTGTCTATGTGTGGTTTTTAGGGACAAAAGAACGAAACGCGAATCTGTCAGCTGGTTCTGAAATCTACCTGGAATGCAGGCGAAGAAGAGGAGAGAGGACGGCGGTAGATGCATAGACAGTTGTTACTTTGCACTAGGGATTCAAACTGTGTGTATAAACACACACGCAACATAAATTGTGTGCCATGTTCATGATTCCTTTTGGTCTTCACAGTGTTCCGCTGCTCAGCGACGTGACATTTTGGTTACAATTAGGCTCATCTGTAAGAGATGTCTTGATCTGTATTAGCATTCAGAACTCCTCCAAAATGTAATAATTTCTTCCCTGTGACATTACTAATAGCCACTGAAAATTTCATCAAAGTTTGTTCTTACGTTTTTTAGTTATCTTGTTTATAGGCAGACAAACAGAGAGACTAAACAACCACCTTGGCGAAGCACGTTCATAGAGTTATATCATGGTTAAGTCACGGACATAAGTAGCTCTCTGACTATAAACAAAACAGCATTGAAGAAACATGCAGAAATGTGCGTGTGAGTTATTATTAAAGCTCTTGTGTGAGTGTGTGTATGCACACCACTGTTTACATACAGTAGACGTGCAAGGACATGAGTCAGGTAGTAACAGGGAGTGGGCGGCGATGGTTCAGACTGGAGCCAGGAATGTATGAATGGAAAAGTCTGCAAACTATTGTTCTGCCCCCATAAAAAGCTGCTATTTATAGCTTTTAGAGAAGGGTGGACTGTAGAGAAGGAGCCCAGCCCGTCTGCTGGGAGATACTGGGAAATGAGAGAATTAAAAGGAATTACTTGTGGAGCAAACAATGCTGCAGCTGTGGACCAAGTTTTCCTGTTTAAAACCTTTGAGGAAACACGTCTGCACTACCTGTTCAACACAGTGTTTACAAAAGCCAGTCAGAACAAAATGTTTGAAAGATTAAATTGAATTGTGATTTGATGGAAGTATGCATTTGTGTGTGTTTGAGTGTACATCTCGCGAGCCAAAGCTAATTGTTTTGGTGCCTCTGGATCTATCAGCCCATATCTTGGCTCACATTACGAGAGGACTCTCATCATTATGATCATGTTTAAATACAAGCTACTCTGCATTACTGATTTTAAATATTTTCATGATTTTATTAATAAAGAATATTTTAAAAACCTTTTTGCTGCCAAAGAATCCATATTGGTAGAGACAACGTACAGTGTATGCATTTCACAGAGTTGAGAAGGAGTTTTTGTCCATTTGCTGAGGCATCCGGGAATGAGTCCAAATGCATTTTAGCACTGAGATATACAGTAGCTTTTTGGGCAAATACCCACAATAAGTTTTTGATGAACACATGCAGATTTCAAAGTTTTATTTTGCCACATCAAATGTATCTTTTATTGTTCTGTTTTTTATTTTATTTTATTTGAAGGCAGTGTTTTGTTACCTAGAAGAGATGTTGCTGATGAACTGCGAACAAAGACAAAAAATATCAGGATAAGCTAAATAAAAATAATAAATAGACAGATAGGTTTTCAATAAGCAATATAAGAAAAATCAGCACCATGACCATGGTCAACAAGTTGATCAGTTCATTAGATTGTGGGCAAACAAGAGGTTATAGCATAGCATTACAAGAAGGGAGTGTGGTAGCTGCTTTTAAATTAAACCATCATGTTGTATTTCCGTAGCTTGGTAGTTGCTTTTATTATTATTACTATTATATTATTATATTATGGTTTATTATTAGGCCTGGATAAACTTGCAAGTTAGGTTCACATGTGATATTATCATGAGAGAAATAACTTATTATCAACAATGATCAAATAACAGAGTCAGTGGGCTCAGTTGAAGGAACTAGCGCAATGCTAACTTTCTGGTTGGCATACAAAAATACATCATCCCTGCATCACTCTATGGAGGCTTGTTAAATTAAAAACTAGAAAACTTGTGTTTGTTTGTTTTTTGTTTTTTTTACAGATATAGCCCACCTCTGTCAATTATAATGGGCTTAATAGTCACATAGTTTCTTATTGTCAACAAATTGACACTTTTTCCCTAAATACTTACATAAAAATCCACTTTAGCCCCACTCACACTGCTGTTTTAAGTTTCTCTGAAACTCTGAAAATCGTGAAGACAGAATAGGGAGAACTAGTTGACTGCCCAGTTGCTCACTGTCATGCATCAAAGCCATTTACTAATGTTGGAGGTGAGTTGTGGACAAATCATAGGCACATATATATTAAAAAGTGAATTCCACAAATATGTGATCTTCACAGCCAGCAAGATTGTCCTTGCTACAACCACACCTTCAGCAGATATAGTAGAGATGAGACTTTGTGCTGAACTTAGCTCAAATGGCACAGAGTTTAACCATTTAACAACATAAAGGGACAAAGGATCTGCACACAGGTCAGGTGACACATGGATTGTTCAAATGGAAATGTTCTTTTCATTCTGTTCATGTCTGATGAAGGACTAGGAACCAAAACTTCACATCTCTGCTGATAGTCTTTATTAAAACTGACTTTAGAAAAGATTCTGGTGTACATACCCTTTGTTTCTTTTTGCCATTTTTTGTATTTAGCACACAGTATGTCATGTTTTAGGGATGTGTTTGTTTTTCCCTCCCATTTCACAACATATTCAATCTTTGGAGCTATGACACTTGCTCTGATGTGATGGATTTTGATCTGTGGACAAGTAGGGTCACTTGGCTCTGCTTTCTGAATCAAGTCAGTGGACCTAGTTTCAAGGCATGTGGCATGTGCTCATTTCTGATGATGGGATGTCATGGTTATGTTAAAAGTGGATGTTGGCATTTTTGCCCTGATTTACACCACAAATGGAAAAATAGCTATTTGCAATTATTAGGTCAAACATTACAGCCAAAGCCTATTCTGAATCTTTTATGTTTCTTGACTGCTATAATTACTTATTTGTTAAATGTTTTATATCAAATACTCTCAATACCCTGGGCAAATCTCGGTCCAGAGGGTTGCAAAATGACATTATATCGTATTTATGGATATTATACATTATCAAAAAAAGGTGATCCATCATACAAGGCTAAAATAAGGAAAACATACTGACACAGACCAGATTTTCTTTTCTTTTTAATCTCTCCAAAACTGACGTTGAAGTAGTATTTGTTCTTTAAATTCAAGATCCATTAGTGAATTCATTGGAGAATACGTCTAGATGATACATTGCATTTATACACTGTATTGAAATTCTCACTACCATCTTGACAGAGCAGGACACACGAGGGAGATTAAATTCTTCTGTGTTTAGAGAGGGAGTAGGGAGGGTGCTGCTCCCCACCCACATGCCTGGAGACACACCCGAAGGAGAGCTGAACTCTACTGAGTGCACTCTCTTGTTTATTATGTAAGGTAAGAGCCCACTCTGAGCCACATGGCAGAGGCCTGATGTTGCTGCCCAGGTTAGAAACATGAGTTGAACTCTGTACCACTTGGGAAGAAAAGGACATCCAGGTTTGTTCGGGGAAATATTCCAGGATTTTATTTTAGACGGGAATTTACAGGGTGACTCAAAAAGTGCTGATTGCTTAACCAAGTCTTAACAATCTCTGTCATGCATAACAGATACCATTTTATAGTACAGGCACAGTCTAATGAATTATATTTTTCCACACAGAGTTTGAGTTTAAGAGGACACATAAACCATTGATTTTACAGATTTCATTCATTCTTCATTGTTCATTGCCCTTTTGCTGCTAAACATCTTTCACAGCTTTGAAATAGAACCTCAGACAGGCTCTATCTGTGTCTGTCTCTTACCTGCAGCTGCCTCAAGTGTTTTTTGTTCACCTCCAACACAGATTCAAGCACCACAACTAACAATGCAGAAATCCTCAGCCCGCTCAGTCTCCGGATGATGCCTCTACAAAGCTGGCGGTGTCTAAAGAACCATAATGATCATATCACAGCTCAACATTGTTAGATCTCAGCATCCATCTACAAATCTTCTGCCTTTCTCTTTATGCCACAGTGGTTGCCATGGGAATGGTTCTGTGAAAAATTTGGGCAGCAGGATATTTCTGTCAGAACTTTCTGTAAACTTGTCAGATTGTGTTACTGTTTGAAAGAACACAGTTGTTATTTTACTCTGTTACTCAATATACAACTTTTGATCTCATTGCATGTGACTCAGCTGGATTACTTCAACATGGCCACTGCAGAACAGGCTCAAAAAGTGAGCAGTGAGCATTGATGCAGCATGATTTTACAGGGTTTCTGTTGTTGGTTTGTTTGTTTTTAAGATTTTACATGTTCCAAAATCCAAATTAGCTATTTTACATGTGGTGTATTTTTTCTGGTAAAAATGTTCAGAGCCCTAAACACCTCAATTTACTGCTGCAGATACAAAGTAGAAGCAGCTGTAGGGCCTGTGTTTACAGCTGCCATGTTTTTCACCAGCAGCACTATTAACGTTAGTTTCAGAGCGCTTTTCACAGCTATTCAAGAGCCCATATTTGTTGTGACTTGGGTTCATTAAATGAAGTGTATGTATGTATTAACTTGAGTTCAGGAGCAGGTCCACGCCACAAACCACACCTCCAATCAGCTGACAAGCCTACTTATACTCAGCCATGCCTCATCGCTCAGTTTGTCTGTGACTCTTCAACCCATCCTTCATTCCTCATATTCCTAAATCTTCATTAAACCTTCAAACGCATACATTTGTGGTGTGGTCCTTGCTCGTGAATTCAATGTAAATGTCTTTTCTGCCTGTATGTACATGACGGGCCATCTGATCTTTACATACTGAGCAACACTGATACAGCTGTATTCTCTCTTATGTAACTGGTCAGTGGTAATTGGCCAGCTCAGCACTGCTCACCACCATGTTGTCAAAGACTCTGTTTTCATTCTACAGTCTGTTTACTTCACTGGGCTTTCAGCCTAAGCCAATGAGCTTAACCTGCAGGTGGAACAGTGGTAGGATGTCACAAAGGTAGATCTATCTTGGGTGTCGAAGGGAACAAGTCATTTCAGGTAGCTACTGCCTCTGTAAACAGGTGAAAGGGAAGAAGTCCTGATGCTGCTTAAAGTTATCTTGTTCATATAAGTTCTCTATCAAGTGGAGGACACATATAAAACACACTTAAGAGTGTATAAATATTGATAAGTATTATGTGAACTCTTCAATGTTGCTAGGTCTCAAAAGTTGACATCCACTCTGCTCTATCCAGAAATCCATTTATAATTGCTCAGTTTGCTAAAAAATAACTACTTCTACCTCTTGTAGGTCTTGTGATGTTTTTAAAAGCTAGGGATCAATAAAGTATTTACCTCTCTCGTTCAATCTATTTATTTTTATTTTGTCATAGAAATGTCACCCAAAACATGAAAACAAAGCCAATAAATAATTTCTTTCACACTTATAAGAGCTGAAGACAAGTTTGATCAGGTTCCCCTCTGTCATTGTTTACAAAGCAGACTTGAAAAGTTTAGCCTCTTCTTCATTTTAGACAAGAAGGGAAAGTGACGGAGGAGCAGCATTTGTCAAAAAGTTAAACTTTTGTCATCTGTGGGTGCAGTGTCACTAAAAAGCAGCTGATGCTGTGAATGTTGGAATACAATGGTTTTCTATTGAATTTTAACACCTACAGAAAAAAGGCAGCTGTGGACAAAGGCCACGAATCTTAGTTCCCTTCATATCAGTGCTGGGTAGTGAGTCATTTTTGGTTCAAAGTACTAGGTAAAGTATTACCTATTGAAATAATGAGTAAAAAACAAGTTATCAAAAATGTAAGGTAACTTTCTAAACCTTTTGACCTCAGGTGAAGGTAATGTCGAGGTTAAACTACACAATTTATTTTGCTGCTATGATGGTCATGAATTCAAATAAAGTGAGAGCCACAAGTTTGAGATGCAAAATGGCTGACAAGAATGATAGACTACACATTTGTACCCTTCAACACATTTCAACCACTGTGTAATCAAAGAAGGACACTTAGTAATGAAGACAGTGAACAAACATACAGTTCTCACATTACACTTTAGTTTGTCTTTAAAACTATTATTATACATGATACCTTAGCTCGATTCTAAATGCCAACAGTCACTCACTGAGGTGCTAAGGTGCCTCTGCTGTTCCTCTCCAACATATTTCCACTCACAGTCTGTCACTGTTACTCCTTAATGACACTTCATACAAGAGCCCCACAAATGTTTTCTCTGTCTCATTGTTCCATCTCAAAGCAATAACTTCATCTTTTACTGCTCTGCTGTTTGGTTTGTTTACATCTGTGAATGTGGCACATGCATTGCTCTAATTGGTCAGAGTCTCTGGTGTAACCAAACAAATCATAAGAGGCAAGACAACACTCAAAAATACTACACTTTTTTGTTTGTAAGCCTGTGAATCGCCCTAGGTAAGATTTTTTTTAGTGTCACTAACACAATAAAAGAGAAAAACAATGCATATCCACAACTGACTCATACAGACAGTCTACAACTGTCTTTTTTCATCAGGAAAATGGCTCCCAACACCCTACGTTGCATTAATTTGCTCTGAATAGATTTCTTGGCCATGTGTAAACTGCAATAAAGCCCTAACATGGTTTGTGACAGACACAATTGAATCCTGTTTGTCATGTTTGTTCTTCTCAGACTCAATAAACACAGAGTTGTGATTTGTTTGCTGGTGAAGTTCTTTAGCTCTTTGACAGTAATACCTGCCCTTTTTTAGGTGCAATAGACTAACTAAGAAAAAAAATCTCTAAACTTTTCATGAATTGCATCTTAATTAAAGCACCCCAGCCCATTTTCTTGACCAATCACTTTACTTTTGGAAGACATCTCGACATTAGGTGATCGTTCTAATTTTATTATTGCATGTAACCTTGCTGCACCAATGTTTGCTGGTATACATCAAACTTGATAAGAACTACAAAAATATTTACTACAATTAATTGAGGATGAGTGTTTGCAAGAAAAAAACACATCAATCTACTGGTCCACAACAACCAATACCCCCCATGTTAATAACTGCCTATAACAGTTGTAGTTTTTCCTCATTACTGACTTCTATTCACCCAAACATGCAAAAAAAATACAGTCTACTTATATACAGCGGCCTTAGACGCAAGTCAGTAAACCATGAATTTCTGTGCATGTTCAGACAGTGACAGCTCCCCAGTTCATTTGGTGCCCAGAGCTGTCTCCTTCAGACCGATGATCAGCTGGTCTGGCCTCAGGCGCTGCATCACTCAGCTGTGCAGGACTGCTGAGCCTGGATTTAACCTGGAGGCAGCGGCCTCTGCAGAGGACAGCACTCGCTTAAAACTCACTTTGCTGCAAGAATATATTCAATGTGGAAAAAAAATATTCCCAACATGTGCCAAATCTATAGTTCCCCAATTTATAACCATGAGTGTCACAAGTTCAGCCACTTTTAGTTCCAGTACGGGCCAAGGAAAAGGACAAAGATACAGTTTAATGTTCCTGCTTTAACCACTGTCGTGTAATTACAAGCCTGTTGGGTTTTTCTTTCATTTAACTCCATTAATTTTCTTGGGATTAAAACAAACAGTGCCTGTGAGGGTTTTTATCTTTATCTGAAAAGAGGTTCGACTTTGACAGATTTACAATATTTATACACAAGGTCCATTTTATTGCATTTAAAAAGAAAAGCAGATGGTTAAATTACACCTCAAGCTCCATCAGAGATAAATCTTCAGGACTCATAAATACTGCATTGATGTGTGGACATGGCATTTGCAGCTTCAATGGGGAGTTACAAAAATGTCACGAGGCACTTTTTGTGATTGTGTCCTGTCTAAATATAGAGAGCCGCTGTCTGTTCTACATTTAAACCATTTCATGCTGTCGCTCTGCCGTCTATTTTTACCTCTGGTATCAATAGAGAGGGCAGCATGCAGTTTTAAAATAGAGTAATAGCCGTGTGTGCTGCGGCTGCTGGGGAGAGGCTTTCAGACATAACGCCTGTAAGAGCCCCATGGTCCAGTTTCCTCCTGGGGGTAAATAAAGCAGAGGGATTCATGCACTTCATTTCCAGATGCAGGCTTGCCTCACAGAGCTGAGGAACCCGATTTTCACTCAGCTTTATAATCCAAATGATCTTTCCTGGAACATGAGATGATAAAACATTAGATTTAACAAGAACTACTGCATGGTGGTTTTATAGGGCTGCCACGATTAGTCGACTAATCGTTGACTAGTCGACTATCAAAATAGTCGACGACTAATTCAGTAGTCGACTAGTCGTTTGTTTTTTTTAGGTGTGTTTTCTCACAAAACTGCCGCTGTACCTCTGCTGTCTTGTCTGCCTATCTGTCCTGTTTTCTGGTCATCACACCTGCAGGAATCAACCCAACACACTCATGCATGTGGCGCATGAACAACTACACAGGCACCAAAGTTGCCAGGTCTGCTCATAATAAGCGATTTGGGCCACCAGCTGCATACTGGTGCAGTACGCTGCAGTTCATGCATGAAGTGACTAGTCGACTAATCGCAAAAGTAGTCGTTGACTAGTCGACTATCAAAATAGTCGTTTGTGGCAGCCCTATGGTTTTATGCCTTTGAAAGTTGTACAACACCCACCCAGTGACGGCACAGTATTGGGTCAGATGAAGGGGCTGGGATTGTCTCTGCGGTTGTGGGATTTACTGTATGTAGTGCATTATTAGCAAATTATGAATAAGAGACACAATAATCTTTGACCTTCAAAACCAAATCAATATCGTCATGAAAAAAAATGGTTCTCCTTGGTCACTTGTGCAAAGTTTGAGGAAAAATCCCCAAAAGCTTTCTTGAAGTCCGCAAACAAGACATGATTGTAAAACATATTGACATTTGGCCTTAACCATTTAATTAATTCAGCATTGAGTCTGAGACATTTGTGCAAAGTTGGAAGAAATTTCTTCTACAAACAGGCATGGAACCATCATGAGACCTTAAGGATTTTACCTTCAACCTCCAAAATGTATTCAATAAATCTGCATTCAGAAAAAATACGTCTTATTGTGTACATTATATCGCTATAAGCAAGGGATCAATATGAAGCACAAAAACTTAAGGGTTGATCTAAAAGGCCTTGAACTTTGCCTGATGATCTTTAGAATTTTATGATTTAATTCCTAAATCAGAGATGACAATTATCCACTCAGACAGGAATCCCTTGAAATTTCATTGGGATACCTCAACCACAAGCAAAAGATGATCATGGGCCCCACTGACATTTGACTTTGTACCTCCAAAATAGACTCTTATAAGTTTTGTGCTAGATTGTGTATTTGTGCAACATTTAAAGAAACCCCATCAACGTTTTCTTGACATTATACATTCACAAGCAAATGATGGACATGAAGTCTCAATGAGAAATCTTATTCACAAGCATGACATGATCAGGAAGCTCAATAACTTTGACTTTAGGCATATGACATCCAATGTCTAATCAGTTTCTTTCTTGAACTGGAGGGGATGTCTGAAAAACTAACAAAGGAAATTTCTGAAATGTTTGTAAAGATAATGTCTTCATAAGTACCTTTACATTTGCCTTTGATTTGAAATAACTAAAAGTTTTATTTTTCGGAGTAAACATTTGAAAAGGGTTTGCTAAAAATCCATGAACCCATTAACTTTTCGATTTAAAAGCCAATGACCAACATGAGACCATTATCACATTAACATGAGAACTTAAATTCCCCCTTAATTCCGAATAATACTTAAATCCTCTTTGAAAAGATTAAAATTACCATGTAAACACCTAATTCCGAATGAAAATCATAATTCAGAATAAAACTTAATTTTGAAGTAAGAGGCAGGTTTTATTCTGATTTTAAATCCGAATTAAATAATACCTTGATTATTTATATGTTCATTCTGCTTTAAATTAATTCCGGTCGTTCTGCGCATGCTCGTTCCTTGTCCTGTCATTATGAGGCACAGAAAGCTGACGGGAACAGGAAGGCTGCCCGAAGCAAGTGTGGAACTCCAAGCAAGCCGAGACAGTTTATTTGTTTAGAGCCTTACAAGATTTGGATTTAATGAAAGTGTGGATGAATGTAAACATTAAAATGTTGACCTTTTTAAAGCTGTAGCATCCAAGATGGATGAGGTTTCCCTGACGGAGACGCTGAACTGGAATTTTTCTTCCAGTAGACATAAATACGTCACTACGTCACGTCCACCCCCGTCCAATCAGAACCATTCCCAGCCAATTATTATTTCCATGTAAACACGAAGGAGAAAACTTTAATTTCCTATTTAATTCTTATTTACTTCGGAATAATCAATTCCAAATTAAAAAGCATAATGTAACCAGGACCCATGTAACCTTGACACTTGACGGGTGACCTCCATGACCTAACCAGTTTATCCTTAACTCATCTATGAAACAGGACAGACATTTGTGTAAGTTTGAAGAAAATATCTCCAAGGTCACAAGTTCAAAACAAGGAAGATTACGATCCCCAATGTTCTCTATAATTAAATGTTTTTGTTTGTGTTCATCTGTGTTATTATTTAATAACAAATACCAGTCCAATTGGCTTAATGGGTATGACCTAAAAACATGAATGTGTCACCAGGAAGAAAAATGCAAATCTGCTAAAACCAGAAAGACCTGTCACACAAAGAGTCAGCAAAGACGAAGAGGTACTTTGGGCCAGCAGAGCATGGGAACAAAACAAGCTCAGTTTTGAGTTACAAGTTGGCTGACATGGAAACAATGGAGAAGCAGCATCATTCACCCCAGGAAGGCATCTAGGGGACGTTTCAGCCAGACGCAGACCGGTTAAACCAGCCTCTCATTTGTCTGTCAAAACAATATTTGCAAACATGAACAACACGCTGCCAAAGCAAACAACCACATTTACAGCACCCTCATGTCATCAACCAGTGGCTTAAGGTCTGAGCAATGAGCCCAAGTGCAACTATAATGATGGGCCCTTGGGCTCCCCACATTGCACACATATGGTACAATAATATCCACACCTTTTCAGGTGTATGCACCAACCACGTGTTGGATTTATTTTGAATCATTGAACCTAGGCTATTGTACTTTTATTTGTACCCACACAACAGATTTTGTGCTTCATCCGTCCAAAGTCATGCCATCTTGGAACTCACCACATATAACCAAGATCATCACTGTATCAGAACATGACAAAATGCTGTTTAATTCTTAGTTCTTACAAACATATCATTAGCTTATCATTTTGTGGAATTTTACCCCCTGTTTTTAATGTTTTGGCAGTGACAGCTAAGTCTTGAAGCATTATATTTTTGGGTTGTCCAAGCGTATGCATATGTAGATGCTTGTGAATTTTTCCAGGAATTTTATCTTTAAACTGAAGATTAATGCTTATTAAGTTCTCTTATTTATCAGAAAAAGAATATAGGAGATGTTTTTCACACATGCACATGTGTCTCATTCTTAACAGGAGTGCATTCAATGGTAGCCATGGCTGACCATGGTCTCCTGACATCTGACTGCCTTCCCCAAAACCCTTTCCTTTAATGCACCAAGTGGGAGAGTCCTCTTTTATTTTTCATGCGACCCTCAATTAAAGTTTTTGGACAACTCTGCTTTCAAGTAACCTGACTGTACAGGTATGACACACCTGGAATTTAACAAAGAGGACACAGTCTTCACCAGCTGCTTTTTAAGTATAGAGAGCTTCAGAAAGAAGAACATGTTTTGTTATGTGACTTTTTTTAACACATAAATTATCACAGGCCTTAATTACAGCCCTGTTACTAAGCCTCTGCTACTACTGGCAGCTCGAGAGGAAAAGACTCATAAATCAAATGCCCCTCCAGACTGAGAGGGGAAGTCTCAGCACAGCTTTGTTTAGGATGGGTGGGGTTATCCACATGGAGGGATCTGCCAGCACTAACTCCCAACTATGAAACAGTCGACAGTTGTAGTGGAGCGGTTTTTGTCGTCTTCATCTGTTCACTCAGCAGATTTCATAGCTCCTTTTGTGAGGAAGATATTTTAGTCACTGACATTTTGATTGTCAGTGTTTGGCATGTGGTGGGCTGATAATTCACGTTGAAAAGCTGACTAATTGGACACCACATCCAAAAGGCTCTCTGTCACTGGAGGCTGTCCACAGTTAAGATGATTTCATGCAGCGGAGGAGATAATTCACTCGCAGATTCTGCTCAGCACAGCACAAGATATCCATGTGACTCTGTGTCTCAGCTGTATTTAGTCTCAGTGAAAAAAAATCCCCTCTGCATTGGATATTATTGACGGATCACCTATAATCAAAACAAGATTGTGTACCTACATTTCTGAATATTGGAAGAGTAACAAATATTTGGAGGACTGCTTTTTTTTTTTTTTTAACAATTTTCCAGTTAATCCCAAAAACAAGAAGGACCTTAAAAGCCCCAGCCTCTTTTTAAGCCTTCTGCTTGAAAAATGACATGCCCATAAAGACATTAGCATATCTCTGCACCTACAAGGTCTGTTTTAATAATTTTGTTGTCGTGATAAAGGAAGCACTGATGAAATTTGTTCAGATGTGCAAATATCAGTATATATGTTACTGGGTCAAAGTAAATGAAGATGGAACACAGCTTTAACGAAAAATTTAATTTTCGCCTTGAAGAAATACACTTTTATTGTGAGTATCCCTTTAGAATGATGCAGTTGTAGCTTTTTATCCCTAAAATGAATAATATGATATGTGAACATTCACTCTGCCAAGGTTAATTCTGATAAAGCGTAGCAGAGAAAAACTAGAGAGGTTTTAGTACAGGCTGGTCAGGTGAAACCAATAAATAAAAGCAAAATTTGAAAATGTAATCTGTAAAAATGCACATGCAGCAACTTCTCCATGGAAAACCTCTTTCGGATTGCAATCCTGACATTTTTTTAAAGGTGCTATGAGGAGAATCTATTACTGGCGACATAAAGACTCTGCTACCCATGAGCACGCGGCGACTGTTGTAATGCTGTGTTCCAGTAACCTCGGAACTGGGAGTGACATCATCTCCCACTTATCGGCGTTCCAGTTGAAGTCGGAAAAAAACATGCTGATCTACCAGGCTATTGTTAGCACGCCCTGCATTGTTGTTCAAAAATATCACATGAAGAATGTGATTATCACTATGGCAGCATTTTTGTAAATATAAGTCTAACAATACTATGTATACAGCTGATCTAGAGCGACACACCCCAGTCAGAAGTGCAAATAAATTGATTATTACAGGAGCTAAATAACTGTTCACACTGGGGGCATCCATCTTCAATTATCAACTCAGGGGGGAAGGCGAGGTTTCACCAAGTTCCCAGTAGGAAATTCCAACTTAGGGGGACGTTCCAGTTGCAGTTTCCTACTCGGAACCTGGAAATTCCTACTTCTGATGACAACTGGAAGGCACCAAAAGACGTAACCCAAACCAAGCGTGTGTTTGTTGGGATGCTAATAAAGCATGCAGCTCGGACCTTCCTCAAACTCTTCAGTGCTTTACAACTTTTATTTTTCACCAACTTACAGGATGCAAAGCGACAAGGTAATGTATCTCTTTCTAGTAATGTAGCGGTAGTTTTTGATGTGTGACAACAAGCAATTTTTGGAAAACTTAGTATCGTAGTTTTGTAACCGGCTATATATCGCTACTTACAGCCCGGTGTTCTAAGACATGTTTGAATAATATACATTTGCTCTAGTTTTAATCGTCTTGTTCCCGAAGTTGAGTATCCAGGCCAGTCCAGCCCTGTCCGACCCGACCGGAAGGCTAAGGAATAGCATTTGTAGATAACCTATTTTGATGCTATAAAACTCATCTTAAAGTGTGTATTTCAATCAGGCATATATCTAAAAGTGAGACTTTTTTGTAATTACTTAGAAAGTCTCTTTAAATAAAAAAAAAACACCAAATAAGTAAAAACTGTATTAATTGAGGTCTGACATCTCCGTTGAGTGTCACTGCTCAGGCAGACAGTGAGAAACACAGGGCAATATCTCAGCAGTAGATTGATCGGTTTGCGTGGTTGATAACTCTGCTGAACCGTTAAAGCCCATGGAACTGAGGGACAGGACCCAAATCAGCACCAAACACACCACTGGCCAATCACAAGAGAGCAAAGTCACTGTGATCCAATCGAATAGTGCCGCACTCGCCTGATATAAACCCTCCCCGGACCCACATGATTCATGGGTTTTAGCAAGTATGCGGTTATTTCATTCCAACAGGCGTCAGGACATTACATGAAGTCCCTCAGTTAGATGAGGTCAAGTTTTTGTGGGTACCAGCACAAGAGGTCATGAAAATGTGGATTCATTGGCAAAAAGGGCAATAGAAAACTAAACTGTTATTATTATTATCATTATTACAATTGTTATTATTGCTTCATTAAGGATTTTTAGCATGGAATAAAGTCTATCTATCTATCTATCTATCTATCTATCTATCTATCTATCTATCTATCTATCTATCTATCTATCTATCTATCTATCTATCGTTGATAGAATTTTATGTATTTCATTTTATTTCATTCTATTTTTAAAGTACTGTTTAAGAGAAATTTGATTGTTAGCCTGATGTCTGATTTACACTCCAGAGCAGAGGGGGGCGGTAATGCACCAACAAGCTGGATGCCGACTGCCATAAAACAAGAAGAAGAAGTAGAAGAAGAAGAAAACATGATTCACGGAAATGTATTCCTTTGTTTCAAATCAACCGTGGAGGATTTTACAAAAGGCGTCAAGCGTTTATTGCTCTGAAACACAATGTTTCATCACAAAACAGCAGAAATAAGACCCATTTTTTTGTGTGTCGCTGTACTCAACCACTTGTTTACCAATTGTTGTCTACTTTGGCTTTTGGTTTCCTGAGTTTGTGTGTAGCAGAGAACTGGCGGTGGAAATGTGATGAGTGGGTTGTCTCTGGGACGCTACACAAATTTTGATCATTGATAACTGATTTGCTTGGTGTTGGAGCTGTGTTGGGTAAAATGGCTGATATGTGCCTGTAGCGGAGTTCTTCCTGTTTAATTTGATGTTCAGCATGACTATATTTCTACATGATTCATGCACTGTTTTTGTGTTTATTGTAGAACTTGCCAGTAGGACCCCATTTGGGGCCTCTGGGGTTGTTGAGGAGATCTGTATAATTTCTTGTAAATCATAAATCCATAGACAGTTTTGTCTGCTCAAGTTAACAGATTCTCCTTAATTAGATCTTTCTTTCATAGCTGTTCCCAAGAAGGTGTTTGTTAGTTTGCTTGTCAGAACTTGAACTCATAAAGTTTGGGATTGATCAGATGGAAATTTCAGGGAATATTAGCTAATATGTGCCTGTAGTGGAGTTCTTTCTACACTGCTGTTCTGCATAGGCCTGAGTCCCTTCAGCCAAATAATCAACAAGACTGGCTACGGATACCGACTCCAAAATGGGACCACTATCAGCCACCTCCTCTACATGGACGACATCAAGCTGTACGCTAAGAGCGAGCGAGATATCGACTCACTGGTAGCCAGATAGATAGATAGATAGATAGATAGATAGACAGATAGACAGACAGACAGACAGACAGACAGACAGACAGACAGACAGACAGACAGACAGACAGACAGACAGACAGACAGATAGATAGATAGATAGATAGATAGATAGATAGATAGATAGATAGATAGATAGATAGATAGATAGATAGACAGATAGACAGACAGACAGACAGACAGACAGACAGACAGACAGACAGACAGACAGACAGATAGATAGATAGATAGATAGATAGATAGATAGATAGATAGATAGATAGATAGATAGATAGCGAGAGAGAACCTGATATCTATTTTGTCTGATATATTTGTGTATTTTTTGTAATCAGGTGATCAACTGTTAGCTTTTAAAACCTTTAAATCCCATGGCAAGAAAATATCTGTTTTTGGTTTGTTTGTAGTTTTCTCTGTCGCCTTAAATGTTAAAAGAGTCAAACAATGATTTGATTATTTCTGTTTTTCAACACATTAAATATCCCTGAATTTACTGAAGACCTCATCCAAAACAGTTGATCTGGTAGTTAAAGGGTTAAGAAGTGATTTAGTTGTGGAAAACTGTTGGCGTCTTCCCTGCCCAAGGGCACAAACTGAGAGGGAACATGGGAGTGATGGAGAGGACATTATGTGAATTTCTGAGGAGTCCCCAGGGAACATTACATACCACTTACCATATTTATACCATGAAATATTCACACTGCACTTTTCTCAGTAAGCACACAACCATTCTTGAAGTCAAACGGTACCAAAATGAAAGCAAAATGTGAACATATGGTTGCCCGACATATACAGCAACCTGGAAAAAGGCTCTTTGAAGAATCAGTGCTGTGCGTTGGAGGATTTGATTTTATGATGTTTAATCAGAAATATTCCTTGGTTGTGTTAATACAGGCAATAAATGGTTTAATAAGGACTTCATGTTTGGGTGATTTGGTCTGGAGATGCTTCTTTCCTCCTCTTGATGCTGGCAGAGGAAAGGAGGATGATTTCAGCAGAACAAGTGCTACACCCTGGTCTTTTTTTTCCTGATCCTATAATTCTGACAGCGAGCCTAAAAGCTTCCTTCCTGTCTGGGAAATGACATGCTAATGGCCTGCTCTTCCCCTCTTCTCCGGTCCTGTATCACAGCTGTCTAATGAGAGCATTAGTGCACAAGTGGCCACTGATGATGGATGCCTTCAGTTTTATCAGCTGCAAGCAAGCAACTGATTAGCCCTGAAGAAGAGGAGGTACTTTTGCCTCATACTTACAATGTGTTTTTTTGTTGTTGTAGAAGTAGAAATATATGAACTTTTCTTAAAATTTTAAGAAATATGTGTGAATAATATGGTTTTCTCTAACCTGGTGCTTCCAACAGCCCTGATCCTTTTGCTGGATGATGTTTTGCTAAGGAAAAGTACTCATGAGTAGAGTAATGTGCACTTGGGTGCTTACCAAAGGCCTCTGAGTGGTACTGCAACATTGTATGCACACATGGTGCTGATTAGTGATGTATACAATTAGATGGCAACAGATTTACAAGCTGGTTGAACTCAAGTGATGATAAAACAATGATGCAAATTCCTCTGGGAGTGCCACATTTTTCTTTTTCCGTGTGTGCAACAAAAACAACGAGGGTTTTGTGTTTGGTAATATCAGCTTCAAACCCCCTTAATTAAACCAAAGTTAACTGAATTTATTCTTGGTGTGAGCTGCCATACAACTGCACTTGATCAAGTCTTCCATACCTTTGCAGATGCAGATAGCCCCTCCCCTCACCAAAGGCAAACCATGCTTGGCTGAATCCATCTTTAGCAGGATACAGCTGTAGACTCAACTTATCACTTATTATAGATGCATCCACTCCCGCAGTGATGTGAAGTAGGGACACTGTTACACCTGTGAATGACTCATTTATAAAGATGGGCGGTAACGTCACTCCCAACAGCATTGTAGGTAACTTAATTACATTTTGGCTTTGTGGTAGCATTTCTTGACAGTTGAGCACCATTCTGGACACTTTTAACTCATAACTTTTTCCGATGTGATGACACATATTTTTCTACTTTTCTACTTTTTTAAGCTGTATCATTCATAAAGTAATTTCTAAAATGATCCTATATAACATAAATGAAAAGTATATCTCTCAATGGCAGAGTATCCAGCTGCTGCCTCGCCTCAGCTCCGTCCTGTATTTCTCTTTTAACTGGCACATTTCAAATAGAATTGCAAATCAGGAGCACATTTTAATAAGACCTGCCATCATGGGTCTTTTATTTAGAGGACAGTTTTGCGTTTATTTCCTTATCCCTGTTCTGAAACAGGGAAAAGTGGAATTATCACCACAGAGAGAGTGAGTGTGAGTTAAGTCTGTAAGAAGATTTATTTGCATAAGCACACAGCCAGAGCAGTTTCCTGTGAAACAGCTTTTGATGAGAGGCCTTGTTGAGAGTATATAACTGCTATACCAACAAATGCTGCAGAGGGTTGTATCGCTTTCCTTAAATTAAGATGAAAAACATGAATTTTAATGCCCTTGAATATATTAGCTATCCTAAATACCTCTTCTGATACCTGCTCGCTTAGGCATGATTAGAATTCCTCTGCTTAACAGGGTTGCATTCCTTTAAATACAGAACTGTGACCTGGCAGTAATTCACCCTTAGGAGGCATGCAAGTGCCCAACAGAGAGTGTAGAGAGGTGGGCTAAGTTGAGTGGAGTTTCTTTTTGTGATACTATGATTTGTAGAAATCTTGTTAGGACAGGATGAACATGAGACCTAATGACTTTGATTTTTTGAGTCACAAATCTAATCAACTCAAATTTAAACTAAAGCAGAGTTTGTAAAAAGTTAAAAATAGAACCCTTGATGCCTCTGAGATATCAGATTCAAAAGTGATGAGCAATATATGTATATATTATAAATATATTAGTATGATAATAATGATAATAAGTTAATTTACATTGTACCTTTGAAAATGTGTTAAAAGCAATTTAACAGGCAACACAAAGGCGGAAAAAGGCTGAACTTTGGGTGCAGCAAATCAACAATCAGCTCAAACAGAGGCCAAAAATAGGAAAATAAATACTGCACTAGTAAAGGTGAAAATGTCAGCATACTCTACATATGAGTAACAGTCGTTAATAAGGTATTTTATTTTATCTATAATGAGAAGAAGACAATAACAATAAATAGATGACAGATTTATACATGGGTACATCAAAGGTGATAGCTTATAGTTGATGACAGTTGATAGTAGGGCTGAAAGATATATCGTTATCATGTCTGTATCGTGATAAGAACATACAAGATATTAATATCGAAAAAAGCAATGATATAAACGATTTAGATTTCCCCCACGCTCGGCCTGCATGTACAACTCTGGAAGTCACAACAAATTCCATTTTTACAGCTGCCCTTGAATGCACCGCTTGGTTTTCACCGAACACCTAGTCATATCATATTGTATCGATATCGAGATATCTGGCATGAATATCGAGATAAGAAATTTTGTCCATATCGTTCAGCGCTAGTTGATAGTTGATGACATCACATCAGGAAGATGAAATGAAGATGGTAAATAGAGGACGGATAAAAAAAGGGAGTATATTAAAACATGACAAGAAGGTAAAAAGGACTTTAATGATGAGAACTTGGTGAGCAGAGAAAGAACAGCAGAGATTAATAACAGTTAATAAGTAACTGTAAAGCAAGTATGCAGGTTTAATAGAATAAATTAAATAACTAACATGCTGGCAGTACATAACATTATGATAAGCAAGACAAAAATGTGAGTTTAAGGAAATGATTTAGAAGATGTCAACTGATTCAGCATGCCTTATCTCCTCAGGCAGGTTGTTCCAAAGCTGAGGAGCCCTGACAGACGAGGCCTGATCACCTTTAGTCTTAAGCCTCAACTCAGGATCATCCAAGAGATCGCTGCCTGAGATCTGAGCCTGCGGGTTGGTTCATAAGGGATCAATAGTTTAGATAGTTGGGGCCAGACCTGTGAGGGCTTTAAAAGTGATCAGTAAAACCTTGAAATCAACTCTAAAATGGACAGGAGACCAGGGAAGAGAAGCCAGGACAAGAGTGATGTGATGCCGTCTGTTAAACCAGTTAAAAACCGAGCTGCTGGACCAGTTGGTGGATGACTTCAGAGAGATACCGGAGAGGAGGGAGTTATGTAATAATCTGACCTGACTAAGATGAATATTTTGTAGATATGCAGGGGAATGAATGGATTACATTTAGAGATGGACCTGATTCGAGTGAAACACAATTCAACTTTTTTCTTGATGTGCTGTTCAATGGCGAGGTTGGTGTCCAGAATTATGCCTAAATTTCTGTCAGATTGTGTGGTATTGGCAGAGTGTAGACCAAGGGTACTATTTAGAGATATTTGGGTTGGGTAATTTAAAGCAGCACTAAATAGTTTTTCCACCTTAGCATAATATTTCTGGAGTCACTGTGTTTGTAGATCACCTTACAACAGGTGGGATGACACCTCTATCATGGTTTGAGGGGGTCTGTATCACCTGCACTGGCACTATGTAACTTTGAGGTGGAGGGTAGGAACTCTTCCACACTACAAAACTATACATCATGTGTGATAAAACAGGCTGTCCAGAGTATTTATGCATGCAATGGTAATGGCAATAGTTTCTAAAGCTCTTTGTGCTTTAATTTATAACACTTTGAGACTTAGGGCTCTAATTTCGTAGACCAGGCGCAAGCGCAGGCGCAGACTGGGTGTGACCTGCGCACTTTGCAAGTTTCCTGCAGTGCCAAGAGAGGCGCACTCATGGCGCACAGGGGCGCAGAGGTTGCGCTTCCACGCCCACGTCTCTGCCTCTCCGCGCAAATGTCAGAATAGGAGGAGAATAGACGTGAGTGGGATTACCACAGCCGATCGCTGTCTTCACCAATCAAATTAGCGCCTCTCCTCGCCTTTAAATGCGCTGCGGCTGGTAGCGTCTGATTGGTCTGAATTATCCCGCCACATGAAGGCAGTGCGCTGGAAAGACCCAGCAGTGGAGACGCTGTCCCTTCAGCAGGAGAATGGACAGCAGGGCGCGTCACCGTGTGGGCCAGCTCCCGGGACAGATGTAATCTGTTCCTTTGTCATTAATAGGAGTAAAAAAAATAAGAGACAGTTACACCACAGCTGGCTTATCCATTCATCATGCTTGTGATCCACCTGCACTCCTGGTTTGTCATCGCCAAATAGCAGAGCCTTAAACTGTACTCCCGGTGTCTCCTCCTCATCCTCCTTGCAATAATGCTCTCCACCTTTTTAGAGCACGTTAAAAATAAAGACTAAAATAGAGGAATATGGGAAATAACAGGTAAATCCTGAGTGACATACATTTATTTTCTCTCCTTTTTCTTCGTCTTTTTTCCCCTTTTTTTCTTTGAATTTAATGAAATGAGAGAAGACAGATATTTATTCAGTATCAGATGTTAAGGCTATTTATTGTTGACTTGTAAGATGTGCATCAAACTTCCAGCTGCCGTCAGGTTGAGTTTCCATGATGACAAACGGCTTTTATCCGACAACAGATGTGACGGGACAGTTAATATAGATACAAATGTATATGCTGGTTCAGACGGTTACATTAAATAGTGATTGCTGTGTTTTATTGCATTAAAATGTGCCTGACACTCTGGAAACCTGCCTCTGAGGCGTGCGCACATGTGCGCTTGTCACCAAATTACAGCTGCGGAGGGTGCGCGCCACCCTGCGCCGAGGTTAGACCAGGTTGCAGCTGGCGAGCTTTCAGCGCACTTTCTGCACTGCTGCGCCAACATGAATCTGCCGACACCTCCCCCTGGTGCGCCATCACCTCCCCTTGGTGCGCTGTCACACCCACCTCTGCGCAGACGGTCTACCAAATTGTCAAATTGGCAGCGCACGGCGGTGCGCCGGACGAAATTACCACTGCGCGGGGTGCGCCAGGCTTGCACCCCCTGCGCTGCGCCACGAAATTAGAGCCCTGAATAACATATTTCATACTAGGGATGTGAATCGAAAACCAATTCCAGTTGAGAATCGTTAACAGCTCCATAAAAGAATCAATATCATTAATCTTTTTGCTTATCAATTCCCTTATCAATTCCATTCAATTGACGGGGTTCAGAAGCGTCAGAATGTGGCTTAATTTTAATTACACCTATTGCACAACCTTAAGTGAGTGGAAACACCAGCAACTTGCAGAAGCAGTTATCTATGCTGTGATGTATGTTTGGCATTGTTGACACTGAAAATCAGACCATTTGCCCACATGCAAAATCTGCAGGAATTGACAAGGGAATCGTTAAAGAATTGGATCGATTAGCAGGATCGTTAACAGCATTGGCATTGATAAAATCTTATCAATTTCCATCCCTATTTCATACATAGTCCTGTATGTGTTATTTAAGTATAGTGGCACAATAAAGGGAGAGGGATTAAGTAATCCATCCAAAATTCTTACCAAACAACTAAATCTGTCAAACAGGAGAAAGTATGAGCAACCTGAAAACAGCTGTCATCAATGTGAAATTTTAAAGTGTGTGATGTATATAAAAAAATATAGATACAATATTTTCCTGAATAAAGTCCCAAGCTCCAGATTTAAAAAAAAATCTTAAAGGCTAAATCACTGACTGTATTACAAATGCTGGAAATGATCAGAGAGGAAATCAAGTTTGACAGTTTGGGAGAGTTCAAGTTCACTTAGCTTTCCCATCAACTTCACAGTACGAACTGCGACAGAGGAACTCAGCATCCTCAAACGCCACCAGCACTGAGGCAAATTTGCATAAGTTCTGTAACCAGAGACTAAACTAAATTGGCAGCGAAGTTTAACATAATTTCCCCCCTTTGGCATTGACTGAGGTGCAGCGTTCGGCATCTATTAATACAATTCAGGTCTTATCAGGACACGGAGGAGTCACAGACAGTAATGAGGCATGATTACTCTGTAATGGATTACATCCCAAATCTTAAATTATTCTGTAAGTAGTGTAAAAGAGCCCAAATAAATGACTGGGGGGGCGTGATCGTTTTTCTGTTGTTGTGGCATATTCATTTGTTTTGGGATTGTTTCATTCTTGCTCCTCTGCCTCGGGAAGCAGAATCATTTCTCACCGCTGGAGTGTCTCTGCAGCTGCTGCTCCAGTATGAATTTTCATGAATGTGGCACCTTCACTGCCAGGAAACTTAATGTGCCTCTGATGTGTGTGATGAATTTCACACTGTAATGATGATAAAGGTCAGTGTTGCCTGACAGCTTGAGAAATGTGACAACTGGCTTATCTGAGCCTTCAAAATACATTATCAACCTGACTTCACTGTAAACCTTTATATGTACAGCTGGGAATAATTCCTGGTTGAATACTTGTTACATTAAGGGGTATCGTGTCTGTTTTGGTTTGTAATAAATAGAAGTACTGCACATTTGTTAAAGATGTAAGTGAGTATACTCATGTATTGATAATAGGGCTGCAACTATCGATTTTTTTGTAATCGATTACTGTATCAAATATTTTGTCGATTAATCAAGTAAACAGATAACAGTTACATTGCGCTCACTGCTACTTGTTTACATTGAGTCACTTAAATTAACAACTTATTTTTCTTATTTTGAACATTCTGAGCATAAATGGGATCTCAAAATCAAAATCTATACTTTTATTTTTACTCTGGGCCATATCTTGCTTTTTTCAGTATTTTTTTAAGTTTGGTTATTTTTATTTTATTTGTATTCATGCTTGTCTCTTTTTGCTACATTTTTGCCTTTACCACTGTACCATATCGATGATCTTATTTTGCTTACTTTATTTCTAGGACCAAATAATATCAAACTAAGATAATTTTACTAGCTAATGTACATTTCTATAACATATGAAAGCATTCCCTACACCTGCTTCTTCTACTATCTGTCAGTGTTTCCTGTTCTACTCTCTGCAATCAAATTAATTGTAAAGTTATTGAATGTGAAAAGTATGTGAACAAAATACACATGATTCTGGGCAAGTAGCCTCCGCATTGATTTACGTTCTGAACCAGCCTCTACACGGAGCCATAATCAAAGTAGGTTATTTACTAGCCCATATCTCAGTTATTGATCACATTAGCTGCTTCTGTTGATGTATCATGAGTGTCATCCTGTTTTGTCCGCTCTGTGGACTTGATGCACAGACCAGATGTTTACTGTTGACGTGCTGCAGCATTGATGACGTGCTATCATGCTAAGCTACATGCTAAGCTAACTCCGTTTGACATCAGACACACTGCACTGTGTTTTCTTTTCGTTCCTTCCTGTAGTGACCACACACTTGGGACACTCTCTGCCATTTCTTCTGTGGACTCTCTCCTTTCTGTCCCTCTCTTTTCTCTTCCTTTACAAGCTGCGCAGCAGCGGAGGTAGCAGACATGTTGTGCCACAGAAGTGACCGTCCGTGTCAAACACTGTGCACTGTAAAGTAGTCCAGATATATATTTTATATGTATAATTATATATTAAACAAGGGTTCGAGGCACACAATTTGCCCCGAGAATATTTTGTAATCGAATAATCGGGATTATCCGAGGAATCGTTTCAGCCCTAATTGATAAATGTTATTTGCAAATGCCATCGAAGGACTGGGAAAACTAACCAAAAAACAATATCTTATATTTTTTGGCTGAATGCTAATATATGGTGTATATCTCAATACTTCATTTGCCCTGAATAAACAAACATTATCCAGAAATGTAAAAACATGATAAGTTAATTGAGTATTACCCCTATTGGTCAAATGACATTGACTACACAATGTCATCATGTCTATTGAAAATGAATATAAAATAAACTCCCTGTTTGTTAGGGTTGGGAATTGATAAGATTTCATCGATACCAATACTATTAAAGATTCTGCTAATCCATCCAATTCTTTAACCATTCCCTAGGTGATTCCTGCAGATTTTCCATGTGGGCAAATGTTGGCCTGTAGATTTTCAGTGGCAACAATGTCAAACACACGTCACAGCATAGATAACTGCTTCTGCAAGCTCCTGGTGTTTCGACTCACTTAAGGTTGTGCAGTAGGCGCCTTTTGTAAAAAATTAAGCCACAATTCTGACACTTCTGAACCCTGTCAGTGGAAGGACATGATAAGGGAATTGACTGGCAAAAAGAACCATGATATCGATTCTTTGACAGGGCTTGGATGGCAGCATATGTTGCTCCAAAACTGCATGTACCTTTTATTATTAATGGTGCTCTCACAGATATGCAAGTTACCCATGCCTGGTGTACTGACACACCCCCATGCTGGCTTTTGAAGTTTGAGCTTATAACCGTCTGTTTTGTTCCTTGCTTCTTTAGCCTGGAGGACATGACTTCCATGATTTCCAAAAAGGATCTGAAATGTTGACTCATCAGACCGCAGCACACTTTTCTTCTCTTCCTGCATCAGTCCATCTCAGAGGAGCTCAGGCTCGGAGAAGCTGGCAGCATTTTTGGGTGTTATTTATGTGGCTTTCACTTCGCCCATTAGAGTTTTAACTTGCAGTTGTAGACAGACCGACAAACTGTATAAACTGACAGTGTTTTTCTGTAGACTTCTGAGCTCACGTGGTAATATCCTTCACAGAATGATGTTAGTTCTTATTGCAACACTCTTAAGTGGTTGTAGATAATGGATATTTAGTGATGGGTTTTGGACTTGCTGCTCATGTGCAGAGATTTCTCCTCATTATCTGAATCTCTTGATGATAATAACGACTGTAGATGATGACATTCCCAAATTGCTTGCAACTGCATGTTGAGCAATGTTCTTCTCAAACTATTTACACAGTAGAAAATGGTGAATCCTTGCCCCATCCTTATTTGTGAACCACTGAGCTTTTCAGAAATGCTCCACACTCACCTGTTTCCAAATAACCTGATCACCTATGGCTACTTTCCAGTCTTTAGTTGCTACTGTCAGGCAGGCATCAAATTCAACATGAGCAAATATTTGCAAAAACAGTGAAGTTTATCAGCTTTAACACAAAATATCTCATCTTTGTAGTGCAATCAATTGAAAATAGGTAGATAAGGATTTGCAAACCATTGTATATGGCTATTGACATTTTATTGAATGTCCGACCTTTATTATAATTGAGGTTTGTAGAAACATGTATTAAGATATGGAGCCTTGGGACATACATGCAGTCATACTGAATTTTAGTATATCATTCTCTGTTATAAACACACCAACAGTCTTTGTAGCCCACATAAAACAACGCGCTCAGACATTTCTATCAAACATTCAGGCTAAATAAATAATCAAGACGTTTATCTCAAGATACACTTAAAGCACAGTGTATTCCAGTTCGTTCACCAGCAAAGCATTTGAGAACTGAAGTTTTATGTGTTAGCTTCAGATACAATATTTAGTTTTCTGCTTGAATATCTGTCTTAACTTAAGAAATAATAGAAAACCATCTTCTGCAAGCTCCCAGCCTCCAAATAATCTTATTTCCATGTGATAACAGAGAGGATGTGATATCAGGCATGATCAGGGCGGCCTCTGTGATCTAATTATTCTGCTGCAGTCCAAAGAAGCACGCAGCTTTAATCTCTGCAGAGCTCCACTTATTACAACTTCTTCATTGAGACTGGAAGAAATCAGAGGCATAAGAGGAAAAAACATGCTTTAGTGAATGCTTCTCTGCTGGTAGGACCTGATGTGATCTTGTGTGATTAAGACATAGATGTATTTTCAGCTCCATGTTTACATGCAAACAAGAAACCAGGTTACTGAGAGTAATTAGATTAAATCAGAAAACTGAGGCTCACAGAGGAGCAGCTAAAGCTGGAGAAGATCAAGACAAATCACACACACATGGGGAGGCGCATGCTACAGTCTCTGCAAAGAGCCAATTATCTGAGGGTCTGTTTCTGCTCAGCCAATCAGTGCCCAGCATGCCTCCTCTGCCTTTTCTGGCTCCAGGAAGCAAAATAAAACCATTTGCCAAGAATGTGGCTGTGGTTGGGGAGACATTTTCTGAAATCTGCCTCTCCCTTGTGGTTACTTTTGGTACTGCAGCAACAAACGGACAAAACTTTTTATGATAGAACCGCAGTGAAAGTAGTCATAAACCATTATGGTTAAAGAAAACTGAAAAACTAAGGCTTTCAAAAGATAAACTGGCAAAACTGTGATAACCAACATGGTATTACCAGCCATTTGGAACTGAAGAAGCTTCTTGGATGAGAAGTTAAACGTCTTCCAAAAATTAACACAGTCCAGTTGCCTCGGTTTTGAATCTTCAAGATGACCAACATAGTATTTAGGTCATGTTAAAAGTTACTAATTTATTAACAGAGTTGGTGTGAAGGGCGGAAAAGTTAGGAGGTTCTGAGGACCAATGACTGACCCCTAAAAATTATGATATCACGGTCCTGTGATGTTTTCCATCTTTCTGTTCCTCGTGTAAGAACTGAACTGGGGAAGAAAGCGTTCAGTTTTGCTGCTCCAACAGCGTGGAACTCTATACAGACTGAACTGAAGCTCTCACAGCTCATCTCACTTGGAGCTTTTCGATCCTGACTGATGGATAAACAGCGTGAAGCCATTAAGCAGTGCCTGTGTTTCTGAATAGTTATGTATGTTTAATAATCTTCTGTCCTTTATTGCGCTTTTCTCACTCACAAAAAATGCATTTTTTTAAACTGTTGTTATGTTGTATACTGTTGCTAGCAATATGTATTTACCTTGACGTGTGTTGCTGACCTCTTGGCCAGGTCACCGTTGTGAAAGAGATCATGATCTCAATGGGTTTTTTACCTGGTTAAATAAAGGTTAAATAAAATTAAAAAAAACTTTATTTCTGCCTGTTGAGTTCAGGTGGTTTAATTAACTGTAATCACTTAACAGCTGATTATGGGAGGCCAGTGAACAGACAATTACAGTCCAGCCTTTCTCGACAGGGGTGCTATGGCACCCTTAGGGGCCTTCTGGCTTTGTAAGAGTTGCCTTGGTAACATAAAAAATCAACAAAGTGTTGTTATAATTAAAAGTATCCGATTTGGGACAAAACAGTCTCATATGTCCTTAAACCTGCAATCATAGTTCTAATGTCTTTTCAGAGGATTAGTACTCTTGCATCAATGAACATTATTCAGATAGTACACTTTGACTTTTTACATCACATGCTGAGCTGGCTGGTGTTTTCAGAGTGTGTGCAACCACACTGAGCAGCTGATGGATACATAACAAGCATGAAGAGATCCACAAACCAAAACGGAGCTGCTTCCAAGGATTTCTATTTCAAGATCAGAGACGTTTTCTTCCTCAGACTCCTAAGAGGGATACATAACCCTGAGGTCAGAACACACAGAGGCTCTTGACACAGGGGTGTAGTTGAGGAAATGTTAGACTCAAGTAAAAAATCTTACTTTAGCATCCTGTCGGCCAGAGTTGTTTCTTGTTTAGTTTTGACCCATAAGCAGAATAATTACAAGGCTTTCAGTGGCACTGACTCCTAATTATTTAGGCAAGCATCAAAAAGGTGATATCTTCCACGAGGGACAAAGCATGCAAGCTGCTTTTTGACAATCATGCTTACTAGGCCCATGGGCCTCGAGAAGCCTCACTTAAAAAATAAAAAATCCCTTTATGTTGTTAGTCATCTGCCTAGCATGGTTATTATTTTGTTTTCTTTTGAAAATAGAAACATGTGAATAAGTAAACCACCAGGTGAAATTGGTGGTTCTAAACTAATGTGTCAGGATTCAAAAGATCAGGGAGCTGTTTTCAGGGAGTCACCAAATATGTGGCCAGGATGGAGAAAAAAGGGAGACGCAACAGTTTGTGAAAGCTCTAGATAAACATGGACATTTTATTCAACTCCATCGTGTCATAACAAGTATATTCTGGTAGTTCAAATTCATACATTTTTATCTTGTTCTCTTTAACTACTTGGATTACGGGGCTAACATACCCCTGATAACATGTCTATTTATATGTGAATTTAAATTTAGACCCAAGGTGTCATTAAAATATTTGTATATATGTGTCTGTGGATGTGAACATGTATTTTGATGTAAGTAAAGCTGTTTTTGTATATGGCATAATTGCCAGTGCCCTTGACAAATGTAGGATAATCTGATCTTGAAAAATTATTTTAGTAATACAGTAACACTTAGGGCCTGATCTGCTAAAGGTTTGCATGTATAACACGTGCAAACTTGATCGCGAGCATGCTCATCCAAAGCTGATCCACTAACCGGGCCCATTAAGGATTACGTCTATCAAATGAGCAAAATAGCGTGCACTATCCTTTTAGCATGTTTACCTTCATGAATATGCAGAATATATGCAGATTACTAGAACATGCAAAATACTGGGTGGGGGAGATGCAAATGTAATCATTTAGCACAGCACCTGCAATGTGGTTTATCAAACTTGAAACTGTGTGGTCTATGTTTTTGTGTCTTTATTTAGCATGTTTGAAAGGCAGGTACAAACAGACACAGCGTGAGACAGAAATGGCTGCGGTCATTGTGGCGAGCAGGAGGTATAAATGCAATGACAGATGTCGGAGAACAACAATCTTCTGTGCACATGTCAACAAATTTAGACTGTAATGAGTTGGTAAATTTGATGTACTGTACCTGAGAAACGTCTGACTTCCCAGTGGAAATGCTGACCAAAAGGGGCGTTCTCAGTGGTGCACCTAATTTGCATCCCAGACGATCCACCTTCTGAGACCAAATGAACTGCATTATAACAAATGATAGCAAAAACACAACCTCCTTTGCAGAGATAGAAGTGATAAACGCTGATTGTAAATAACATACATACTTATTTGTGCTTTGCTTCGTGCCAGATTTCCCCTGAAACATTGAAGATACAGTTCAGACTTGTTGTAAAGTAGTATGGGAGGTAGGGCTGGGCGATATTACCTAATCTCAATATCATGATTAATTGAAGCTCTTATCTCGATTACAATTAATTAACAATTATTTTGTGTAATGCCAGAACAAATTAGTGGTGATTAGGGCTGGGTTCAAAAAATCAATTGGTAACACTTTACTTAAAGGTCTAGTTTATAATGCATTAGAAGCACATGCATAAGATGTTATAATGCATGTATAATGCTTCATAAGTGTCATTATAATGGTGTATAACCATGTATAAGAACTTGTACCAAGGTTTATAAAGTATTACAAGTGTGGACGTAATGTTTTATAATCAAGCCTTTATAATGTTTTATAAAGGCTTTATAATGTAGGCTTTATAAGGCTATAGGCTTTTTAATGTTTTATACCTGCATAGAGTATGCAGGTATAAAACATTAGAGAGGCTTGATTATAATACATTATGTCCACACTTGTAATACTTTATAAACCTTGGTACAAGTTCTTATACATGGTTATATACCATTATAATGACAGTTATAAAGCATTATACATGCATTATAATGTCTTATGCATGTGCTTCTAATGCATTATAAACTAGGCCTTTAAGTAAAGTGTTACCAATCAATTTAATTGATTTTAATGGATTTCCCTTTAAATGGTTCATAATCGATCCATAAAATCCAAAGATCGATCTTTTAACTTGGGTATTTTTTTCTTCATTGAATGTGCAGAGAAGCATCCTGTGGTATCAACCCAGCTAATATTGCGTGATCTGCGTTTAGCGCTGCTTTCCACTGAACAAAATCTCGTGAGATGTTACTGCAAGTAATCAAACAAACACGGCAGAAGCAAATAGCACTATATGGGCACCATCGGCGAGTTTAAAGGCTGACGTATGGAGGAATTTTTGATTTTATGTACATGATTAATATAACTGCTTTGGGTTCATTTCTTAATGTAAAAACATTTTTAATAATGCACCAGGTCAAAAGTCACTTTTTAAGTTTACAGTATTATTTTAATTGAGATATCCCAGACTGAATAAATATCTTTTTGTACCGTGAATCAAATCGATTTGAGACCTGGTCATATCGAATCGAATTGATCCAGGAAATCTGAATCGATACCCAGCCCTAGTGGTGATACTGACGGTTGTCGACACGGTCTTTCTGCAGTATTTACACTTAACTTTTTTTCTGCTCAATGTCCTCTGCACAGAATCCAAAATGTGCCCAAACAATGGAGACTGTATTTTTCTTGGCTACTAGGTTCTCTGATAGATTGGCGCTTGTCTCCTCCATGTTGGTGGCACATCCTTCGCTCTTGGCAAAAGTGAATGTAGACTATTTGGAAGGAGCACCGTCACGTGACTTACACAAGGAAGATAATCAAAATAATCGGCATGAGTAAAATTACTTTGATTCGAGAGTCTAAATGTCGATTTAGATTATTTTTCATTAATTGCCCAGCCCTAATGGGAGGTCAAACTATCAGGCTCATCTCTTTTGAAATCAGTGATGGTCGAGGGTGCAGACACCATCTCTGCCCAGAGAGCAGGCTGTAACCTTCATTTCTGCTTCAGCTCAGGCTGGC
Organism: Scarus forsteni; assembly: GCA_036419115.1. NCBI lineage: Eukaryota > Metazoa > Chordata > Actinopteri > Labriformes > Labridae > Scarus > Scarus forsteni. The sequence continues at coordinate 7,515,597 of JAZDUH010000245.1, read as the reverse complement.
TTGTCATGCTGCTAGGAGTTTATAGACGAACTATCAACTTTACTTTTAGCAAACAAGGGCCCAGAGTTGTTCAGATCTAACTGGCATGGTGACACAGGATCCAGCTTCACCTCCCGTGAACTGGAGCACGTGAGGCAGACATAATGACATTACAGCAGAGTAACAGCTGAGGGGTTTTTGTTGGTGCTGCTGCTGTGAGTGATTCTCCTCCCCCTGATCTCTGCCTTATAAAGAGAGCAGTGAGACTGCTGGGGACACTCAGCAGAGTCCAGCAGCTCCACCCAGCTGCTCCACTGAACATGGATGTTAACATTGTTGTGATGGGAACTGAGAGCGTCGGGAAATCAGGTAATGAAAACACTTTAATAAACTGATCAACTTTAAATATGAAGTTTCTGCTGCTCATTCCTGCTCATGTTTTTCAGCTCTGACTGTTCGGCTGCTAACTCGTAGGTTCATTGGAGAGTACGGGGATATTGGTAAGTCTCATTTACCTACAGTGATAAAATGAACTCTTTAATTTTTCTGTCTTTCTGACGCTTAATTCTCTTCTTGCAGAATCCATCTACAGACACAGCTTTGAGTCGGACGGAAGGGAAGTCACTCTCAATATTTGGGATTCTCCATATTCAGGGGTAAATGATAAAAAATTTGAGTTTCAATTTTAGTATTTACTTGTATTTCTTATCGTGATCACATTTTTTTTTTTAAATAACCCTTACATGTTTAATTATAGACTGTCTCATATACCTTTTGAACATTATTTTGTTTTTATTTTAGCTGTTTTAAAGTCTTGTTGGTTCTTGGTTTTATTGCTTTGTCTCTGCACTTGTTCCTTTTTCTTTATATATTTTGTCCAAGTCATTGGGTTTTTTACTGTAGCAATATTAATATGCAACAGTCTCAAAATACTTCTTGACCTCTCCTACCTATTATTATTAGTAGTAGTAGTAGTCATAGTAGTATTATTATTACAATGGCAACTTCATGAATTGCCAAGTCAAGTCTAGTCAGTTACGACTATTTAAAAAAAACAAACATTTGTTTTCCAAAGTGCTGAAAAACCACAAAGAGACAAAAAAACAACAACGAGGACCATCATAAGGAATAAAACAAACTTGAATGGCCATATTAGACAAGATAGCATAAAAGCTAAGAGCAAATGAGATTAGAAGTTAAAACCATAAAAACTAACATGATAATAAAACAATCTTGACTCATCATAAAGATGTCTAAATACAGTATAACAGAGGGTTTGTCAAACTGAAGACCAGAGAAGAAATGAGTCTTAGCAGTTACTTGAAAGTGATCAGGGACTGTGCAGATCTTACATGGAGAGGGAGCGAGTGTCAAAGCCTGGGAGCAGCCACTGCAAAAACTCAATCTCCTCTGGTTTTGAGATTTGATCGAGGCACTTCGTAAAGCAGTTGACTGGATGACCTGAGAAATCTAGCTGGTGTGTAGCACTGAACCAGATCAACAAGGCAGGTCGGTTCTATTCATTTAAAACTATTTATTCATTTAAAAACAATCAATACAATTTGAAACGTCCTAAAAAGTCCTCCACTGACTGTTTATTTACTAAGTAGCTGTGTAAAAGTCAATAATTTACAGTGAGTATCATTATTATGTTTTATCTTTGTGTCAGGCACTTTTCTGCTCCCCTGAAAAGAACTTTGAACTGCTGTTTAGTTTGTAAGAAATATCCCACAGAAAGAAGTTTGATTTAAAATATTATAGCATTTTTTTTATTTTGAGGAGCTGTAGTTAGCTCTGGTTCTCTGTAAGATTGTTGAAATGAGAAACTTAAAAAAATCTGCATTTTTTCACACTTTCAAAAAGTATATTTGTAGATTTTGTTGAAGAAAATCTGCCTAAATACGGTTGTAGAAACCCTGTTTGTTGAAATAGCATGTGCATCCATTATTGCTGTATTGTTCTTAACAAATCAATTTGCTATAAAAAAAACCCTACAAATCACAGGCCAACCATCAGAACCTCCAAAATCAGAGTACAAAAATAAATTTTGTTCGCCTTGGGCCTAAAACTTTATCAGAATTTTTTATTATTTGAGCTTTTGTTGATGTACAGTGGTTCTCCACTGGTAGGTATGAGCTCAGAAATGGGGCTCGGTGCTGTTTTCAGATGCAGACTTGAATAAAAGAAGGCCAAAATTTGAGACTTGCACCCAAATCATTTTATTTGAACCCTCTTAATAATAGTAATAATCTCATTACCTTCAGATGACAAATGTTCCTTTTTCATGATAATGAGCTACTATTGATACGTTTAGAAATCAGCCAATATTGACAAGGCATATCTGGAAACAGAAAGAAACGTGTGGTTAGATTATGCACATTTAGACAATGTTTTGTTCTATCTGTGGTCAGAAATGTGATCTTTTTGACTGTTGAGAAGTCCAGCGCATGTTTTGTCTTCAGGATCACTGTCTGTGGAGTTACACTTTAACTCTGGCTGTTATAGAAACACATGACTGTATTGTGGGTGTCTGTAGATCCTTTAAACGTCTGAACAGATCTTCAACATAACTCAGGTCAAAGGGGTGTTTTAATGTGATTATTTCTACTGTGGCTGGAACATGTCCTACATCAAACCAAAACTGTAAGGGAAATATGATTTCTTTAGATGAAAACTTTTTTATTCAACAATTCATGCTGACCACAGCAACATTCATGTCAGGTTATAACACAAGCATTTATGCAACTTTGGCTGCAAGATTTAGGAAATCAAAAAGGTTCTTTAAAATGTTGATGTCAGAGACAACTCTATTTCTGATGATTTAATTTCTCTCATAAAACAGTGCTGTTGGTCACCTTTTATAGGAGGGTGGGTTTCATGCATTTTAAGTGAAATAAAAGGACGTAAAATAATCTGTTTTAGGCTATTACAGTGTTCACTCATTAAGTAGAAGAATAACTTTTTAATTTCCCGATTGATACAAAAAGTCTTAAATTTTGACAAAGAATAATCATAGACCTGTGTTCTATTTAATATTTAAAGGTACAATTTGTGTTTCTTTTGTCTTTTTGGGGTTTTTAAAGAATTTCAAAACTTCCTCAGTTTAATTTAAAAAGTATGCAAGCAACAACCCTAAGCAGGCCTGCATGTGGTGTGGTAAAGTGGCCTGAAAATATTCAATAATTTTTTTATTTGTTGAATATTAAATAAAAAATGTACTGTTTCACCTTAAGACTTTCTCATGATGTGCTCCATACAACCAAGGTTTCTTCGTATTTTCCTGATTTCTTTGCAGAAGAATTATGTTGCAGAAGTTTTACTTTTAATTGTCAATTTTTTTTTTAAATGTATTTTTTGGGGCATCTTGTGCCTTTATTGATAGGAGAGAGAAGGTGGATAGGCTTGTGAAAGGGGGAGAGAGAGTAGGGGAAGACACTCTGCAAACTGGTCACGGGTGGGATTTGAACCTGGACCGGCCGAAGCGAGTACATGAGGTGCCTGGTTGCCAACCACTCCACCAAACCAGCACCCCTTAATTGTCAATTTTAACTGAAGTAGAGAATATGGTTTTGTCATGCTTTGAAATTTTTAAAGACTTTGGATAAAAAAAGAAAAACGAAGTTTGAAAACCTAACTACTCCGAGAGAATGGCAGGACAGTGCTGTAGGAATTATGTTTAAATTGTTGCAGGTTAGTTAAAATGAATATGGCCACAGAGTCAAATGTTGCTCTGGAAACATCTTTTCTTTTGTAATTATTTCATCAAAATTTCAGGATGTTAACAGAGTTTCTTGAAAAGAAAACCAAAAACATTTGGACTGGTTATTGGTGATTATTGAGATAAGGGTACAGCAATCCTGCAAGTATAGTTAGGACTCTGGGGGAGACTCCAATATGACATGTTTTCCTGAAGCTCCCAATTCTGAATAAAGAATCACTTTATTATTTTTGTCTCAGAGGGGGTTATCTGAGGTTATGATGGATAAAAACATAAACTTCATTTCTAGGCCGTTATGTTACTTTAAGTTTGACCTGAAATGCTTTATTTTCAGAACTCCTCTGTGGAGACGTCCCTCTTTGAAAAGAAGGTCCAGTGGGCAGATGGCTTCGTTCTTGTCTACAGCATCTGTGACCGAGCCAGCTTCAACACGGTGAGCCGGCTGATCCAAACCATCAAGTCCACTAAAGACTACCTGAGCACTGACAAAGTGCCCATAGTGATGGTGGGTAACAAGAGGGACCTCCACCACAGGAGGACAGTGCTGAGCGAGGAGGGTCGTCTCCTTGCTCTAAAAACAGATTGTGTCTTCTACGAGGTGTCGGCAGCTGAGAACTACCACAGTGTGCTCATGGTGTTTCACGGGCTGGTGGACAGGATGAAGGACGCTAAAGTGACCATGAAGAGGCCTTTAGGGTTCAAGGGGATAGTTAAAAGCATGTCTGCAGTGTTCGGCAGGAGACGGACAGACTCCTTTTAGTTTCACAGAGTTTTTTTCTGGGAATCTGAACATGAAGTGTTACACCTCCTGGGCACAACACTGGAAGGATATTAATAAGTACAGAGCCACATGCTATTGAGCCAAAGAAGTCTCTCTACACAGACTGAAAATTACAAAAGACTCTAAGAAAGAAAAAAAGCCATGAAGCCTCATCAAGTCAAGGCAATGCCACAGAGATATCAGATGTTTCCTGGTGACAGGTTTTGAAATTTGTTGCACTTCAAGAAACACAGGACTGAATAAAACGGTTTGTTTGGTTAATGAAACGTATAACTGAAGAATGCGGGCCAACAACCTTTTTTCAAAATCGTCAATAATAAGCTAATAATAACATCTAATGATAAAAACCTAAAAAATCTAGTTTTATTTTTGTAAATCAGACTAGGTTAGACTTAAAGGGATGATCTCTCAGACGGACTAAGTAAGCTGTTTTAAAAGATGCCTTTCTTTGTTTCTCTTACAGTTTAAAGAATGTAAAAAAGTGTTATTAGAAAACATTGTCAACCTTTTTTCCAAGACAAGAAAATACAATAGTGGTATCCACAAAATCAAGCTTTCTGTCTTTTTTTGTGCACCCATTAGGGCAGGGATGGGAAACTCTGGTCATGAGGGGCGTATTACTGGTACTCTAATGGGGCTTTTCCACTATGCTTTACCTGCTTGGCTTTACTTCATTGTGGTTTTTTTTTTGTTCTCCATTAGTGATCTACCTAGTACCTGTTTAATTTTTTTTTGTACAACCTCCAGCGGGATACCAAGCAACTGAGCCAAGCCATACCTGTACCTCTGGCCAGGATTTCAGTCATAAATTTGGTTACTGATGGCTCTATTTTCACTTTTTAGAAAACTTTTCCCAAATGCATTATGAAGAATTCAAAGATATGCAAATAACATCTTCTATTTTCCTTTATAAAGAATTAATGACCAATTTTTAAGAATTTTTTTGTCACAGAGTTAAAGACCTGAATAATTTCTGACAGTTTTTTTTTCCATCTTTAGTTTTCAATTTATTAATATTTGGGCTGCATGTGAACCCCAGGTTGCTGGTTGCCCATCCTTGCAGTAGGATTTCCATTTCATTAATCAAACCTATGGTTAGAAACTACTATAAAATCCTTCATTCATAGTATTCATGTTAGTGTTTCAACTTTAACTGTTTAAGGATGGAGCATCAACAAAAGTGAAAGACATCCATTAATTAAAAGAAATGTTGTTGAGTACAGTGTTTTTGAGCTTTGTTGATTTCAATTTAAAGTGAAAATTGACTTTAAAGTGATTGGAATTCAGGCTAAAAATTATGTAGCAGATATTCACTTGATAATTACTTGATCTGTTATTGTGCAAAACGAGTTGTACACATGATGAGTCTTTAGAGATCAGCTGTGGCTTTATATTGGAGGAAATTCTATGCACAGATTAATGTGATGATTAATTTATTAATCATGACAAAAAGTAACCAAGGGACATTTGTTATTAACTAAATGTCTGTAAATAAGTGTGTTTTTTATGGTTGGACAGAGTTAAGCTTGAACCTGCAATAATTTGAAAAATAGAATGTGCATATTTGTATTTATTGAAGTCGACACACTGTAGAGTAAATAACTTTTTATGTTTGTATTTAAGCTTTACCATTTTAAGCAGCTGATTACAAGTCAAGAAATGTATTGATCATCCTAACCTTGTAACATGAATTCTAAATAAAGCCTAAAATGTGCAAAACTGTCTTTAAATCTGCTAATATGTTGAGGGTTTGGTTTGATTTAATTTCTGAATGCTGACACACACAAGGTATCTTTGAGTGTAGTGTTAATCAAACTTATATATGTATATCATATTTGATATATATTTTTGTGATACCTTTACTAAATCAATATGAACAACAAATACCCCCAAAAAACATCAGAGTAATTCAGAAAAATGGTAAAAACGTTTGTTTTGTGGCTAATCAGTTGCCAACAGCTAATTCTATCAAATGAGATACAAAAAATAAATATGGTAAATTTTGAGATTTTTTAATTTTGTTGAATTTCAGTAGAAAGTGAAATGAACATTTCAGATCCAAAAAAATGATTTTTCTTGCTATTATTTGTGCTTTCATGCTTGAAAGGGTTAAATTATGAAATGCAATTGAATATACAATCAGCCAAGATTTAATTTTCCTAGTAAATGAAACACATTGGCATCAATGTGTATGCTACAAATCCACACCATTATGAACCATCCAGTATAGATCTTGAGAACCTATGTAGTGATTTTAATTGGAGGACAACAAGGAGTGAAAATTAACCTTCAGAATGTGATTATAAACTGGATTTGTTCAAGTCATTATTTTCATATCAGTACATCTTCATAAAATTTCAAACTCAAAGTAATAATACCCTACATAAATGAATTTATACATCTTGAGAAATCTAAAACAGAGTACAAAGAAGTGTCTCAATGCAACGGATGAGAATCACTTTGCTTCAACAACCTTTGGATGTAACGTCTCAATTAAATCAAAAAGTTCCTCTCTAACAAAAAAATCCTGTTGGCTCCTCCGTGGTCAGTTTGTCCTGCATGTAACCTGGATATGGCTCTTCCTGATTTCTTCCAGGCCATGTTCTCAGCATCTTGTTTTTCTACAGTTTTCTTAGTGTAGTTTTTGGATTATTTCAGTTTTGGAACAAGAGTTTTTGTTTAATTTTTAATACAGACTTTTTAGTTGATTCCTGAATTTGGATCTTTTTCTGTAAAAAGGAAGATGTCCTACCAGGTCGTTAGCTCAGGGTAGAAAGCTCAGAGCAAAGCGTAGAAAGAATGTAGCGTTGATGACAACATGGGTGCAAGGATCACTGAACTGATCAGCGATAACTGAGCAGACAGGTCAGCCCTTAAGCTGCATTTTCAACAAGCAGATAGGTTCAGTTTAGCTCGGTAAGGTACGTATTCACAGATGTTCCGCTGTCAGAGAGAAAAGGTACAAAAATAACTAACCTGTGCCATCCCACTTCTTAGGACGCCTCTGAAAGGGTGCCAAGTATCCTAAACTACTCTGTGGCTAGGGTCAAGGTCTGCTGCTTTGTCGCCAAAATGGTCAATTACCATGCAACAGCAGCTGAAACAAAAATACAGTTGAGTGATTTGTTCACTGTTGTTGTAAAGGATGTCTGTATGAAACAAAGCTCGATGGAGGACTAAAGTGCTGGAAGTTCTATATTTTTGCACTTTGTTTACAATTGTGCTCCACTTCTGACTGCTTCACAATAGCTTCATTTACATGAGAGCTTTAATCCTCTTTATTGCAGAATAAAACTTAAATCCTCCTAAAAAAAGATTTAAATGACCTTGTAAACACCTAATTCTGAATGAAAATGACCATTCTGAATTAAAATTAATTCTGAAGTAAGTGGCTGGTTTATTCTGATTTTAAATCTGAATTGAATAATTCCTCGATGTATATATATTCATTCAGCTTTAAATTAATTATGGTTGTTTTGCACATGCTCGTTCCCTTGTTTTGTCACGATAAGGCACATATTCCACGCTGACGGGAACAGGGTGCCCACCAGAAGCAAGTGTTGGACTCAAGCAGAGACAGTTTATTTAAAGGGACTATTAGGAGTTTCTAAGTAATAACAAAAAAGTCTCAATTTTAGATATGTGTCTGATCGAAATACACACTTTAAGATCAGTTTTATAGCATCAAAATAGGTTATCAATAAATGCTATTCCTTTGCCTTCCAGTCGGGTCAGACAGGGCTGGACTGGCCTGGATACTCAACTTCAGGAACAAGACAATTAAAACTAGAGCAAATTTATATTATTTGGACACGTCTAAGGGCACCGGGCTGTAAGTAGGGATATATAGCCGGCTACAAAACCACATTACTAAGTTTTTAAAATATTAGTTGTTGTCACACATCAAAAACTACCGCTACGTAACTAGAAAGAGATACATTACCTCGTCGCTTTGCATCCTGTAAGTTGTTGAAAAAAGAAGTTGTAAAGCAATGCAGAGTTCTGAGGAAGGTCCGAGTTGCATTACAACCACAACACACACACACGCTCTGGCTTGGGTCACGTCTTTTGGTGCATTCCAGTTGTAGTCAGAAGTAGGAATTTCTGGGTTCCAAGTAGGAAACTGCAACTGGAACATCCCTCAAAGTCGGAATTTCCTACTAGGAACTCGGTGAAACCTCGCCACCCCCAAGTTGACAATCGAAGATGGATGCCCCCAGTGTGAACAGTTATTTAGCTCCTGTAATAATCAATTTATTTGCACTTCTGACTGGGGTGTGTCGCTGTAGATCAGCTGTATACATAGTATTGTTAGACTTACATTTACAAAAATGCTGCCATAGTGATAATCACATTCTTCACGTGATATTTGTGAACAACAACGCAGGGCGTGCTAACAACAGCTAACAATAGCCTGGTAGATCGGCATGTTTTTTTTCGACTTCAACTGGAACGCTGATAAGTCGGAGATGACGTCACTCCCAGTTCCGAGGTTACTGGAACGCAGCATTACGACAGTCGCCGAGCGGGCTCATGGGTAGCAGAGTCTTTATGTCGCTGGTAATAGATTCTCCTCATAGCACCTTTAATTAGAGCCTCAGAAGATTTGGAAATAATGAAAAGAGATGGATGTAAGAATAAAAATGCAGATCTTTTTTTATTTGTTTGACGAGGTTTCCCTGACAGAGAGACAGAGATGCTGAACTGGAATTTGTTCTCCTCCAATAGATGTTAATACCTCATGCCCAGTCAGAACCATTCTCAACTCCCCAGACCTTAAGCAGAATAGAAAAAAGGGGAATAAAGGTGTTTTGCATGTAAACTTCAATTCTGAATTATTATTTCCACGTAAACACTGAGGAGAAAACTGTAATTCCGGATTATTTAATTCTGAATACTTAATTCTGAATTTAAAAACATCATGTGACTGTGGGCAGTGTGACTCTGCTATGATGTCATTCATCTATACAGCTGGCATGACCCTCTCCTCCCTCTCCAGCTTATATCCTAGCCATTGAGTGAAGGCACAGCTGGCAAACAAGATCAAGATTAATTTTTCCAGACTGTACTGAACCAAACCTGACCACTTAGTGAAAATGAGGCTGAAATAGACCGGGCCCATGTTGGTAAGAGAGCCTTAAAGGGGCAAGAGCCATGTTTGAAAACCATTGGAGTTTGATTTCTAGGAAAAGTAACAGCCTTATGAAAAAGTCAACATAATATTGGCTTTAAAACATGAAAATGCTTTAATTAGACCCATCCTCTGTCTCAGTGAGGGTCCGTACATTCCTCTCTGACACCAGGAGAAAATTCCTCTCATTTTTGTCTGACCTGCTCCACTGAACTTGGTCTGACCTCCAGCATTCGGGGACAGAAATGTCCATTCTTCTGTTCCTCCTCTCAGTCCCTGTCGCAGGGTGTAAGGAAGATGTCTGTCTTCTGGCTAATAAGGAAGCAGCATGGGAGGGCAAATGGCAAGTAAGCCGGTGCCAGCTCCCCCTTCTCTCTTTTCTTTTGTTGCAGGAATCTGACAGGAACAAGGCACGGGTTAACAAAGTGCGACCAGGGCAGTCTAGCCCTGCAGGCTCTCGTCACAGTCTCTGTTCCATTTGGGTCGCTTCACAACAGGAACGAGAGCAGACCTGACAAAGAACTTTCACCTGTGAGAGCTGCCTGCAGCTCCACCACTGCTGATGTGTTCATGTGCTGCTCCAATGGCTGCTTACGCACAGTGAAGAAGTAAACATATAAGTAACTAGAAAAGCACTCGGAGAGCGCAGACCTCCGCCAACGCCACAGTCCTCACCCATATTGTGATTTTCACCATAAATATTAGTCCTAACTTTATTTCATCGAAATATTTAGAATCCTTGACCATGAAAACTTACCATTAGCAATTGGATTCAGAATTACCTCCGCCAAGGAGGTTATGATTTTCGGGAGAGTTTGTTCATCCATCCGTCCGTCCGTCCGTCTGTGAACAAAATAACTCAAAAAGTAATGGATGGATTTTGATGAAATTTTCAGGACATGTTCAGCATGGGAAAAGGAAGAACTGATTAGATTTTGGTGTTGATCCAGATCAGCGTCCGGCCGCCATTATGAAAAATGTGATTTTGGTGAATAACTACTGAACTAAAATAGATATTATGAAACCAGTTGCTAATGGTATGTTTTCATGGTCAAGTAATCTAAATATTTCGATGAAATAAAGGTAGGACTACTTTTTATGGAGAAAATCACAATATGGGCACTCTCCAAGTGCTTTTCTAGTGATATCTATTTTTTGTTCGGTGGTTATTCACCAAAATCACATTTTTCGTCATGGCGGTCAGACGCTCATCCAGATCAACACCAAAATCAAATCAGTTCTTCCTTTTCCCATGCTGAACATTTCCTGAAAATTTCATCTAAATCCATCCATAACTTTTTGAGTTATTTTGTTCACAGACGGACGGACGGACAAACAAACAAATTCTCCCGAAAACATAACCTACTTGGCGGAGGTAAATATGGATGGGAAACATAGTCAGTCTAGTTTATTCAGGGACAAATTTGACACATCATGCTATTAATCAAATCTCAATTAAAAAAAAAAGTGTTGCTAATGTTGCTAAATGAAGAAGGAACACAATTTTACCAACAAACAATTTGTTGCAAAGGTATTCCTTAGTTTGGCAGTCAGTGGGTTAAGACAAAATAACCATCAGGATTCCTGTTTACAGTAAAAAAAACATTTGTTCCCACCACCTATGACACCGCCTTTCTAAATAACTTTGATTCTACAAACACCTACTATATAGCCTCACTAATAACCTCTTCAACCCACCACCCCCAACTATTGCTTAAACTAATCCCTAATTACAACAACATTTGGGTCCTGCGCTTTTGATTAAAAAAATGTTCACTCTCAGTGGATATTGATCAAAGTCTTTCAGTTATACTTTGACTTATTCTCACCCAAACAAATCTGTCCTTAACGTTTTTTAGGTGGATGAATGTATCACCAAAGCCATTTTAGTAAATGGAAACCCATCAGCCTGGGAGCCCTCCTGATAATATTTTGTTATACTTCAGGACAGAACTTTATGACTCACATTAATTACTTGCATAACAACTAAACTGCTGGACCACTGGAGTGTTTCAGGTCAAAGTGATGAAAGGAAGACTAAGAAAAGTAAACTGAGAACCCAGAAGTAGCATTCTGTGGTCTTAGAAAAAAAACCCTTATGGTTAGATAGATAAAACTTAAAACAATTAGAAGTAAGGATGCACCGAATGTTCGGTGCCGAATATGTTGGACCGAATAAGGCAATACAAGCCATATTCAGCCTTCGGTGGAGTGAGGTAATAGCAAGGCCGAATAGTACCGTGCGACGCAATGACGAAATCGACTACGTCATTGCGTGTGACTGTGGCTAAGCAGACTAAGGATGTCTCTTTTTTAAAAATCAAACTCAAACATGCACCCAAATAATTGAAGATATTCGATTGCCCCCCTAGTAAGGGACAGAGACTCTCTTACCCGCCCGGGATTAAACTCTTGACGAAGTGCCACTGCACTCGGCTGTATAGCTGTGATGAAAAGCCAACAGCTGAGTCCGCAAATAAGTGGAGGATGAGTGACTAAACTGTATTTCACAGAAAACACAGCCTGGTCTTTGTTTTTAAGTTTGCCATCAACGGTGTAGAACCAGAACTACTTCCACACAGCTCTCCTCAGAACATTCAGAGCTGTTAATGTCCGCTCGGAGTGGAAACTCTTTGATTACTGAGGTCAAGAGAGCACCGGATGTGACTGAGGGTCAAGCTGCGCTCACAGCGCCCTCTGTTGGACGGAACGGTCCACTGCTCCAGGCCTGATGTGCCGCCACACTCAATATTTTACATTCAAATCTTTATTTACTATTCGGTTACGGATATTTATCCTCATATTCGATTGGTTATTCAAATATCCAATATAAAGTGACAGCCTTAAAGCAGACTTGTGACAAAAGGACAATTATTCATTTGATGGTATTATTGGTTTATTGGTTTAAATCCACTTCAATACACTTGACTTCAGAATTTTTTTAATGCATATTTTGTTTTGTTTGAAGGCTTAATATGAATGAAAAACTTTGTTGGGCTTTTTCTGAAAAGTAAAGGCTACTGGAATATTAAAAAATGTCATAATATTCAATAAACAATTACTTTCTTTTAAAAACATGTCTAAAATGTACTCTTAGCTGTTAATGCACTATCAAAAAATAAAGTGAACTACTTAGCTTCCGCATTGGACATTTGGTATTCGGCCAAGTGTTTAAATTTTATTCGACTTCAGCTTCGGCCACAAATTTTCATTTCGGTGCATCCCTAATAAGAAGCATTTTTTTGAAATCCCAGTGATCGCTTAGACTTTTTGCTTTTACTGTTTCAAATTCAACACAGTCTGTGGTTGTATCTCAGAGTGGGACATGGTTAAAATAAAACAGAATATCTGAGATAATTCACCTGCTCTGGCTGCAGCTAATCACTCTGCCTCTGTTGCCTTTACACACTTCCTTTTGTTTGTTCAATTTCATTAGTTTTCCGATTAAGACACACTAAAGGATTTTACATAAAGTAAAATACAGGCTTAAATTACTTATGAGTTTTTCTTGTGAAACAGGATGACCTCTCTTCAGACAAACACGTGCGCTGAAAACACACAGCTTCAGCCTCTATTATACCTTCACCAAGTGCTGTTTGCTGCTCTCCTGGTGTCACGTTTATGAGACGCTACACATTGAGCACAGACAAATGTAATTTTCTCCACCTTATTAAATACAAGCAGGCCTAATTTCATTATTGGGTAAACAATGTGGAAGGATCAAAAGAATAAGGAGGCTATAAGGATAGGAAGTGCAGGTAAACAGACTATCAAGAAAAGGCAGAGTCATGGTGAGATAGTCAGTGCAAAATCTCTCATACACTTTGAATGAAAAAAAGTATTGTGAAGAAACAGTGATTAAATATCTTAATCTAAGAAGAAAAATAATATTAGTAAAAAATGATATAAGGCTTCCTGAATAGTGGAAGCTTTGTATGTGAAAAAGTACATCTTGAATGTTCAATAAGTGGACAGGTTGAGCTCTGTGGCAGACAGGGATGACAGTGGACCCATGGCCATATTTGGAGCCCATCTTTAAAAACTTTGAAAAATAAATGATACTTAGAATAACTGAAGAAACTCATTTTCTGAATCTTTTGATGACTCGGCTGTGGGTGATATCAGAAATTCCTTTCAATTGTACACTGACAAACATTGTTCTTAAACTGTGGGACTAATGGTGAGCCTGGCTGAACCTTTCTGTAATGCTCCTTATGTACCAATATGACATTCACCTGTTTTCAATTAACCTGTTCACCTGTGGAATGTTCCAAACAGTAATTTTTTGAGTACTCCTTAATTTTCTCCGTCTTTTCTTGCCACTGTTCCATTTTTTCTGGAATGTGTATCAGGAATCATACTTAACATGAGCAAATATTTGCAAAAATACCCAATAAAATGTATAAGTTTTAACATTAAATGTTGACTTTGTTCTGTATTAAATTGAATGTCGGCATGATTTGCACACAGTTGTGCTGTTTTTATTGAGATTATACACATTGTCCAAAAAGTAAACACTGCATCACAACAAGATCTAATGGTCTTAATGAGATTGTTTTAGCCACTTAACATCTTAGAAGTGCTGATTGACCTTTAACATGTTTCCAGTGCTCATAGACTCCTTAAAGTGTTAAATGTGTTTTCTTATCCTGTTACTGCTCCTGAAGTCTTTTTAGTGTCTTTGTGTAACCCATTAAGGTTCATCTTTAAAGGATAACTTCGGTTCCTGCAGCTTTCACATTGTTTATAGGATGAAGTAGAACAATATACTCACCTAGAAGGCTTTCCTGATCCAAACAGTGCTTCGGGAGATATTTAGATCCAAAATCGAGCAGCGGACATCTGTATAATGGTAGCACGTAGAGCATACGTAGATCGCCGCTCCTAAAACTGCATTACTCGTCCAAAAACTCATTAGTTTCACCAATATTCCATCATGATCCGTTCCGGATAGTCCTCCATTGCAGTCTGTGTCACTCCACACAGCGCTGTGTGGCTGCGCCGACCTCTGAACTGAAGAGTTTGTTTACGCGCCTCCGCGCAGTGCGGCTCATTGTTTCAGGGGAAGACAGGCGGCTACAAATCGACTTTCTTCTTCCCGTTTTGTGCAAAATGGACGAATATCTATCGAATGAAGATGTTGTGGAGGAGAACTTTGAATATGATGGGTGTCCTTACAGTTTCGAGCCAAAGTTTTACAGATGAGGAGCTCATCGAAGGGAGGACTCGGAGGCAGCGCTCCAGAGAGTACTGCGCATGCGCGGAGGCATGTAAACAAACTCTTCAGTTCTGAGGTCAGTACAGCCACACAGCGCTGTGTGGAGTGACACAGACTGCAATGGAGGACTATCCAGAGCGAATCATGATGGAATATTGGTGAAAAACATGAGTTTTTGACGATTAATGCAGTTTCAGGAGCGGCGATCTATGCCCTATGTGCTACCATTATACGGATGTCCGCTGCTCGATTTTGGATCTAAATATCTCCCAAAGCACTGTTTGGATCAGGAAAGCCTTCTGGGTGAGTACATTGTTCTTCTTCATTCTATAAACAATGTAAAAGCTGCAGGAACCGAAGTTATCCTTTAATGGGACCAAGTTTCAGGTCATTGTTCATGAGGAGCTGTTAGATACTGTACACGCTCTTCTATCATCAACGTTTGCATGACTTCTTATGTCTGTTGGCATGTTACTAGGTCTTATGAGGGCCTTTGGTATCATTTACAGCTTTCTGAGGGACCTTCTATGGTATCAGCTCATAATCTTGTCTTGGCGTTTCGGGACTGTGCTGTCTCAGCAGGAGGAAAATGTTCAGACTGCAGCCATGAAACAAACAGCTAGAACCTCATGTCCCCTGTTTCAGCAGAGGCAGGCTCACACCTGAACTCTTACCCAGTAGCATTACAGGATTTATCAGCCTGACTATGACTTTAAGTTTCTTAAAACAGGATTTCAGCGGGGGGTCTGGAATGTGTGGGCTGTAAAACAAACTCTGGTGCGCTATGATCCTTTTGGTTACACATATCTAATGAGATATGTGCTAACTCTTCAAAAATTTAAACAATCCCACTGCTGAGGCACTTTGCACTTCCCTTTGCTAAGCTCCCCTGCAAAGAGCTGAGACCCCCTGCAGCGCTCCAAAGCTCAGCCGCTCAGCAGCTTTCCAAATAAGGCCCTGGTGTGTTCACACAGTAACCACAGTTCAGCCCCCTGCAGTCAAAGTACAAAGTCCACCATTACGTGTACTTTGGATTTTTTTTTTTAGTTCTGCCTGTTTGGCTCGTCTCACTGGTTATTTTCTCTACTTTATTAACCCAACATCACCTTTCTTTGAACTTTTGAGCCCTCTGAATATTTAAGAGTTTTGCATAGCTCTGTCAGATGTTTTGTTTTAAAATGTCTCCAAAGGCAGCCATGCAGAGGCGTATTGTGACAGGCTGTCAAGAGCTAGATGGAGTTAAACACTGTGATGAGAACAACTGGCTACAGGAGCAGGAGCCAACAATCGTCTGTCTCATTGCACGAACAATTGAGCTTTTTGTGCCGGAGAGCAACTCTGAAATGTATCACTTGTTCAGCTGGCTGACCTCTCAAGTCTTAAAGGCATACAGCACCTTTTTTTTGTCTCTGTGTCTTGTCTCACTCTCAAGTTCATGGCATGAAGATAGACACCATTCTTCAGACTTTGCATGCAGTAACAAAAAGGGACGGCCAGAGCTTGCCCACCTCAAATTAGCTAAGCTCACACACTGAAGTCAGTGGGTAGTGTTAGCCGAGCTTTGCCTACTGCCATCAGATAAACTCTTAAACAACTCTAAATGGTCCTGTGTGCTTGTTTTGACTTATGGCTTTATGTTTCTTTATCTCTTTTTATAAACGGTTTTTAATTGGTTTTTCTTCTCCCTTTTGGTGTCGAGGGGCTGGAGCCTATCCCAGCTGTTATTGGGCGAGAGGCAGGGTACACCCTGAGCCAGCTGCCAGTCGATTGCAGGGTCACATAGAGAGACAGACAATCATTAATGCTCACACTCATACCTAAGGCCAATTTAGAGTCACCAATTAACCTAATGAGCATGTTTTTGGTCTGTGGGAGGAAGCCAGAGTGCCTGGAGAGAACCCACGCATGCACAGTAAGAACATGCAAACTTCACACAGAAAAGCCCTGTCCGACCCGGGGACCTGTAGCATTGCAATATATCATGATATATAATCTTGGACTTAAGTATCATGAAACATGTCTTATCAAAAGATTCTTGCCAAAAGACACCCTTACCAGCAAGAAAACTGTACCATAGGAAAATAATGGTTGTAATGGAGACCTCGCTGTGTGATTCATAATTCCCTGTGTTTTGTTTAAAACCACATTAATTTATCTTAAAACACAGTATGTTACCCAGCCCTACTCTCATCTGTGAGAGTAACCTTTGAATTACATCTTTAGCATGTTGCCTTTACATTTACTCCCCTCCCAGCACTGCAAAATAACACCTCTTAAAATGACTGAAAATAACAAGCATCTTCACATTTTTCCCTTTAACGATAACAAAGTTCAATTTTATCTCAAGTGTCGTGGGGTCCTTCTTTAAACACCCCAAATCTTTCAAAAGCACAGACACAGAAGAATGCGATTGGTGTTGTTTATTGACGCCAACCTCCCATCTGGCAGTGCAAGAAACTTAAAAATGTATGAACAATATTTACAAAACAAAGGGAAAAATCAAGTAATAATTCCACAGAGTTCCTTAATAACTCAAATTCATGTCACTTGGGAGCTCTAACCTGCTCTGTAACCAACTCCCCACTCACCCCAGCAGGCCAAAGCATTCATCGTTTAAAGCTGAAGCTCCTAATAAATTGCATAACTTATGATCAAACATTTATTCTCATCATAATTGAAACATTTCCCATTTTTCTTTACCTACCCCTTGAATCAACATTTTTAATACGTTTTTATTTCAATTTTATCATTTGTATTTCAATAAGAAAAGGCATTTAAACTCATAAACCACAGAAACTGCTCTGTCTCTAGTCATGTTAGTATGAATTCCCGCGACTTTACCGTTTAAATGATGCGCCTTGGTTTTTTTATCCAAACACAAGACTGGGATGCAGCATGGTGCCTCTGAGATGGACGTCATAGAGCGCTTTAAAGTTGTGTAAATGTATGCAGATGAATGATTAGGGCTCCCAAGTGTGCACCCGTGGTCACGCTAAGAGACAGAGAGGAAAGGGGGAAAATTGTGAGTTTTTACAGAGTGAGGAAAACTCTGGCAGGGAGAGAAAAGCTTGGAGCAGGTGTGTGGACTCAAGCCAGCCTGTGTAGGGATGGGAATTGATAAAAGTTTATAGATACAAATGCTGTTAACAATCCTGCTTATCGATCCAATTCTTATACAATTCCCTTATTAATTCCTGCAGATTTTCCATGTGGGCAAATGTTGGCCGGTAGATTTCAGTGGCAACAATGTCAAACACACGTCACAGCATAGATAACTGCTTCTGAAAGTTTCCACTCACTTTAGGTCTGGAAGTAGACACCTTTTGTTAAAAATAAGCCACAATTCAGATTCTGAACCCTGTCAGTGGAAGGAATTAATAAAAGAATTGATCAGAAAAAAGACTCATGATATCGATTCTTTGATGAAGCTGTTAACGATTCTCAACTGGAATTGGTTTTGATTCCCATCCCTAGGCCTCAGCATCTGCTTGTGTGCTCAGTGTGCACGTGTTGGCTTTGCTTCTGTATGTGTGCTCCGTGGGGCATGTGTACCTATAGGTGTGCTCCGTAGGGCGTGTGTGTGAAGTTAGTGAGGGTGCCGCTTCGTCACAAAGGTCTAGAATTTACTGAAGGGTCATAATTAACGAGATCATGCTGTTCAGTGAATAATTTTCTTCTTAAACACCCTCATACCTCCAAGACTGGAGAGGAGTCATGGCTGTCGAGCAGAGCTCTTAATGCCTCAATCTCTTATAAAATGGGTGATTGGGCTGGGAAAACGTTTCTCTTCACATGGGTTCACAAGGAGGGGAAGACAGACAGATTTCAGCACGTGAGTCTGTATATTAAATCAGGCATCGGGATGAGTGACTCATCAGTCTGTAATGGGTGCTTGACTGGGTGCCCACCTTGAAAAGTGCCTGCAGCTTCAGGACAGAGGTTAGAACAGAGAGGTACAGTATAAATGAGATTAGAAATGACTAACAATAAATATTTAACTCACACACTTAACAGATAAATAGAATGGATGCAACCATACATGAGTACCCTCTTAACCTAAATGAGTCACTGAGTCGCCTTTTTCATTAAACTCCCTAGAAAAAAAAAATGTGAAGGAGGTGTTTTAAAAGCAAGGACCAGAGCTTGGTAGATTTATGATAAATGTGTGGCAGTGGGATAAATAAAGGTCTTCTCAATAGGGAAAAATACAATTTGATTCGTTGTAAGAAGTCAAACGTCAAAATTCTTTTGATTATATCTGCTGACCCATTTTCATGTATTAGTTTCAGATTCTAAAAACTTAAAAACTATATTTTCTTTATCACTGGCTGCTTAACTTAAATTGAAAGAAATTCAATCTCATCACACAAGGTTAAATCTGAATATTTTTTAGTTTGAGGGCAATGAGAGATCCGGTCCTCGCGGGTCAGTCTCCTCACTTAGCAATTTTAAAAGCCTCCACTAATAGCGTATTCCCACCAAAATTAGAAGGTAAACGCAGTTTTTTTTCAAGATGGGTTAACCTGCTAATAATCCCTTTCTCACTGCCAGCAGATCCGGGTCTACGTGGCAGCAGATGAGCTCTGTGGCTGTTTTTTTAACCTCTGGTGCATCAAGCTGATGCCATCACGTTGATGACATCTTCAGCACAAGGAAACAATGTAAGCAATGGAAAAGGGGCACGGAAGCCATGGACATGGTGGTCAACAGTTTTCTGTACTTTGTGCTTTTGTCCCTCAGTAAAATAGACAAACTCAGCTCAGACTGAATGACATTCGAGTGCTGATGATATGAAAGCAAATGGGATTTGTTGCTGAGATGGCAAAGAGTCACAGAAGTTACAGATGGAGGAGATGGGCGGGATATTGTGCTTTAGGCACATTATGCCAATGACATCCCATAAATTAGTACATCTGCCTGTGTGTGATGTTCCCACTGGAGCCAATTGTAGGTGAGCCGATAAAAACGTGTTGCTTGCAGGGTCAGTCGACCCAGGTCTAAATGCTGATTAGACCTTTTCCCATTGCCAACAGGAGCTGATTTTTACTGTGTTAAAACCTTTTTTTGTGGCAAGTGAGAAAATGGTACATCTACAGACTCTGCAAGGACGACAGCATCATCTGCAAAGTCCATACCAGTGGCATAAGGTTATACAATTGTGTAGTATTCTTGTTAAACTCTTGTAGATATGAATGGACTTGTATGGACCGATAAGATAGAGCAGCCTGTGCTAAGGAGGCATTTTTGCATGCATATGAATCTGGTCTGCCCAGGGATTCATTAAAAAGACAACAATAACCATTCTCTCAACATTAGTTTGATTGAATCTGGCACTCTTTTTGTTTATGATTTGCTTATTCACAATTTTATTGACACTGACCATAGCATGTAAAGGTTGTGATAATTTAGATTTAATGCTCTTACATAACACTAATCTTAGATGTGACATATTCCACACAGCAGGTACAGAGTGTGACCTCTCCATACATTTTAATAGCATTAAGAGAACTGGCTGATGGCCAGGCCGACCTTCCTGCAGGGGTTCAGAGTTGTGTAACAGCTCCTTTGTTTGAAATGATCCTCTGAATTATGCTGCCAAAAGGGGAATTGAAGGGAATTTGAACTGAATGTGAGGAATGCTTTTGACTGAAATTTCACACCAGTAATCAGCGGTGAATTAATAAGTATGCACAGCTAAGGCCAGTAAGACTAATGATGAGGTAGTCTACTGTTATTGAGGCTTAGAGAAATGTATAGGCACCTGCAGTGGAGAGCGTGATAGTTTTCTGCTTTCATGCCAAAAGAAGACAAACACATGGTGCTGATTAGTGGTAATGACAGTGCCATCAGTCCTGAGGTTAATTAAAAGGCCTCAGTCCAGGATGAGAGCTTACCTGGAGGAAGTTCAACAAGAGCACCCACACTCCAGGGGAAAAATAATAGTCAAGCTGAGCACCTTTACCTCATTGGATCATCATTGTGATCATCTGGGTATGCTCCATTAATACAACTTTGGGTTAAATGAAGTACCCTCATTCACCTCCAAATTTGTCGCCAAGATGTGATTAAATCTAATTCAGTAAGCTACGGGCGAGCCAAAGCTAATTTTCTGTGTGAATGAGCAGGATGCAATCAACAATGTCAAAGGAGAGGACACTGAACAGATTTCAGGAAACAGGAGTCACCTCTGAGTCGGGGGAAATGAGAGATTGATCATGTGTCATTAGCCGTTCTCCAGTTAGGGTGAATCCCAATTCTACTCCTTAGCCCTTCCCCTTAGTCTTACCCCTTCATCTTGCCCCTTCCCTTGGCCCTCTGTTTTGAGGGCCAAGGGAAGGGGTGAAACACACAGGTGAGAAACCAGATGCCACTTGATTCCTGCTACGTCATCACCCAGAGCCGCCCGCTAGCTGTGACGTAAGCAGATGCGACAATAACCGTAGCCATAGCTGTGAAAGCTAGCTTCTTAAAACGAGAAATTTTAAAATGCAAACAACTAAGACCATGATTAATATTTACTTGATGATAAAAGAATTACTTACAATTAAGAGCTTCCTTCAGTCTCCTCTCTGCTTCATGTCTGCTGGCGTGGTGTACTATGGGAAATTCTCTTACCCTTTGGTTTCAAGTGAGGTCCCGGTCTGTCTTTGTTTTGAGGGCTGTGTAGCCCTTGGACTTAGCCCTTCACCTTTACCCTATGGAGTACTGGGACACCACTTCACTGTCATGAACACACAAAACCAAGGGGTAAGGGGTAAGACAAGGGCTAGGGGGTAGAAATGGGATTCACCCTTACTGTGGTTACATGGATACCTACGGTGGAAGATGCCTGGAATTTCCTTTACACTGAATTCATGGAAGTAATTGATAAACATGCTCCATTGAAAACCAAGAGTCAAAGGTTGACACTTACCATGGATTAACAGGGAATAGTTTATTAGTGTTTCATTAGTTTATTCAAACAAAGAGACAAGGCATGGAAAAATATCATACATCATAGGATCCATCCGACTGGAATATTTACAAAGGTTTGAGAAACAAATGCAAAACCATGACAAGAAATGTCTGTCCTCAATTAAAAGCCTCACAGATTTGGCCTCTGAGTCTGACACATTTATTGACAAAAAAGACAAAAGAACCGTTATGAATATAATAATAAAGGGGTTAAATGATTTCAATTCTGTGTTAAAGTACTTTTAGAACATTTTGAGCACACTGCAACAATATCGCGATAATAATGATAACCGTGATAATTTTGATTACAATAACCGTGATACAAAATTTTCATATCGTTACATCCCTACCATGGATTAACAGGGGATCGTTTATAGTGTTTCATTAGTTTATTCAAACAAAGAGACAAGGCATGGAAAAATATCATACATCATAGGATCCATCCGACTGGAATATTTACAAAGGTTTGAGAAACAAATGCAAAACCATGACAAGAAATGCTAAATCCAACTACTACAAACACTGTTCATTCACAGATTTCCAAAACCCAAAGCAGTTTTAGAAGAAAATTAACAGTGTAATCAATAAATCTACAGGAATTCCTACATATTATCTTAAAATTAACAATGAACTTATCAGGGAGCCACAGTTAATTGCAGAGACATTTAGCCTGCACTTTTCCACAATTGGAAGCTCATGTTCTCATAACTTCTACGAGCCAGATTCTGATTACACCCCGACTCAGAATAGCTGTGTCACTTCTTTCTCTCTCAGATCAGTCACCTACTGAGGTTCAGCAAGCTATAGATGGCTTGAATTCTGGTTGCAGTGCTGGTCCAGATAGTTTGGAGATAAAATTCTACAAAATGGTTTCTTTTATTTTATCTTTTCCTCTAGATTTAATTTATCACCAAAAAAAAGTCATGTTTAAGCCCCAAAAGCCTAAAAACTAACAATCTTACCAATAACCTAATTCTTAAAATAAAGTAATGCAAAATAACTTTTTCTCTGGTTTGGACAGATGTAGCTCTGGCTGCTCTGCTCTCTCTTTAATGGTCCACAGTATGAGCTGTGAGTCCAGGTCCCTGAATTCATGTCCGTGTGTTGAGCAGGCCGGTAACCATCTGACTTTAAGCCTCACTGCACAAAATGCTGTCCAGGGCTGAAAGTTATTCCCAGCAGCAGGCCAGCTGCCAAGTCTTCATTACAGACAACAGCACATATTTAGGAGAGGCAGGACACCACTGAGCATCTGGACAGAGGTGGGACATGAAAATATCTGGTGATGGATAACAGTGAGTGTGCTGCCGGTTTTGACATTCATTCACATGCAGGGCAACTGTTCACATTTCCCTGATGCACAAGAGATTACTTAGCTGCTATGGATTTGTCAGGGGCATATACAAACCAAGAGGGGTGGTCTATGAAAATATTATAGCATCTAATTTTCAACATCTGGCCCTGGAAGAGCTTTTAGGAGAATAAACTGCGGTAGCTCAGAGGAAGACTGAACAGAAGACGCAAACAAATAAACTATAAAATGGCTCATGTACAAAGCTACAGCTACAGAAAATCTAACTTAAACGCAAATTTGCTGCAGCTCTCATCCAAGTGGGAAAAAAGCAATCAATTTCAAAAGTTTGTCTTTTGAAAATTTGTTTTAATCTAAAAATGACTGACTGTTCAAGCACTCAAAAGGTTTAAAGTTCTCCCTAAAATTAGACATTTGATTTAGAATGATTGTATCAAGATACATTATCATACAGTGCAAATGATTTTTTGCTTCACTCATTTATTCAAATTTAAATTTGTAAATCACTGATCCAATTAACTTTCAGTTCAAATTCACAACAGGGTATGTACAGAATATGTATTTTTAAATAGTAAATGAAAAAAACTGATTTAAAAAGCAGCTATTAAATATGTGTCGTTAAAAGGCCTTTATAGTGGAAAAGGATGTAATCTAGGGCTGAAATATATATTGTTATCGTCTCTATATCAAGATATGAACATTCAAGCTATTAAAGGTGCTATGAGGAGAATCTATTACCGGTGACATAAAGACTCTGCTACCCATGAGCACGCGCGGCGACTGTCGTAATGCTGCGTTCCAGTAACCTCGGAACTGGGAGTGACATCATCTCCGACTTATCGGCGTTCCAGTTGAAGTTGGAAAAAAACATGCCGATCTACCAGGCTATTGTTAGCTGTTGTTAGCACGCCCTGTGTTGTTGTTCACAAATATCACATGAAGAATGTGATTATCACTATGGCAGCATTTTTGAAAATATAAGTCTAACAATACTATGTATACAGCTGATCTAGAGCGACACACCCCAGTCAGAAGTGCAAATAAATTGATTATTACAGGAGCTAAATAACTGTTCACACTGGGGGCATCCATCTTCGATTGTTGACTCGAGTTGAAATTCCGACTTTGGGGGACGTTCCAGTTGCAGTTTCCTACTCAGAACTCAGAAATTCCCACTTCTGACTACAACTGGAACGCACCAAAAGATGTAACCCAAACTAAAGCGTGTGTTTGTTGTGATGCTAATAAAAATGCAGCTCGGACCTTCCTCAGAACTCTGTGTTACTTTACAACTTCTTTTTTCAACAACTTACAGGATGCACGAGGTAATGTATCTCTTTCTAGTTACATAGCGGTAGTTTTTGATGTGTGACAACAAGCAATTTTTGGAAAACTTAGTATCGTAGTTTTGTAGCCACCTATATATCGCTACTTACAGCTCGGTGCTCTAAGAAGTGTCAGAATAATATAAATTTGCTGTAGTTTTAATTGTCTTGTTCTTGAAGTTGAGTATCCAGGCCAGTCCAGCCCTGTCCAACCTGACTGGAAGACTAAGGCATAGCATTTATAGATAACCTATTTTGATGCTATAAAACTCATCTTAAAGTGTATATTTCGATCAGGCATATATCAAAAAGTGAGACTTTTTTGTAATTACTTAGAAACTCCTCACAGTCCCTTTAATATCAAAAAAGCAATGGTATAAATGATATAGGTTTCCCCCGTGCTCACCCTGCATTACAGCTCTGGAAGTCGCAACAAATTTCATTTTTACAGCGCTCGGTTTTTCACCAAACACTGAGTCATATTGTTTCGTTTCGTATCCATATCAAGATATCTGATATGAATATTGATAAATGAAATTTTGTCCATATCGTTCAGTCCTATTGTAATCATTTGAACTGTTCAAAAATCTACTCATATGGTTCAGACTTTTGCCTCATTTTTTAAGAGTGAAAATTGGGAGGAAGAAAATGCACTTTGAGATTTGGATGTTGAAATGATGAGATTTAACTTACAAGGCTGAAGTTCAAATGTCCATGATAACCTTGAGTGGTCATGATAAAGATGCAATGTCAAAATCAAAGCTGAAATGTGAAGGTAGAGCTGAAATGTTGCGATCAAAGTTAAAATGCTGTAAATAAAACTAAATTGTCAAGACAGTATTGTAATGTTGAGATGAAATCCATCTGTTTAGAATGAAGTTGATGTATAATGTTAAAGTTAAAATGTTAGAAAATAAAGTTATAATGTTAAAGTTGAAACACTGAAAATAAAGTTAATTTGTCAAGAAAAAGTTGAATTGTTGAGAGTAAAGAACAAATAAATCAAGTCACAAATGTCAAGAGTAAGAGATCACAGATGAAAGTCAATATTAAACATGGGAAGATCAAAGTTTAAAGGCTGACACTTGTGTTCAAATTTCAATCTTCAAATCATATTATAAAGATTACTATTTTGAAGTTTGATTTGACCTTTTCTTCTTAAATTTGATTTTGTCCTCTCCTGCATGCTCCTTTGCTCTGTGCTGATGTAAAACTTGAATTTCTTCTCTGCTTATACTGTATATCTTTTTTTCACAGATGCACAACACCACATGACATGAACAGGACTTAAATCACTTTCTTTGTGGGTCATTCATTTTATGATTTCAAACAACATTCAAGTCATACTTCCTAAACATATTTATAATACCCCATGGATTATACTACATGTAATAAAACCCTTTCTCTCACTTCTGTCTTTATGGCTGTTGCATTCACAGATGTTATTCCTTTAAGTAACCACAAGAGGGCACCTGTGACCAGAACAAACCTGGAGTGTTTGGATGAAGTGAGTGTGTCCAGCCCTCCCTCTGTTTGAATTCATGTCAAACTGATTCTCCACTTGTTTCTAAGTCTCTCTGTCAAATACCTGAAACACAACCAGTCAACAACTTCTTTATGGTGTGATAAAACATTGCTATTAATTGAAAAAAACAAAACAAATTTTCTACTTTGACGGATTAAATATTCCTTTATGACTTAAATTAGTTTATTTATATTCTAATTTCTCCCTGTTCGGAGGCGAGCTCTGCATAAAGGATTAGAGGCAACAGCGGCTTGCAGTGCTTGAATTGCACACATTTGAATTTGGGGCTTACATTGCAGCAAAGCAAATTAATCTGTTGGTCGCTCATTTCCCCCCAAGTGTCAGAGTGTCTGCTGAGAGGCAAGGTGCCACATATGGTGAAGAATACTTGCATACTGATTACTGCTCTGCTGTGGAAGGCTAAGAGCATCAAACAAGTGAGGATGGAGGACAAATGTGGGGGAAAATATTGGGTCTGCATTTAACATGGTTGCTGTGTGACTCCTGTGTTTACACTTGAGTGCAGCAATTACGTGTCAGTAGCTTTCATTTCCAGTGTTTGGTTTCAAAGGAGGTGTTGAGATGAATCAAAGGAGAATGGTGGTAGAAGCCTGAGAGGGATTTCTTTAAACATGTGTATCAAAATGAAAACAAAATATTTTGAGATTCTGCAATTTTGTGCTTGTTTCTCTTGACTACTGTTGAGTATTAGCAGTCAGCAGGTGATGCAGAAAACAGGGCTAAATGTTGTCATGTTGCACAAAGACAGGCACCCATTTAGTTTTGTTTCTACTGGTGCAACATGAAGTGCGATGGATGTGATAGAGCAAGCTGCTAAGAAAATGATTATGCTCATGATGCTACAGAAGCAAGAGCTGAATGCATGTTTTGCAAATAAATATATTTAATTTGCCTGCTTGAGTGAGCTGACTAATGCTAATGTTCAAAAACCCTTCTAGTTTCATTGAATCAGTAGTTCTACGAGAGCTCCTGCACCTGTAAGTCCCCAATGAACAATTGAGCCCAGTTTGTCCTGACACCTGAGCTCATTTGGTAAAATGGTAAATGGACTTGAACTTATATAGCACTTTTCTAGACTTTGACTACTCAAAGCTGCATCACACCGCAGGTCACACCTACTTATTCACACCCATTTGCTCTCACATTCACTCACTGTGGGTTCTGAGTTTCTATGTTAGTTATCCACCAGTATCTCTAACACATTCATGCCTTTTCATGCCCATTTACACACCACTGATGCAGCAGTGGGAGCAACTTGGGGTTAAGTGTCTTGCCCACGGACACATCGCCATGTGTTGCCCGGAGCTGGGCTTGAGCCTGCAACCTCCCGATCACTGACCAAGCGCAGTATCCAACTGCGCCACTGACTTACCGCTTATCCCTTTTGGAGTCATGGGGGGCTGGAGCCTATCCCCGCTGTAATTGGGGGCAAGGCGGGATACACCCTAAGCCAGTCGATCACAGGACCACATGGAGAGACAGACAACCATGCACACTCACACTTATACCTAAGGCCAATTTAGAATCACCAATTCACCTAATGAGCATGTTTTTGGTCTGTGGGAGGAAGCCGGAGTGCCTGGAGAGAACCCACGCATGCACAGTAAACAGTACTGAACAATTAATTGCAAGTTAGATTAAATCACAATATAGCTTGTTGCAATTTTCAAATCACAGACAGTGCAATATTTTTAACCCAAAATGTGTTAAACATTTTGGCATTGTGATGTAGTTTCTTGCAATTTCATGCCTATTTTAACCTTTTTTATTTATTTATTTTTTTTACAACTCTTTGACTATCTTTTTTACAACTTTATGCCTATCTTACTCCCATTTTTTTTGGCCACTGTCAGACCATGTTTGGAATTTTTACATGGTTTTTGAAATTTAATCCCAATTTTGCTGCTATAATCAATTTTCCTTGGTCACTTTTTAATTTTTTTTGGCTTTTTTTTTTGGCAATTTCATTACTATTTTGCACCTATTAACTCTTTTTCCGCTTTTGTACCATTGTTTTTTTACCCAGTTTTTAAAATTTTATACCTATTTTGCTTTTGTTCTTCATTTCTCCACTATTTTTCAAATCTTTTATCCTCAGATTGATTTCACGTCATATTGGTTATCCTATAAAACGATCTACTGCTTATGTTTGTTTAAGAATACATAAGATGAGGAACATTAAAACAATCGCAGAGTAAAATCGCAATTGCAATATTGGGGAGAAATATCGCAATTAGTTTATTTTCTCAAATCGTTCAGCCCTAAGAACATGCAAACTTCATACAGAAAGGCCCTTTTTTAAAGTTATCTTGCAAACAGATATACAACCAACAAACAAACAAAGGGGAAAATTCCAGCAAAAACATACCAATACTTACATTTTAAGTGACTGCACTTTACTTATGTTGTGTTTTTGTACTTTATGCTGACCTGCTGCCTGCCATTGTTGTTGAGCTGTTCAATTAATTTCCTGACAAAGAAATAAAGATTCCAGCACTTGACTGCCTGAATACGTAGTTGGTAAGCAAAACAGCAAACCGTGGGGGAAAAACATTTGGAAGCCTTATATGTGTTTTAGAGACCATTTTGTAACACAAAAAGAAAGACATATTCCAGCTTTCTTTTAGCTCATTCTCTTTAGCTTTTCAGAATATCTGCATTGTTGTCTCATTGCCACTGACTTTGTTGTTCTTGGACCGCAGGAGCTCTGGAGTATATGATGAAGTGTTTTGACACCACTTACAGTCCCTGACAAAAGTCTTGTCACTTATGAACAAGTTGGCCTGAAGTGCCCCTCAAATACATTTTTAATCACTATTTTTTGACAAGAAATGGCTAATTTCAATCCCAACATCTTTTTAAATAATGTCGTGGTGCCAAACAAAACTGTTAAAAAGTATTCTAATGTTCACAGCTTGGCAAAGCATATTGAGTCAGTTTTTGCAAAGACAAAAGTCTTGTCACCTTGTCATATGTTGCACCCAATCCTAGATTACAGCCGCAGCTGTGATGAATAATTGATCACTCAATTAGTGGGTGTGTATAAAGGAACCCCAGCACACCAGACCTTCAAATCAACAGCAGCTTGACCTCTGACAACATGCCTAAGATTCACCCTGAGACCAAAGCTTTGATTATCCAGAGGCTGAAGACCAGATCCACTGCTGAGGTGGCTGACACTTTCAATGTGTCTCAGCATCAAGTACAGAGAATAAGAAAAAGATTTGAAGAGACTGGAGATGTTCTTGACAAGCCCAGGTCAGGCAGACCCCGCAAGACAACTGCTCGGGAGAACCGTTTGTTGGTTCGAAAATCCAAAGCCAGCCCCTTTTCCACTGCAGCAGAGCTCCATCAGGCCTGGTCACCTCAAGTCCCCGTGTCAACCAGAACAGTTTGTAGAATTCTGTATCAAAATGGCCTCTATGGTCGAATCAGTGCCCAGAAACCATCACTAAACAAAAGGCAATTAAAAAAACGTGTGGCATTTGCAAAGGCCCACAGCCTGCTAAAAGGATGGACTCTGGAGAGGTGGCAGAAGGTAGATTTCTTAGATGAATCTTCAGTTGAATTACATCACAGCCACTGCAAATATTGCCGAAGACCTACTGGAGCCCGCATGGATCCACAATTCACCCAAAAAACAGTTAAGTTTGGTGGTGGAAAAATCATGGTCTGGGGTTACATCCAGTATGGGGGTGTGCGAGAGATCTGCAGGGTGGATGGCACCATCAATAGCCAAAAATATCAAGAAGTATTAGCTACCTCTTAAATTCCCAACCATAAAAGGGGCCACATTTTACAGCAGGATGGTGCTCCATCACACATTTCCATCTCTTCATCAAAGTTCCTCAAGGCACAGAAAATCAAGGTGCTCCAGGACTGGCCAGCCCAGTCACCAGATTTGAACATCATTGAGCATATGTGGGGTAGGATGAAAGAAGAAGCATGGAAGATGAAACTAAAGAACCTAGATGAACTCTGGGAGGCATGTAAGACTGCTTTCTTTGCAATTCCTGATGACTTCATCAATAAGTTGTATGACTCATTGCCAAACCGCATGGATGCAGTCCTTCAAGCTCATGGAAGTCATACAAGATATTCAATTTGATATCGCATCACCAGTACATAATTTGCTGATGTCATGCAACTTCTTTTTTCTTTTTGGAGTAAATTAATTGATAATTTTTCACATTATTTTCTGTAGGTGACAAAACTTTTGTCTTGCCAAAACCTGACCTGTTGTGTTCATTAAATGATCAATCTTTCTTCGGTGAAGCAAATTGATTTTAGTATATTAAACATCCTTTGAGAGGGTTTTAGCTTTCATATGAGCCATTTCTGAAACCAATTTGTTCATTAAAAGTCAGGTTTTTAAGCTGTTGTTTCTACAAAATGGATAAGTGACAAGACTTTTGTCAGGCACTGTACTCTTTAAACTTCGAAAACAAGCTCTTGATGTGAACAGGAGCACTCCAGTCTAAAAAGGCTAAACTGGACCAGTGGAAATCTGTGCTTTGGTCTGATGAGTCCAAATTTGAGATCTTTGGTTCCAACCGCCGTGTATTTGTGCCATGCAGAAAAGGTGAGTGGATGGATTTTGCATGCCTGGTTTCCATTGTGAAGCATGGAGTCTATGGTGTGATGGTGTGGGGCTGCTTTGCTGGTGATACTGTTGGGGATTTATTAAAAATTGAAGGCATACTGAACCAGCATGGCTACCACAGCAGCCTGCAGCGACATGCTATCCCATCTAGTTTGCATGTAGTTGGACCATCATTTATTTTTCAACAGGACAATGACCCCAAACACACCTCCAGGCTGTGTAAGGGCTATTTGACCAAGAAGGAGTGTGATGAAGTGCTACTCCAGATGACCGGCCTCCACAGTCACCAGACCTGAGCCCAATCGAGATGGCAACAAGTGCTCAGCATCTCTGGGAACTCCTTGAAGACTGTTGGAAACCATTTCAGGTGACTATCTGTTGAAGCTCATCAAAAGAATGTCAAGAGTGTGCAAAGCAGTAATCAGAGCAAAGGGTGGATATTTTGAAGAAACTAGAATAAAGACTTGTTTTCATTTATTTCACTTTTTTGTTAAGTACATAATTCTACATGCGTTCATTCATAGTTTGGATACTTTCAGTGAGAATCTACAATGTAAATAGTGATGAAAATAAAGAAAAAACATTGAATGAGAAGGTGTGTCCAAACTTTTGGCCTGTACTGTATAAGACAAAATGTATGAAAACCTCATACTTTGAATTAAAAAGACTTAATTTCTAAACTCATCATCTATTTCACTGGTCTCATCAACCTAATTTCCTGAATTTAAGGAGTCAAGTTCAGATAACTCTCCATTTACGAGACGTTCAAGGAAGTCTTCGACTTTATACTATACAAGAGCCAGTGGCGTAGTTTACGTAGGGTTGGTGGGTTATGAAAACCCACAGGCCGTCTTCACCACACTTCCGAGGATTTTTTGTTTGTTTAAACCCGAGGCGAAATGAGCGCAGCTCCTGCCTTCTCTGCAGCAGCAGGTTAGTGCAGAGTGTAACGTGACGTCAGACTGGGTCACTGTATTATGTTGTCGGTATGTCGGTGGGTCATAACTGGGGGAAGATAGACTTTGGTGGGCTTTACACGAGGACGAATTTGTACGACTCCGGTAAAATAAACTATCAATCTGGTGATATTGACACACGGAGACGCGTATTTGTCCATGACTCCGCATCTTTTTTGAAAACGGGTTTGCAAGTGGATATCTGCGTATTCGTCTTCATGCCGTAGTTGGTGTAAACAGATGAGTCCGGAGAAGACGGTGACCTCATAGCACCCCTCCTCCTCCGGGGGATCCCCGCCCAACCCACGTTGTCACACACAACAACAACAACAATGGCGCCAGCAGGGCTGATTCTGATCTTGTTCTAGCAGCTATAAGTATTGCTACAACTTTCATACCAACATTTTCTCACAGAGCACGAACAACACCAACTACGGCAACAACAGCAACAAGCTTCAAGCAGAGACGCAGCATGTTACGCGTGCATGAGCACTTATTGACGTGGAATCCACCTCGGAGCAGAACTGTGATGTTACGAGTGTAGTAACCCAAAAACTACATTACCCAGCATGCAATATGGGTTGGGAGCATGCGCGGAAACCCACAGGTACGTCCCGGCGTGGATTTTGCGTTCTCAAGTAAATACACAAGCCTGTCTACAATACGATGTGTAAACAGCGATCCGTGTTTTGATGCCGACGCCAAGACAATACGGTGCCGTCCTCGTGTGAGGAGGGCCTTTGACTGCCTGAACAAGCACAAAGCTCTGGGACTTGGGACGTCGTTTAGGGATGTTTTTCAGATTTATTCTGACAGCAAGCTGTGCAACGTCCTCTTCACCCACAAGCTCGCTAAGAGACTGAAGGGCACCAAGGTCACGTGTTACTCCCTCCACCCAGGTAAGAGTGACAGCATTCAAACTTAATCAATGAGATGATCCTTTGCAGAGCTTCTGATTGTTGCTCTGTTATCAAAAAGGCATCAATATTGTCATTTCTTAACTTTAATCATATTAAATGGAATTAAAATTCACCTTGTTCTAGGTTGTTTGACAAAAATTGTTTGTTTGTTTTTTATTTTAGGGGTGATTAGCACTGAGCTGGCCAGGAACATAAGCTTTTTGCTGCAGCTTATCTTGAAGCCCTTGACGATGTACTTCTTCAAGAACCCAGAGCAAGGAGCTCAGACTACGCTGCACTGCGCCCTGCAGGAGGGACTCGAACCTCTGAGCGGACGCGACTTCTCCAACTGCACTGTGAGGGAGCTGTATGCTCAGGCCAAGGACGACGCTGCAGCCAAGAAGTTGTGGGAGCTCAGCGAGAGGCTGTGTGGACTTGCTTAGGAAAATAGTAAAACCAAGAAATTTAGGGTTGTTTTTAATGAGCACAGGGTCTTGTGTTTTAATATTAACTGCAGGAAGATGTCCTCAAAAGCTCCCGATGATTTTTTTATAAACAGGAGTAATTATATGAGTTTAGGTTTGGAGAGCCGAACAGAGACGGACAGATCATCAGCTAAATAACCTCTTAATTTTTACAGAATAAATAAGTAATGATTGCTTTAAATATTTTTGAGAGCCATTTTATATGTAAAACATTTCCGTATGATGACCAAATGTACGAATGCATTATGTGTTTTGAACAGTTCATAACCACTCTCAATAAAACAATGTACTCTCAGTGCATGATCTTCTTTTAAATGGGATTAGGGTCAGAGACTCTGGTTCCTCTGGTATGAAGTGGGCAGGTTTAATAGAGGAAAGTGCTGGTGAGTACTATAAAGATTAAATCAATCCTAAGTTAACAAAGAAGCATTAAAGGATCCAATAACTAACTTTATTTTAGTACTGATAGTGTGTGAGTGACTGTATGTTATTATAACTATGATTGAACAAATATCATCTCCTATTGGACTTTGAATTGATTTTAACAGATGACATCACATCGCTGATGTCCTTGCTTCTCCTGGCTGCTCCAAAGTCGAAGCTGAAGACTACCCTGATGGTGATCGGGCCTTGTCTGTCAGAGCTCCTCGACTTTGGAAACCATGCCCTAAGACTTAAAGCATGCAGAATCAGTGACAACTTTTAAATCGCATCTTTAAACTAGCTTTTTCAGACTTGCTTTTACATTATCCTTTTATGACTTACATACTCATTTATCATCAATGTTAGCTATTTATTTAATCTACATGTTTTGTTTTACAATTACCTATTGAACTAGTTTTTAAACTCCTCTTTTCTTATTCTCCTCACTGGTCTCATCGTCTTAGTCCTGTTTTTACCATCTTTTTTCTTTAAAACACTCCCTTTATTATTATTGTTATTTTTTTATTCTATTTTATTTTATGTATTTATTCTTTTCTCTTTGGGCCATCCTCTTTCTGCCCTCTTGTTTTCCATTTTCCTCATGTGATGTCATCAACTATCAACTGTCATAAATGTATGTATCTATAAATATATGATCTATTTATTGTCCTGCAATTTAAAAAAAAATGAAATGTCTTCTTCACCAGTGTTCTTTTTCTGAAAATTATGTCATCTATTTCCAGCTCAAGAGTTTTTTTTTGTTGTTGCTGCTTTAAGTAACATGACCCTCTGCTTTATCCTCTTAGTCTTTTGGTCTCTGTTTGACCTGTTTAATTTTATTGTACCTAGAGTTCCTCCTTTTTCAGCTTTTGTTATCTCTGTTAAAGCACTTTTTAAACATCGTTTTTTTAAAGGTTCTAATGTTATCCTTAATATTACCCTGAATTTGTCCCGATAATCGGCTCTGAAACGTGTCGAACCAACAATCATAAATATTAAACTTAGTCAATATTTATGACCAAAAATCTTTATGTATGTGGGAAAAGCTGACGACTCCTTATTTTCTATCAAAAATAGTCCAAAGACCACCGTCATTCCCTCTTCTCGTATGTCCTCTACCATTTTGTGTGTTGTGTTTTCCAGTTGTTGCCACAGACAACGTTTATGGTTGTTGCTATGCTTCTTCGTTTTTGTTTGATCACGCCATCTTTCTGTCTTGGACGACTTGATTCTAGATCAGTGGTGGGACAGAATCCTCCTGTATGTGGTGTGCTGTGTTTACATTATTGGAGCACACCACACACAGTACGATCAAAACTGTTCAATACCTGATTTTTAATCTTCACGTGTGGGGTCTCTAGCTGATAAAAAAATCTCTTCAGTTGTAGAAAATCCTTTTGTTTTGACCCTCTTAGTCATTCCTCCCCCTGCCTTCCTGCGCAGGTTATTCAAATCATCGGCTGATTAGGGGCATACACCCCCACAAGCACTGAGAAACAAGATTCTGCTACAACCTGTCTGGCTCATCATCCTGCTGCTGCCATATTTTAAAATCATGTCTTCGCTCCTCAACAGTCAGTGTCATGGTGTTGTGCTGTGCGATCTCGGCAACCCTCCTCCACCTCAGGCACCTCCTCACATCTCATCAGTGTCCACATCCCACTCCTCAGAAGTCTAGCCCCTCACCTCATCAGCACTTCAGTCCATTGAATCAGGGCCCCAGCAGCTGCTCAGAAGTTGACTCCTCATCAAATCCTGTATCCCTCACCACCACCAGTGACTACTCTAGGGGTATCATATCTCATATTCACCCTCAGCATCCCATAAGTTTACAGAGACATCACAATGGAGAGTAAGCACCAAAGAAATGCTATAATCACAGAAGACACTGCACATTTTCAGGAGTACAAAGTCGTAAAATAAAGAATTGTTCACTTAAATTTGATCTCTCCTCATTAGAATAAATATGGTGTGATAATTGCCCTTAAACATACTATCTGCTGATGTGGATATGATGTTGAAAGTAATGTGCATCCTTACATACTGTGCACTAAAATCAACTCAACCGATTTCTATGTGATACCACAGGGACACTTGTGTGCTGTATGTAAAAAATGACTGGACATAAGTATTCACCTTACATTTGAAAAATAAACATAGCAATATAGCCGTAAGCAGCAAGTGGCGGGTTCAAACCTCTTCAGGCTCTTTCCAACCACCCAAAACCTCAAACTCGCTCACTCGCACTGTCACAGGCTTTTTCCTCTCCAGCTCAGTGCAACCACAGCCTCTCCCTTTGGAAATTGAAGCTCATCACTGTTGAAGAGTAGCCTGTAAATTTTGCAGATTTCGCTCAAAGATCTAGCGCCCCCATCAGGCCTGATTCGTGTCAGAATTTGTTTGCTGCATTTCAGTGATATTTGTAGTTGTCCTGCCAAGTTTTGAGTCTCCAGGTCATTCCAGCTCTCCAAAATTGAAGAAAAAGCAATATTCATGAAGCTCTGCCCACTGCTAGGATGTTTTGGTTCACTGTGGCAACGTTTTTTGACCGATCTTTATCATTTATAATAGAAATGTCTGTCTCAGTCCCCTGATGCCATATTGTGAAATTGGTGTTGATAGCATTAATATTTCAAACTTTCTATTCATTTTATTGATTTTCACATTATGCAAATTAGGCCAAAATCCATAATAGCAGCAGTGGTGGTGCAAGAGGCTTTTTTGCAGAGGACTATCAGGTGAAGATGTGTGTTAAGTTTCAAGGCAACAGTACTGACGGTGTGGAAGGGAGAGCGTTTCTAGTTTGGCACTCTATGTTTTAGCGCCCCCTATTGGCCAATTTTGATCAATTTTTTTTTGCATTACTCAGACATCATTTATAGTTGACCTATTAAGTTTGATGGCCCTAGGTCATTTCAGTTGATCACAAATGAAGAAAATGTACATAATGATGAATAGGCCACGCCCACTTTCACCAAAAATTATGGCTCTCAAAATATCAGCTTATACTGGCCCTTAGAACATGCGCACAAAATTTGGTGAAATTCCGACCAATTGTCTTTGAGATATAAACATGAGGTGTTTATAGCGCCCCCTATGGGTTTAGGTGAAATTGCTTTTGCAGGCTGCTTCTGATTGTCACTGTGAAGCTAACCAGCAAATTTGGTGATGATTGGGCAAAGGGTGTTGGAGTTATCACCAGTTATGTTTAAGCTCCGCCCACCATCTCAGATGTTTTGGTGGCTAGCGGCCATGTTTTTTCACCAATCTGGCTGATTTGTAATAGAAATGTGTCTTTTTTTCCCCTGAGGCCATACACCAGATGTGGTGCTGATTGAGTCAATCTTTCTCAACTTCCATTCATTTAAGCGTTTTTCAAATTATGCAAATTAGCAAAAAATCTAATTAGGCGGACTTTAGGGGTCCTTGAGGCTTTTTTGTACAGCACATTGAGCTGGACTTAGGCCTTGATTTTCAAGTCAATCGGACTTACGGCGTGAGGGGCGTGGCCTTTCCAAAAAGCCAACTTTGAGCCTTAATTACAGCGCCACCTTGTGGCTGACTTGGCTCAAGATTTCAGCAAACCTGGTGCACATCATTTCCAATGCCTTGGCCAAGTTTCAGCTCTCTGGCTCATTCCAGCTCACGGGAATTTTGGCCTAAGTGGCAGAAGAAAAATAACTAGAGAATTTGCATTTCCTTGCAGCAAATGCGTTGAAATGCTGAGTCTGAATGCTGGAACTGTGAAATGAAATTTCTAAAGCCAGTGCAAATAAAGCTGAAAATGTGACATAAGCAGTTGGAAACAGTAAAACAAAGCTTACAACTGGCTATGCTAAATAAAAATGTTAAAGTTGTGATAGTCAGCTAAAAACTGAATTAAGGTGAAACAAAATTGCATAAAGCCGCTGATATGTTTGCCCACCCTGAACGAGTTACAATTGTTAAAAGGGGTAACTGGATAAGACCTAAAATGACAAAGACCTTAATCAGTAGCAGACGTTTTAAATATGTTCTGAAATAAGCATCTTAAAGAAAGAAATAGAGAATGGATACATTTCTGTTCATGTACATATGCATGCATATGTGTGAATAAATTATGGTCATTAGTCTATATATGCATTTGTGCATGTATGTTTGTATGATGGATCTATGTATTTATCAGAGTATGTGCATATGTAAATGAAAAGGTATCTTTTATTATGGGTATATTTCTGTTTATGTGATTATGTCTGAATAAAATGATGCATATGTATGTATGTATGTATGCATCTGTAAAATGACTGAAATTGAAATTAATGTGTTAAAGCAAAAATGCAGTATGTAGGTGAAACTCTGCCAAATGTTTAGCGCTCAGAAGTTAAAGCAGTTTTAGCAGGACTGTATAAATCTCCATTTATGTCAATGTAAAACATCAGCAGAAGAGTTAAAAATGTTCAAAAATAAGCATTATAAAGAAAGACAGTGAGAATCGATGCATTTCTGTGGACATATGTTCGCATATGTGTGGATAAATAATTACGTTCATTATTCTATATATGCATTTGTGCATGTATGTTTGTGTGATGTCATTTATTTATGTATTTATCAAAGTATGTGCATAAATGAAAAGGTAGATTTCATTATGGGTATATTTCTGTTGATCTGTGTATGTCTGTACAAAATGATGCATATATATGTATGTATTTATTATGAATCTGTAAAATGAGTGAGAGATAAATGCATTTGTTAAAGCATAAATGGAGTCTGTAGGCATAAGTATACCAAATCTGTAAAGCTTGAAAGATGTAGCAGGTTCAGTAGAACTGCATAAATGTCCAATTCATTTCAATGTGAAAAAAATCAGTCAAAGTATTTTTGTCTTTTAAAACTATCACATTTAAGAATTTGAGAAAAAACAAAAGACTTCTGTTCAACATTATGATTTGCGCAAATTTTTTTCTCTGAACATTACGTGCAAGAGTCCGTGCATTGTGTTTTATTTTGAAACTTCTGGTCACTCCACATGGTGACTTCCTGTCTGGTACTGTCTTAACGACAGTGAATTTACGATGTTTGGAAGCAGCCGCGCTGTAAACAGACCTTTACGCGCATGTAGCGGGCACGGAGCAGTTAACATTTCCGCGTTGTGTGTCACCAAAACCTCCGCTGAATGTCTCGGTTTCACGGAAGCTTTGTACTGCAGCAGCGGGTCTGTTCCTCAGTGCTGAGCCAAAGCCACTAACGCTAAGCTAAGCTAAGCTCCACCTTTCACAGCCAATGTATGCAGGAGCTGAGGGAAAAGAGCTGGGTACTTCCGGGTAAACGAATGCTCGCTGTGCCAAAACTGTGGTAGATATCAGAAAAGGCATTAGACTGTGAGCATCCCAAGACCATGCTGAAGCTATGGATGTAATTTTTATGTCCATAGAGTAAAAAATGTTGACATAGTGGCGAGTTAAAAACTGGCTTCAAAGTTGAGCGCCCAGCTGTTCCGAGGTAAAGAATTGCATTAGTCCAAACAGAGGATTTTGAGGCATACCGCAAAAGCTGAAGCTCACTGAGACAAAACAATGTCAGATTAAACTTTGAAGCGGATTTCACGTGTAAGACGAGAAGGGTAGCGACGTTTTGATATAGAAATTATGTTTGTGGAGGACGTTTTGACAAAGTTATAACAGGATAATTCTGCTGAGTCCGCGAGAATTCTTGTGTGTCTGTCCGCTCCGAGATCACGTCACAATCGCTCTAAGGCCATTGATTTCCTCAAAACTTGGTGTTGCTTAAAAATTCATATTTAAAAAACTGTAGAAGCCAGCAAAAAGCTGAAGATATGTAAAAATAGTTGAGAAGTCAGTGCAGCTTTTAAAGCACGAATGAAGTCTGTAGGTGGAAGCATGCCCAATCTGTGGAGCTTCAAAGTAGCTGAAGTTTTCAGCAGAGCTACGGAAATGTCCCATTGATTTCAATGTAAAAATACATGCAGAAATTATTTTTTACTGTAAAAAGTATAACTGTTAAAGCTGTGAAAAATACAAGCGCACTTCTCCTGAACATGCTGCATATGTCAATTTTTTTCTGTGAAAATCTGTGCAAATTTGAAGCCTGTGAAAGGTGGCAAACCCGAGGAATAATAATAAGAAAAAAAACAAAATGGCGTTTAGGGAGAACAATATGTTGAAATGCTGACTCAGCGTTTCAACATAATAATAATAAACCGGCACAAAAACAATAGGGTTCCACCCCTTCGGGGTTTGAACCCGAACAAGACCAAGACCTTTAAAATGTGGTCTCGAGACCAGTCTCAAGACCAAGACCGGTCTTGAGTTACACAACACTAGATTTTAATTCAGATTTAAAATCAGAATAAACCAGCCACTTACTTTGAAATTAAGTTTAATTTTCATTCCGAATTAGGTGTTTACATGGTTGTTTTTCATCTATTTAAAGAGGATTTAAGTTTTATTTCGAATTAAAGGGGAATTAAAGTTCTCATGTAAATGTGATAAATCAAAGGCACACAGCAGGGAGGACAGGAAAACGCCACAAGGAACAAAAGGATTTCAAAATAAAACAGGAAACATGAGAGACATGGGTAAGAAGAGGTCAAAACAGGAAAAAAAAATACAAAATTGAACAAAAACAAGCCAAGTCATATCACTATCCACTTGTTCCCATTGGGCCCAGAAAAAACACCCGACCAGCAGATACAGGGTTTGCTCATGGAAGGGATTGTGGAGGGAGACATCATATTACTGCAAAGGCTGTGGTGTCCCGTTACATTTTGTTCCATTCAAAGGTACAATCATTAAATCAGTCGTTCATAATCAAAAATATATTTTGTCAGAGACTTGGCTGCCTGCACTACCAACCAAAAATTTGGACACACCTTCGCACTGCACTGAATGTGAAGGTGTGTGTCGATCTTATTTTGAAAATCGCACTTCCTGTTTCATTATTGTTGCTGCTGCCTTTTCTCATCTGTCTCCTTGTCACTTTTGGTCCAGTTCTGGTTCTGATTCCGCCATTTTAACAGTGTGTCCAAACTTTTAAAAGGTAGTGTAAACTGTTCACTACATCCAGATGAATGTTTTTGACATTAAAAATAAAATCTCTCAAAGCATCTGTTGTTTAAGCGTATGTTACTATCATGTGTTAATAACTTTTATATCAACATTGTGTCATTAACCTGTAAATATCATATCTTTCTAACTTATAAGGGACTGTATTAGATATTACTTTATTTATCCCTTTGAAAAAATGTCCTCACTGAAACTGGGATTCAGTAGAAGTTTGGTGCAAGATACATAACAAAAAATTATAGATATAAACAAATAAATGAATCTTGTATGCTGAAAACTTGTATTATTGATCTGTTTATTAAGATCAAATGTTTTATAGTTACCATATAATATTATGTGTTTCTTACTTATATGTTAACATGGTGTTATGAACTTTTACGTTGCAACCATGGGCCCTAATTTCGTGCCTGGAGCACCCTGCACAGTGTTAATTTTGTCCGCGCACCGCCATGCGCAGCCAATTTGACAATTTGGTAGACCATCTGCGCTGACATGGGTGTGACGGCGCACCAGGGGGAGGTACCGACAGATTCAGGTTGGGACAGTGACAATTTTGTGCCAAAAAACTGTGAAAGGTGTGCTGATAGCTCACCAGCTCCAACCTGGCCTATTCTTGGCGCAGGCGAGGCGCACCCTCCACAGCTGTAATTTGGTGACTGCCGCACATTTGTGCACACGTCACCAAACCCTCAGAGACAGGTTTCCAGAATGTTAGGCACATTTAAATGCAGTAAACAATCACATCAATCGCTATTTAATGTAACCGTCTGAACCAGCATATACATTTATATCAATATTAATTGTCCCGTAACATCTGATGTCGGATTATACGGAGTATATATCTGGCTCCTCTCATTTCACGAAATTCTAAGAAAAGAGGGAGAAAAAAGACGGAGAAAAAAGAGAAAATAAATGTATGTCACTCAGTGTCTTAAGGATTTACCTGTGATTGATTATTCTGATCTAAACGTGATCTAAAAAGATGGAGTAGGCTTCATTAGCAAGGAGGGTGAGGAGGAGATACCAGATACCAGAGTATACAGTATATTACCAAAGGTTCTGCTATATGTCATGTGTAGTAAGTCAACCAGACCGACTCTCCAAATTTCTTCTCAGTCGGTCATCAGTTCAGTTCCTTAACTTTAACAAAACTTTTCACCCACATATTTAATTTTTACTTTAAAATATTCCTATTATTTTTCTCTATTTTAGTTGAACACAGCTTATGTTTTCTTTTAAAGATGATTCTAATCTTCTGTTCAAAGTTCTTCGGATATTATTTGTTTTCAAACTGTCCAATGGTGAAAATGTTGTCATGGTCCTTTGTCCAAGCCCTGGCGGTTCCAGAACTAAAGGAACAGCAAACACTTAAAAACTGAAGCCCAAAGAAGGAGCTCATAGTCCCGACACAGAGAAGCTGACAGCAAGCAAGAGACTTCTGGGCAGATTTGGATACAAAGCGGACATTGTACAAGGAAGAGGTGATTGGATTATGTGGTGGTCTGGATCCACAGGAATGTATAACCATGTTTCTACAACAGGTAATCTTTATTAGATTAGATTAGATTGTACTTTATTAATCTCTTATGCAAATTACGCGGTAAATGTATAACCATGTTTCTACCACAGGGAAGCTTTATATACTGTATATGTAAGCAAGGTGATAAATGTATAACCATGTTTCTACCACAGGGAAGCTTTATATGTGTAAGCAAGGTGATAAATGTATAACCATGTTTCTACCACAGGGAAGCTTTAAATATATGTAAGCAAGGTGATAAATGTATAACCATGTTTCTACCACAGGGAAGCTTTATATGCGTAAGCAAGGCGGTAAATGTATAACCTTTTTTTTGCACAAGCTAGTTTAATGTAAGAAAGGTAGTAAATGTAAATCCATTTTTTTTTTACAGATGAGCATTATATGGTCAATACGGTAGAAAATGTAGAACTAAGTTCATAAGGTTAGTAATTTGGCAAATTTATGTCCATGTTTCATACATAGTCAAGCTTTATGAGTTAAGAAAGGTAGTAAATATCTAACCCTGGATGGATATAGAAAGTAAGGTAGTATATGTATGACTGTGTTTCTTAAACAGGTAAGCTGTATGAAAGGGATAAGGCAGTAAATGTTTAATCCATGTAAACATAGTGAATGGATGACCATCTGATTTCCATAGGAAAGCTTATAAGGTATGTCATATAGTAAATGTATGTCCATGTTTCGTACACAGGTAAACTTTGTGAGATAAGAAAGGCAGGATATGTTTGTCCGAGCCACTATCTCAGCCATGTTTCATCCTCATGTAAGCTTTATGACGTATATGAGGTCAAATGTTATGTTTTCTTTTAAAGATGATTCTAATCTTCTGTTCAGAGTTCTTCGGATGTTATTTGTTTTCAAACTGTCCAATGGTGAAAATGTTGTCATGGTCCTTTGTCCAAGCCCTGGTGGTTCCAGAACTAAAGGAACAGCAAACACTTAAAAACTGAAGCCCAAAGAAGGAGCTCATAATCCTGACACAGACAAGCTGACAGCAAGCAAGAGACTTCTGGGCAGATTTGGATACAAAGTGGACATTGCACAAGGAAGAGGTGATCGGATTATGGTGGTGGTCTGGATCCACAGGGATGTATAACCATGTTTCTACAACAGGTAAGCTTTATTAGATAAGATTAGATTGTACTTTATTAATCTCTTATCCAAGTTACGCGGTAAATGTATAACCATGTTTCTACCACAGGGAAGCTTTATATATGTAAGCAAGGCGGTAAATGTATAACCATGTTTCTACCACAGGGAAGCTTTATATGCGTAAGCAAGGCGGTAAATGTATAACCTTTTTTTTTGCACAAGCTAGTTTAATGTAAGAAAGGTAGTAAATGTAAATCCATTTTTTTTACAGATGAGCATTATATGGTCAATACGGTAGAAAATGTAGAACTAAGTTCATAAGGTTAGTAATTTGGTAAATTTATGTCCATGTTTCATACATAGTCAAGCTTTATGAGTTAAGAAAGGTAGTAAATATCCAACCCTGGATGGATATAGAAAGTAAGGTAGTATATGTATGACTGTGTTTCTTAAACAGGTAAGCTGTATAAAAGGGATAAGGCAGTAAATGTTTAATCCATGTACACATAGTTTATGGATGACCATCTGATTTCCATAGGAAAGCTTATAAGGTATGTCATAAAGTAAATGTATGTCCATGTTTCGTACACAAGTAAGCTTTGTGAGATAAGTGAGGCAGTATATGTTTGTCCAAGCCACTATCTCAGCCATGTTTCATCCTCATGTAAGCTTTATGACGTATATGAAGTCAAATGTTATGTTTTCTTTTAAAGATGATTCTAATCTTCTGTTCAAAGTTCTTCGGATGTTATTTGTTTTCAAACTGTCCAATGGTGAAGATGTCATGGTCCTTTGTCCAAGCCCTGGTGGTTCCAGAACTAAAGGAACAGCAAACACTTAAAAACTGAAGCCCAAAGAAGGAGCTCATAGTCCTGACACAGACAAGCTGACAGCAAGCAAGAGACTTCTGGGCAGATTTGGATACAAAGTGGACATTGCACAAGGAAGAGGTGATTGGATTATGGTGGTGGTCTGGATCCACAGGAATGTATAACCATGTTTCTACAACAGGTAATCTTTATTAGATTAGATTAGATTGTACTTTATTAATCTCTTATGCAAGTTACGCGGTAAATGTATAACCATGTTTCTACCACAGGGAAGCTTTATATATATGTAAGCAATGTGGTAAATGT
The DNA here is from genome assembly GCA_036419115.1 of Scarus forsteni. Lineage (NCBI taxonomy): Eukaryota > Metazoa > Chordata > Actinopteri > Labriformes > Labridae > Scarus > Scarus forsteni. Next base: position 7,471,435 of record JAZDUH010000245.1, on the reverse strand, counting down.
ATAACCATGTTTCTACCACAGGGAAGCTTTATATATATGTAAGCAAGGTGATAAATGTATAACCATGTTTCTACCACAGGGAAGCTTTATATGTGTAAGCAAGGCGGTAAATGTATAACCTTTTTTTTGCACAAGCTAGTTTAATGTAAGAAAGGTCGTAAATGTAAATCCATTTTTTTTTTAACAGATGAGCATTATATGGTCAATACGGTAGAAAATGTAGAACTAAGTTCATAAGGTTAGTAATTTGGCAAATTTATGTCCATGTTTCATACATAGTCAAGCTTTATGAGTTAAGAAAGGTAGTAAATATCCAACCCTGGATGGATATAGAAAGTAAGGTAGTATATGTATGACTGTGTTTCTTAAACAGGTAAGCTGTATGAAAGGGATAAGGCAGTAAATGTTTAATCCATGTAAACATAGTTAATGGATGACCATCTGATTTCCATAGGAAAGCTTATAAGGTATGTCATATAGTAAATGTATGTCCATGTTTCGTACACAGGTAAACTTTGTGAGATAAGTAAGGCAGTATATGTTTGTCCGAGCCACTATCTCAGCCATGTTTCATCCTCAGGTAAGCTTTATAACGTATATGAGGTCAAATGTAGTTTGTGGTGTGTATGAGAGCGTTTCAGTATCGTATGTGAGAAGAGAACATTTCCATCGTGTAGGTGATAGCGTTTCAGTAGCTTGTAAAAAAAGATTGCAGCAGTGTGTGTAAAAGAGTGTTTCAGTAAATTGTACAACAGCATTTTAGTAGTGTGTACAGGTACATCTCCAAAAATTAGAATATCATGAAAAAGTTCAATATTTTTCATCACTCATTTCAGAATGTGAAACCCATATATTATATAGATTCATTACTGATAGAATGAAACATTTCAAACATTTATTGCTTGAAATTTTGGTAATTCTGAAATGAGTGATAAAAAATATTGAACTTTTTCATGATATTCTAATTATTGGAGATGTACCTGTATGATAGCAGATCAGTAGTTTGTACAAGAGCATATCAGTAGTGTGTATGAGAACAGATCAGTAATTTGCATAAGACCATATCAGTAGTTTGTATCAGAGCTTTCGATAGGTTGCATGAGAGCGTTTCAGTAATTTATATTATAACATTTCAGTAGATTTTATAAGAGCATATTAGCGGTGTGTATTAGAACATTTCAATAGGTTGCATGAGAGCGTGTATATAGTTTGTATTAGAGCATTTCAGCTGGTTGAGTTAGAACATTTCAGTAGTGTTTATGAGAACATATCAGTAGTTTGTGTGGGGGTATTTTAGTAGTATATACAAGAGCATATCAGTGGTTTTAATCAGCACATTCTAGTAGTTTGTTTGAGAGGTACGACGGAGGATTAGGGCCACGTTGAAAACTAAAAAAAAGGAAGGTTACGAGAATAAAGTCATAAAGTTACGAGAATAATCTCATAAATTACGAGAATAAAGTAATAAAGTTAGGAGAATAATCTCATAAATTACAAGAATAAAGTCAAAGTGACGAGAATAATCTCATAAATTACGAGAATAAAGTCGTAAAATTACGAGAATAAAGTCATCTCAAACTAGGAAACATCTGCTTGGCTATATTTAGAAAGATATTCACAGATTCAGACTTTGCGGCTCAATAAGTCATCTACAAAAGAACATAGTTCCAAACCGGACCCCTCTTTTCGATCACTGTAATGAAGACTGTGAGCTATAAACTCGTTTTCCTACAAACGAGCCGTCAACACACTGAAGCTGATGGCTCGGAGGCTTAGGGACCATCGGCAAGTTACCATATCAGAGGAATAGTGTGAAAGAAAATTGAATAACTTCCCCATACTGAGAAGTAAAGTCTTCAAAATCACAGCAAATGCAAAGGATCCTATGTTATTCATACTGCGGGTCATATTTGCTTTAAGATTTATGAATTAAAATATTTTACAGGACTTTCTGATTGAAAATAAAGCAAATGCCTTCAAAGTAATGACATCTACCAACCAAGTCATAAGAAAACATGAATGGTGATCTCTTCTTCTTTAAACTACAGCTCTTACTTCAGCAGGAATATTTGATTTGATTTTAATGATGTTTGTTTATTTAATTGTGTTAATTAATATGCATGGATAATGATCACTGCAATGATTTTATTGTTGATGACTGTAGTGACACTAAAGCAACACTAATGATCAAACATCTCTTCAATATTATACTACATCTCCATTTTAAGAGAAATTGTTCTGAATGTAATTTATATGATTTATTAAATATTGATTGATACTCATTTACAGGTAATGATGATGCTGATTTATGGTACTTTCCACTTACCATAAAGGTTTTAACATGATGATAAAAACTGTAATAACTTAACTGGACTAAAATCTTGTTGCAGTGACACCAAACTCAGCCTGATGATCATGCATCACTCGGGCTGGGTTTGGTGTCACTGTAGCCAAAAACAGTTAAGTTATTACAGTTATTATATTCATAACCTATTAATTAATATATGCCAATATTTTTAAAAAATCATATAAAATACAGGGAAACTATTTCTTTAAAATAAGAGCTATAGAACAAGGCAGAGGGGATTTGTGATCATTGGGCAGAATTTGGTGTCACCACAGCCATAAACACTTCAGTTGTTACAGTTTTTATAGCCATAACCTGTTAATTAATAAATGCCAATATAAAAAAAAACATATAAAATACATGAAAAACTATTTCTTTAAAGAAAGAGCTGTAGTCCATGCCAAAGGGAATGCATGATCATCAGGCTGAGTTTGGTGTCACTGTAACAAGATTTTAGTTCAGTTAAGTTATTACAGTTTTTATCATCATGTTAAAACCTTTATGGTAAGTGGAAAGTACCATAAATCAGCATCATCATTACCTGTAAATGAGTATCAATCAATATTTAATAAATCATATAAATTACATTCAGAACAATTTCTCTTAAAATGGAGATGTAGTATAATATTGAAGAGATGTTTGATCATTAGTGTTGCTTTAGTGTCACTTCAGTCATCAACAATAAAATCATTGCAGTGATCATTATCCATGCATATTAATAAACACAATTAAATAAACAAACATCATTAAAATCAAATCAAATATTCCTGTTGAAGTAAGAGCTGTAGTTTAAAGAAGAAGAGATCATCATTCATGTTTTCTTATGACTTGGTTGGTAGATGTCACTACTTTGAAGGCATTTGCTTTATTTTCAATCAGAAAGTCCTGTATATATTTTATTAAATCTAAAGCAAATATGACGTAGTATGAATAACATAATCATTTGTATTTGCTGTGATTGTGAAGTTTACTTCAGTATAAGTTATTCAATTTTCTTTCACATTATTCCTCTGATATGGTAATTGTCGATGGTCCATAAGAGGAGCTATCAGCTTCAGTGAATGAAGCTCGTTGTAGGAAAAAAGTTTATAGCTACAGTCTTCATTACAGTGATCAAAAAATCTTTGAACTGTTCTTTTGTTGATGACTTATTGAGCAAAGTCTGAATCTGTGAATATCTCAAATATACAAGCAGATGTTTCTAGTTTGAGAAGACTTTATTCTCAGAATTTTTGACTTTATTCTCAAAATGAAATTTTTCTCATAATTTTAGGATATTCTGTAATGATTATTCTCGTAATACACTTTATTCTGTAATTTATGAGATTATTCTAAATTTAACTTTATTCTGTAACTTCCTTTTTTAGTTAATGGCTCTAACTATAGCATGCATATAGAGTGTGCATCTAAAAGTTGATAATGGTCTGTTTTGTCTGTATTTGAACTTTTGATTTGTATAAGTATTACAAGTGTGAGAATGTTATAATCAAGCATAATGTTTTATGGCTTTATAATGTATTTTATATAATGTTTATAATGTTTTATACCTGCATAGAGTATGCAGGTATAAAACATTAAAGAGGCTTGATTATAATACATTAGGTCCACACTTGTAATACTTTATAAACCTTGGTACAAGTTCTTATACATGGTTATACACCATTATAATGACACTTATGAAGCATTATACATGCATTATTATGTCTTATGCATGTGCTTCTAATGCATTATAAACTAGACCTTTAAGTAAAGTGTTACCGCACAAGGCTATCATAATCATAATGCTTTAGCAAAACAGCATAATTTCAAATTATTATCAGAAATATTATAGTCTTAATATGTTATTATCCCAAACTTATTCATTGCTCCTAGAATCTCTATATATCAACACTGTTGGGTTTGATCCTACTGCCTCTGTGACAAGTAGGGAGGGTCAAATTTCACCACAGCTGCAAGACACACCCCTTTGCTCCGCCCCTAAATGTATCCGAGACTTCCAGTGTACTATCAGCTCCCGACCAGTAAACATCACCCACGCACACACACACGCACGCACACAGAAGGCTGTGCTAACAAGCCCATTGTCTGATATGGAGTCAGACAAGTGGTTCATTTACTCCTGAAGCTTTAGGAGCTCCAGCTGACCTGATTCATTGTCTCTTATGCAAAGTTCCAGTTTCAATGATGCTTGAACAGCTTGTTCCCTAAAGGGTTAACAGACGTATGTTCAAAACAATTCAGATCTTCCTGGAGCAGTGACTTATTTAGAGACAACAATCCCTGGACAATTTGCGCATTATGCTGCCGCCTGAATTCATACACATGTAGATACATATGTTACAATCCAAGCTTTGGCACAAACCTTCAATTAGTCCACTTTTTCTCAGTAACCTTATTGTCCCCAAGAAACATATAAACCCCCAGAAAGAAGAAACAAAGCAAAAACTGCAGTTACAGATACACTCACACTTTCTTCAAGCCTCATACACGCACAGACAAAACAGACCAAACACAAAATCACCAAACTTTTAGAATAACACAAACGACTGAAATGCTCTAATACAAACTATTGAAATGTTTGGTAACACTTTACTTAAAGGTCTAGTTTATAATGCATTAGAAGCACAGGCATAAGACATTATAATGCATGTATAATGCTTCATAAGTGTCATTATAATGGTGCATAACAATGTAAAAGAACTTGTACCAAGGTTTATAAAGTATTACAAGAGTGGGCGTAATGTATTATAATCAAGCCTCTCTAATGTTTTATACCTTTATGCATACCTCTATGCAGGTATAAAACATTAAAAAGCCTATAGCCTTATAAAGCCTACATTATAAAGCCTTTATAAAACATTATATAGGCTTGATTATAAAACATTACGTCCACACTTGCAATACTTTATAAACCTTGGTACAAGTTCTTATACATGGTTATACACCATTATAATGACACTTATGAAGCATTATACATGCATTATTATGTCTTATGCATGTGCCTCTAATGCATTATAAATACATATTTTATAATAGCCTGCATAGAGTATGCAGGTATAAACATTAAAGAGGCTTGATTATAACATATTAGGTCCACACTTGTAATACTTTATAAACCTGGTTCAAGTTCTTATACATGGTTATACACCATTATAATGACACTGCATTATACATGCATTGTTATGACTTATGCTTTTGCTTCCAATGCATTATAAACTATACCTTTACGTAAAGTGTTAAAAGGCTATCATAATCATAATGCTTTAGCAAAACAGCATAATTTCAAATTATTATCAGAAATATTATAGTCTTAATATGTTATTATTCCAAACTTATTCATGACATAGAATCTCTATATATCAACACTGTTGATCCTACTGCCTCTGTGACAAGTAGGAGGGTCAAATTTCACCGGTTGCAAGACACACCCCTTGTAAATGTATCCGAGACAGTGTACTTCAGCTCCCACCAGTAAACATCAACGCACACACAACACAGAAGGCTGTGCTAACAAGCCCATTGTCTGATATGGAGTCAGACAAGTGATTCTTTTACTCCTGAAGCTTTAGGAGCTCCAGCTGACATGATTCATTGTCTCTTATGCAAAGTTCCAGTTTCAATGATGCTTGAACAGCTTGTTCTAAAGGGTTAACAGACTTATGTTCAAAACAATTCAGATCTTCCTGAGCAGTGACTTATTTAGAGACAACAATCCCTGGTCAATTTGCCCGCATTATGCTGCCGCCTGAATTCATACACATGTAGATACATATGTTACAATCCAAGCTTTGGCACAAACCTTCAATTAGTCCACTTTTTCTCAGTAACCTTATTGTCCCCAAGAAACATATAAACCCCCAGAAAGAAGAAACAAAGCAAAAACTGCAGTTACAGATACACTCACACTTTCTTCAAGCCCACACACACAGAGCTCCCTCAATCACATACACATACAAAAAGGTACCTCATACACGCACAGACAAAACAGACCAAACACAAAATCACCAAACTTTTAGAATAACACAAACGACTGAAATGCTCTAATACAAACTATTGAAATGTTTGGTAACACTTTACTTAAAGGTCTAGTTTATAATGCATTAGAAGCACATGCATAAGACATAATAATGCATGTATAATGCTTCATAAGTGTCATTATAATGGTCTATAACCATGTAAAAGAACTTGTACCAAGGTTTATAAAGTATTGCAAGTGTGGACGTAATGTTTTATAATCAAGCCTCTCTAATGTTTTATACCCGCATACTCTATGCAGGTATAAAACATTAAAAAGCCTATAGCCTTATAAAGCCTACATTATAAAGCCTTTACAAAACATTATCAAGGCTTGATTATAAAACATTACGTCCACACTTGTAATACTTTATAAACCTTGGTACAAGTTCTTATACATGGTTATACACCATTATAATGTAATTTGTTCTGTGCATAAGGACATTATAATGCATGTATAATGCATCATGAGTGTCATTTGTGTGAAATATAACTATGTAAAAGAACTTTGTACCAAGGTTTATAAAGTATTACAAGTGTGGACGTAATGTATTATAATCAAGCCTCTCTAATGTTTTATACCTGCATACTCTATTCAGGTATAAAACATTAAAAAGCCTATAGCCTTATAAACCCTACATTATAAAGCCTTTATAAAACATTATAAAGGCTTGATTATAAAACATTACGTCCACACTTGTAATAATTTCTAAACCTTGGTACAAGTTCTTTTACATGGTTATACACCATTATAAGGACATTTATGAAGCATTATACATGCATTATAATGTCTTATGCATGTGCTTCTAATGCATTATAAACTAGACCTTTAAGTAAAGTGTTACCGCACAAGGCTATCATAATCATAATGCTTTAGCAAAACAGCATAATTTCAAATTATTATCAGAAATATTATAGTCTTGATATGTTATTATCTCAAACTTATTCATTGCTCCTAGAATCTCTATAAATCAACACTGTTGGGTTTGATCCTACTGCCTCTGTGACAAGTAGGGAGGGTCAAATTTCACCACAGCTGCAAGACACACCTTTGCTGCCCTAAATGTATCTGAGACTTCCAGTGTACTATCAGCTGACCAGTAAAGGTCGCTCATGCACGCAGACACACACAGAAGGCTGTGCTAACAAGCCCATTGTCTGATATGGAGTCAGACAAGTGGTTCATTTACTCCTGAAGCTTTAGAGCTCCAGCTGACCTGATTCATTGTCTCTTATGCAAAATTCCAGTTTCAATGATGCTTGAACAGCTTGTTCCTAAAGGGTTAACAGACTTATGTTCAAACAATTCAGATCTTCCTGAGCAGTGACTTATTTAGAGACAACAATCCTTGGACAATCTGCCAGCATTATGCTGCCGCCTGAATTCATACACATGTAGATACATATGTTACAATCCAAGCTTTGGCACAAACCTTCAATTAGTCCACTTTTTCTCAGTAACCTTATTGTCCCCAAGAAACATATAAACCCCAGAAAGAAGAAACAAAGCAAAAACTGCAGTTACAGATACACTCACACTTTCTTCAAGCCCACACACACAGAGCTCCTCAATCACATACACATACAAAAAGGTACCTCATACACGCACAGACAAAACAGACCAAACACAAAATCACCAAATTTTGATAACACAAAGGTGAAATGTTATACAAACTTTGAAATGTTTGTAACACTTTACTTAAGGTCTAGTTTATAATGCATTAGAAGCACATGCAAAAGACATAATAATGCATGTATAATGCTTCCTAAACTCATTATAATGGTGTATAACCATGTATAAGAACTTGTACCAAGGTTTATAAAAAGTATTACAATGTGGGCTAATGTTTTATAATCAAGCCTTTTATAATGTTTTTATAAAGGCTTTATAATCATAAACTTTTAAGGCTATACTTTTTATGTTTTATACTGCATAAGTATGCAGGTATAAAACATTAGAAAGGCTTGATTATAAACATTACGTCACACTTGTAATACTTTATAAACCTTGGTACAAGTTCTTATACATGGTTATACACCATTATAATGACCTTATGAAGCATTATACATGCATTATAACGTCTTATGCATGTGCTTCTAATGCATTATAAACTAGATAAGTGGTTATAAGATTTTATCAATATCATGCTGTAACATCTATTTGTATTCTTTAAGTTCAAGTTTGCAGATTTTCATGTGAGCAAATGTTGGTCTGATTTTTGTGCAACAATGTCAAACACATGTCAAAGCATGTTTGTCTGCAGATTATGTGTCCACTCACTTAAGGTGGTGTAGTAGGTGCAGTTAGGATTGTCACAATTCTGATGTGTCTGAACTGCCAGTGGAAGGAATTATGTTGTAAGCTTAATGATATCGATTCTTTGATGGAGCTGTTTTCTCAACTGGAATTGGTTTTTATTATAAAACTAGACCTTTAAGTAAAGTGTTACCAAACATTTAATAGTTTGTAAACATTTCAGTAGTTTGTGTTATTCTAAAAGTTTGGTGATTTTGTGTTTGGTCTGTTTTGTCTGTAGCAAGGATCAGGGTCAAGTTGAACTAAAAAGGAAGGTTCTGAGAATAAGTCATAAAGTTACGAGAATAATCTCATAAATTACGAGAATAAAGTCGTAAAGTAACGAGAATAACCTCATAAATTACCAGAATAAAGTCGTAAAATCACGAGAATAATCTCATAATTTTAAGAGAATAAAGTCGAAATGTTACGAGAATAAAGTCATCTCAAACTAGGAAACATCTCCTTGGCTATATTTAGAGAGATATTCACAGATTCAGACTTTGCGGCTCAATAAGTCATCTACAAAAGAACATAGTTCCAAACCAGACCCCTCTTTTTGATCACTGTAATGAAGACTGTGAGCTATAAACTCGTTTTTCTCCAAATGAGCCGTCAACACACTGAAGCTGATGGCTCGGAGGCTTAGGGACCATCGGCAAGTTACCATATCAGAGGAATAGTGTGAAAGAAAATTGAATAACTTCCCCATACTGAGAAGTAAAGTCTTCAAAATCACAGCAAATGCAAAGGATCGTATGTTATTCATACTACGGGTCATATTTGCTTTAAGATTCATGAATTAAACTATTATACAGGACTTTCTGATTGAAAATAAAGCAAATGCCTTCAAAGTAATGACATCTACCAACCAAGTCATAACAAAACATGAACGGTGATCTCTTCTTCTTTAAACTACAGCTCTTACTTCAACAGGAATATTTGATTTGATTTTAATGATGTCTTGTTTATTTAATTGTGTTAATTAATATGCATGTATAATAATAGCCTGCAATGACTTTATTGTTGGTAATATCAATGGATACTCATTTACAGGTGATGATAAAAACTGTAATAACTTGACTGTTTCTTGTTGCAGTGACACCAAACTCAGCCTGATGATCATGCATCACTCGGGCTGGGTTTGGTGTCACTGTAGCCAAAAACAGTTAAGTTATTACAGTTATTATATTCATAACCTATTAATTAATATGTGCCAATATTTTTAAAAAATCATATAAAATACAGGGAAACTATTTCTTTAAAATAAGAGCTATAGAACAAGGCAGAGGGGATTTGTGATCATTGGGCCGAATTTGGTGTCACCACAGCCATAAACACGTAAGTTTTCACAGTTTTTATAGCCATAACCTGTTAATTAATGAATGCCAATAAAAAAAAAAACATATAAAATACATGAAAAACTATTTCTTTAAAGAAAGAGCTGTAGTCCATGCCAAAGGGAATACATGATCATCAGGCTGAGTCTGGTGTCACTGCAACAAGATTTTAGTTCAGTTAAGTTATTACAGTTTTTATCATCATGTTAAAACCTTTATGGTAAGTGGAAAGTATCATAAATCAACGTCATCATTACCTGTAAATGAGTATCAATCAATATTTAATAAGTCATATAAATTACATTCAGAACAATTTCTCTTAAAATGGAGATGTAGTATAATATTGAAGAGATGTTTGATCATTGGTGTTGCTTTAGTGTCACTACAGTCATCAACAATAAAATCATTGCAGTGATCATTATCCATGCATATTAATTAACACAATTAAATAAACAAACATCATTAAAATCAAATCAAATATTCCTGCTGAAGTAAGAGCTGTAGTTTAAAGAAGAAGAGATCACCATTCATGTTTTGTTATGACTTGGTAGATGTCATTACTTTGAAGGCATTTGCTTTATTTTCAATCAGAAAGTCCTGTAAAATATTTTAATTCATAAATCTTAAAGCAAATATGACCCGTAGTATGAATAACATACGATCATTTGTATTTGCTGTGATTTGAAGACTTTACTTCTCAGTATGGGGAAGTTATTCAATTTTCTTTCACACTATTCCTCTGATATGGTAACTTGCCGATGGTCCCAAAGACGCCGAGCTATCAGTGGGAGCATATTGACGGCTCGTTTGGAGGAAAACGAGTTTATAGCTCACAGTCTTCATTACAGTGATCAAAAAGAGGGGTCCGGTTTGGAACTGTTCTTTTGTTGATGACTTATTGAGCCGCAAAGTCTGAATCTGTGAATATCTCTCTAAATATAGCCAAGCAGATGTTTCCTAGTTTGAGATGACTTTATTCTCGTAACTTTTCGACTTTATTCTCGTAAAATTATGAGATTATTCTCGTAATTTTACGACTTTATTCTGGTAATTTATGAGGTTATTCTCGTAACTTTACGACTTTATTCTCGTAATTTATGAGATTATTCTCGTAACTTTATGACTTTATTCTCGTAACCTTCCTTTTTTTTTAGTTTTCAACGTGGCTCTAATCCTCCGTCGTATGAGAGCATTTCAGTAGTTTGTGTTATTCTAAAAGTTTGGTGATTTTGTGTTTGGTCTGTTTTGTCTGTGCGTGTATGAGGTACCTTTTTGTATGTGTATGTGATTGAGGGAGCTCTGTGTGTGTGGGCTTGAAGAAAGTGTGAGTGTATCTGTAACTGCAGTTTTTGCTTTGTTTCTTCTTTCTGGGGGTTTATATGTTTCTTGGGGACAATAAGGTTACTGAGAAAAAGTGGACTAATTGAAGGTTTGTGCCAAAGCTTGGATTGTAACATATGTATCTACATGTGTATGAATTCAGGCGGCAGCATAATGCTGGCAAATTGTCCAGGGATTGTTGTCTCTAAATAAGTCACTGCTCCAGGAAGATCTGAATTGTTTTGAACATCGTCTGTTAACCCTTTAGAACAAGCTGTTCAAGCATCATTGAAACTGGAACTTTGCATAGAGACAATGAATCATGTCAGCCGGAGCTCCTAAACCTTCAGGAGTAAATGAACCACTTATCTGACTCCATATCAGACAATGGCCTTGCTCACACAGCCTTCTGTGTGTGTGTGTGCATGTGATGTTTACTGGTGGGGCTGATAGTACGCTGGAAGTCTCGGATACATTTAGGGGCGGAGCAAAGGGGTGTGTCTTGCAGCTGTGGTGAAATTTGACCCTCCCAACTTGTCACAGAGGCAGTAGGATCAAACCCAACAGTGTTGATATAGAGATTCTAGGAGCAATGAATAAGTTTGAGATAATAACATATTAAGACTATAATATTTCTGATAATAATTTGAAATTATGCTGTTTTGCTAAAGCATTATGATTATGATAGCCTTGTGCGGTAACACTTTACTTAAAGGTCTAGTTTATAATGCATTAGAAGCACATGCATAAGACATTATAATGCATGTATAATGCTTCATAAGTGTCATTATAATGGTGTATAACCATGTTTAAGAACTTGTACCAAGGTTTATAAAGTATTACAAGTGTGGACGTAATGTTTTATAATCAAGTCTTTATAATGTTTTATAAAGGCTTTATAATGTAGGCTTTATAAGGCTATAGGCTTTTTAATGTTTTATACCTGCATAGAGTATGCAGGTATAAAACATTAGAGAGGCTTGATTATAATACATTACGTCCACACTTGTAATACTTTATAAACCTTGGTACAAGTTCTTATACATGGTTATACACCATTATAATGACACTTATGAAGCATTATACATGCATTATAACGTCTTATGCATGTGCTTCTAATGCATTATAAACTAGACCTTTAAGTAAAGTGTTACCAAACATTTCAATAGTTTGTATTAGAGCATTTCAGTAGTTTGTGTTATTCTAAAAGTTTGGTGATTTTGTGTTTGGTCTGTTTTGTCTGTACGACGGAGGATCAGGGTCAAGTTGAAAACTAAAAAAAAAGGAAGGTTACGAGAATAAGTCATAAAGTTACGAGAATAATCTCATAAATTACCAGAATAAAGTCGTAAAATCACGAGAATAATCTCATAATTTTAAGAGAATAAAGTCGAAATGTTACGAGAATAAAGTCATCTCAAACTAGGAAACATCTGCTTGGCTATATTTAGAGAGATATTCACAGATTCAGACTTTGCGGCTCAATAAGTCATCTACAAAAGAACATAGTTCCAAACCAGACCCCTCTTTTTGATCACTGTAATGAAGACTGTGAGCTATAAACTCGTTTCCCTACAAACGAGCCGTCAACACACTGAAGCTGATGGCTCGGAGGCTTAGGGACCATCGGCAAGTTACCATATCAGAGGAATAGTGTGAAAGAAAATTGAATAACTTCCCCATACTGAGAAGTAAAGTCTTCAAAATCACAGCAAATGCAAAGGATCCTATGTTATTCATACTACGGGTCATATTTGCTTTAAGATTCATGAATTAAAATATTATACAGGACTTTCTGATTGAAAATAAAGCAAATGCCTTCAAAGTAATGACATCTACCAACCAAGTCATAAGAAAACATGAACGGTGATCTCTTCTTCTTTAAACTACAGCTCTTACTTCAACAGGAATATTTGATTTGATTTTAATGATGTCTTGTTTATTTAATTGTGTTAATTAATATGCATGTATAATAATAGCCTGCAATGACTTTATTGTTGGTAATATCAATGGATACTCATTTACAGGTGATGATAAAAACTGTAATAACTTGACTGTTTCTTGTTGCAGTGACACCAAACTCAGCCTGATGATCATGCATCACTCGGGCTGGGTTTGGTGTCACTGTAGCCAAAAACAGTTAAGTTATTACAGTTATTATATTCATAACCTATTAATTAATATGTGCCAATATTTTTAAAAAATCATATAAAATACAGGGAAACTATTTCTTTAAAATAAGAGCTATAGAACAAGGCAGAGGGGATTTGTGATCATTGGGCTGAATTTGGTGTCAACACAGCCATAAACACGTAAGTTTTCACAGTTTTTATAGCCATAACCTATTAATTAATAAATGCCAATATAAAAAAAAAAACATATAAAATACATGAAAAACTATTTCTTTAAAGAAAGAGCTGTAGTCCATGCCAAAGGGAATGCATGATCATCAGGCTGAGTTTGGTGTCACTGCAACAAGATTTTAGTTCAGTTAAGTTATTACAGTTTTTATCATCATGTTAAAACCTTTATGGTAAGTGGAAAGTACCATAAATCAGCATCATCATTACCTGTAAATGAGTATCAATCAATATTTAATAAATCATATAAATTACATTCAGAACAATTTCTCTTAAAATGGAGATGTAGTATAATATTGAAGAGATGTTTGATCATTAGTGTTGCTTTAGTGTCACTACAGTCATCAACAATAAAATCATTGCAGTGATCATTATCCATGCATATTAATTAACACAAATAAACAGAACATCATTAAAATCAAATCAAATATTCCTGTTGAAGTAAGAGCTGTAGTTTAAAGAAGAAGAGATCACCATTCATGTTTTGTTATGACTTGGTTGGTAGATGTCATTACTTTGAAGGCATTTGCTTTATTTTCAATCAGAAAGTCCTGTAAAATATTTTAATTCATAAATCTTAAAGCAAATATGACCCGTAGTATGAATAACATACGATCATTTGTATTTGCTGTGATTTGAAGACTTTACTTCTCAGTATGGGGAAGTTATTCAATTTTCTTTCACACTATTCCTCTGATATGGTAACTTGCCGATGGTCCCTAGGACGCCGAGCCATCAGCTTCAGTGTATTGACGGCTCTTTTTTCGGGAAACGAGTTTATAGCTCACAGTCTTCATTACAGTGATCAAAAAGAGGGGTCTGGTTTGGAACTGTTCTTTTGTTGATGATTTATTGAGCTGCAAAGTCCGAATCTGAATTTCTTTTTTATGAATGTTTGTTTGTAAATTATTCAGCTTATTCTCGTGTAGATATTCTAGTTTGAATGACTTTATTCTCGTAACTTTTGACTTTATTCTCGTAACCTTCCTTAGGTGCCACAGAGGACAAAATATATAACTTCGTGTGCACGAATATTAGTGAGATATAAAAACTCGCCGCGAATAATAAGCGTCGCTCGAAATCTATGCGCCGCTTTAGCTAAAGCGTCGCCGCGACATACTAAAACGTCGCCGAGATACTAAGCGTGTGCGATATAGTTCGGCGTTTTAAAAACGTCGCTCGAAATAAAGTTATTCATCGCGTTTTGACTTGTCCTTATTCTTGTCTGCTCTGCTTCCGTGAAAGCCGGACGTTCACAAACACACACAATGGAGAGAAGAAGTGAGCCTGTTAACTTTTACTTCCACCTCGGACTGTCATATAATGACATTCTTGTTGCTCTTATCATGAGAGATGGAATAATCTTAAGTAGAACTTTGCTGCATATACTAAAACACAGCAGGCTCCGCCGGTGTACCGTATTAAATGAACTGGTGACCGTCCAGGCAGAAGTGAGGGGGGCGTGTCTGAAGGACCCTTTTGTTTACTATCTGAACACCTCCTGAATCAATTGTGTACACAAAAATGAGCTCTTTACACCCATTTACTTAGTGGTGGAAGTGACTTCACAACATTGAGCGTGACGACGAAAGGTTTTGAAGGATTACAGACTTATTTGACAGCGTAAAAAGCGTGGGTATATATAAGTAAATATCTTAGATGCCTGATCAAAATGACAAATTTCCGACTGTGTCAACTGGTGATGGCCCGAAACCCGCATTTTACCGTCACTTGGGGGTATCAACAAACAATTTGTTCATGTTCAACGTATAACAAGAGTCGGGAGGACTTGAAAATAGGTACAGAGAAGTAGGTTTTTTCACAATGTGGAGGAAATTTTCGCTTCATCTTGTGATCAAACTGATGGCATATGTGTCTGCATTAAGTGTAAGCACAAGAGTGCATTTCTGTAAGCATGCTGAATTTGAGGGATATATTCTACTGTATTCTACTGTAAGTGTGTGGTTTTGTTGACCACAAATTGACTCGTCCTTGTAACCCATAGTAGAAAATGAATCCCTTTTAAGATCTTCATAATGTGATAGTCGAATGATACTTTGTAAACTGTGCAGCCTTTTAAGAGTTCGACGATCACTGACTTTTGACATCAGATCGGGACACGTGGCGTTGTTGAATGCTGTGTGAATCAAATGGTGATCTCAATAAATGTTTAACTGTTAAACATTGGTGTGCTGTCTTTAATTTGCTGTCCTGTTGAAAATATATGTAATTACCTTTTTTACTGACATTGATAAACAGCAGATAAGTTGTGAATGTGATAGAGGAAATACAACTTTATTATAGCTCTGTGACCATGAAGGTTTTTGTGATATGTCAACGTATACAACTGCGGTCACGTCAGCCGTCTCTCAATTTCAAGCGGTTAAGCCAGCAGCTCCAACATTTAAAGTGCGCTCTTATTACAGACTGTATGGCAAGCGCACAAAAATAAGTGGAAAAGTCAGCACTAACTTACTTAAAAAAGCGTGTGTTAAATTCAGGTTTACAAAATAAAAAGTGGTTGTGAAATACAATAAGATTTTCTAAAAAATATGAGAACTACATTAAAATGTCATTTTCATATTTACAGAATGGAATAAATTAAAATATATTAAAACTATTAAATGTGTCCAAATGCAATAGAAAGATGTGTGTGTCATAGAGCAGGCTTAAGTCTACTGTCCAACACTGATTTTGAACCAACAGATCACATGACCTGGGAATTATTGAACTATAATGCCCATATTTACTTTATAAAAGACATTACAAATTCCCCCAAAAATATGAAACATGTCCAAATGTAAAAATAAGTGGTGTTTCTCATCAAGCAGGCTGAAGTCTACTGTCCTACATGATTCTGAGCCAACACATCACATGACCTGGGAATTATTGAACTATAATGCCCATATTTACTTTATAAAAGACATTACAAATTCCCAAAAAAATATGAAATTTATGTGTCCAAATGCAATAAAAAGTGGTTTGTGTCATAGAGTCAGTATTATTAATTTTGAGCCAATAGGTCACATGACCTGCGACTCATTGACCTATAATGCTCAGATTTGCATTATAAAACACATTAAAATTCATTTAAAAAAATTTTGAAATATGCCCAAATGGAATAAAAAGTGGATTGTGTCATTGAGCATGCTTACTGTCCTACACTGATTCTGAGCTAATAGGTCACACAGCCTGAGACTTATTGAGCTATGAATTTTTTATGTATTTTATACTGTAAATATGAGTATTTTTGCTCAAGAAGTCCATGGATAAGTCCAGGCCATGAGATTTGATTGCTAAAAAATTAAGACAGAATGGTAGATCTAATACTGCTCCTTGACACACATCACTTTTTATTGCAGTTGAACGCAAAACATTCTATGAATTTTTAATATATTTAATACTGTAAATATGAGCATTATAGCTCAATAAGTCCCAGGTCATGTGACTTGTTGGCTCAGAATCAACCCAGAATGGTAGATATAAGACTGTTCTATGAGAAACACCATTTTTTTTAATTGCATTTGGACACACTTTATATTTTTTTATGAATTTTTAATTTATCTTTTAATGTAAATATGAGCATTAGAGCCCAAATACCTCCCAGGTCACGTGACCTGTTGGCTCAGAATCATGTAGGACAGTAGACTTCAGCCTGCTTGATGAGAAACACCACTTATTTTTGCATTTGGTAATGTTTCATATTTGTATGAATTTGTAATGTCTTTTATAAAGTAAATATGGGCATTATAGTTCAATAATTCCCAGGTCATGTGATCTGTTGGTTCAAAATCAGTGTTGGACAGTAGACTTAAGCCTGCTCTATGACACACACATCTTTCTATTGCATTTGGACACATTTAATAGTTTTAATATATTTCAATTTATTCCATACTGTAAATATGAAAATGACATTTTAATGTAGTTCTCATATTTTTTAGAAAATCTTATTGTATTTCACAACCACTTTTTATTTTGTAAACCTGAATTTAACACACGCTTTTATAAGTAAGTTAGTGCTGACTTTTCCACTTATTTTTTGTCGCTTGCCATACAGTCTGTAATAAGATACTTAAAATGTTGAGCAGCTGGTTTGACCGCGTGAAATCGAGGCGGCTGGCGTGACCGCAGTTGTATACGTTGACATATCACAAAAACCTTCATGGTCACAGAACTATAATAAAGTTGTATTTCCTCTATCACATTCACAACTTATCTGCTGTTTATCAATGTCAGTAAAAAAGGTAATTACATATATTTTCAACAGGACAGCAAATTAAAGACAGCACACCAATGTTTAACAGTTAAACATTTATTGAGATCACCATTTGATTCACACAGCATTCAACAACACGTGCCCGATCTGATGTCAAAAGTCAGTGTCAAACTCTTAAAAGGCTGCACAGTTTACAAAGCATCATTCGACCATCACATTATGAAGATCTTAACAGGGATTAATTTTCTACTATGGGTTACAAGGATTTAGTCATTTTGTGGTCAACAAAACCACACACTTTACAGTAGAATATATCCCTCAAATTCAGCATGCTTACAGAAATGCACTCTTGTGCTTACACTTAACGCAGACATATGCCATCAGTTTGATCACAAGATGAAGCGAAAATTTCCTCCACATTGTAAAAAACCTACTCCTCTGTACCTATTTTCAAGTCCTCCCGACTCTTGTTATACGTTGAACATGAACAAATTGTTTGTTGATACCCGTGACGGTAAAATGCGGTTTCGGGGCCATCACCAGTTGACACAGTCGGAAATTTGTCATTTTGATCAGACATCTAAGATATTTACCTATATATTACCTTACGTTTCTTTACGCTGTCAAATAAGTCTGTAATCCTTCAAAACCTTTCGTCGTCACGCTCAATGTTGTGAAGTCACTTCCACCACTAAGTAAATGGGTGTAAAGAGCTCATTTTTGTGTGCACAATTGATTAGGGAGGTGTTCAGATAGTAAACAAAAGGGTCCTTCAGACACGCCCCCCTCACTTCTGCCTGGACGGTCACCAGTTCATTTAAAACGGTACACCAGCTAATCCTGTTGTCTTTTAGTATAAGCAGCAAAGTTCTACTTAAGATTATTCCATCTCTCATGATAAGAGCAACAAGAATGTCATTATATGACAGTCCGAGGTGGAAGTAAAAGTTAACAGGCTCACTTCTTCTCTCCATTGTGTGTGTTTGTGAACGTCCGCTTTCTACGGAAGCCAGAGCGACAAGAATAAGGACAAGTCAAAACGCGATGAATAACGTATGACGAGAATAAGTATCTCGTGCGCACGAGTTATATATTTTGTCCTCTGTGGCACCTAAGGGGCTCCGTATTATTCTCGAAAATTTATGAGATTATTCTCTTAACTTTGTGACTTTATTCTCGTATTTTATGAGATTATTCTCATAACTTTATGACTTTATTCTCGTAACCGTCCTTTTTTTTTTGTTTTCAACGTGGCTCTAATCCTCCGTCGTATGAGAGCACATGCACATGAAGCAATAATGCATGTATAATGCTTCATAAGTGTCATTATAATGGTGTACAACAACTTGTACCAAGGTTTATAAAGTATTACAAGTGTGGACGTAATGTATTATAATCAAGCCTCTCTAATGTTTTATACCTGCATACTCTATGCAGGTATAAAACATTTATAAGCCTATTGCCTTATAAAGCCTACATTATAAAGCCTTTATAAAACATTATAAAGGCTTGATTATAATACATTACGTCCACACTTGTAATACTTTATAAACCTTGGTACAAGTTCTTATACATGGTTATACACCATTATAATGACACTTATGAAGCATTATACATGCATTATTATGTCTTATGCATGTGCTTCTAATGCATTATAAACTAGACCTTTAAGTAAAGTGTTACCGCACAAGGCTATCATAATCATAATGCTTTAGCAAAACAGCATAATTTCAAATTATTATCAGAAATATTATAGTCTTAATATGTTATTATCTCAAACTTATTCATTGCTCCTAGAATCTCTATATATCAACACTGTTGGGTTTGATCCTACTGCCTCTGTGACAAGTAGGGAGGGTCAAATTTCACCACAGCTGCAAGACACACCCCTTTGCTCCGCCCCTAAATGTATCCGAGACTTCCAGTGTACTATCAGCTCCCGACCAGTAAACGTCACCCATGCACACACACACACACAGAAGGCTGTGCTAACAAGCCCATTGTCTGATATGGAGTCAGACAAGTGGTTCATTTACTCCTGAAGCTTTAGGAGCTCCAGCTGACCTGATTCATTGTCTCTTATGCAAAATTCCAGTTTCAATGATGCTTGAACCGCTTGTTCCCTAAAGGGTTAACAGACGTATGTTCAAAACAATTCAGATCTTCCTGGAGCAGTGACTTATTTAGAGACAACAATCCCTGGACAATTTGCCAGCATTATGCTGCCGCCTGAATTCATACACATGTAGATACATATGTTACAATCCAAGCTTTGGCACAAACCTTCAATTAGTCCACTTTTTCTCAGTAACCTTATTGTCCCCAAGAAACATATAAACCCCCAGAAAGAAGAAACAAAGCAAAAACTGCAGTTACAGATACACTCACACTTTCTTCAAGCCCACACACACAGAGCTCCCTCAATCACATACACATACATAAAGGTACCTCATACACACATAGACAAAACAGACCAAACACAAAATCACCAAACTTTTAGAATAACACAAACGACTGAAATGCTCTACTACAAACTATTGAAATGTTTGGTAACACTTTACTCAAAGGTCTTGTTTATAATGCATTAGAAGCACATGCATAAGACATTATAATGCATGTATAATGCTTCATAAGTGTCATTATAATGGTGTATAACCATGTATAAGAACTTGTACCAAGGTTTATTATGTTTGTGTGGGTTTTTTTTTTGTGTGAGCATTTTATATGTGTGCAAGAGTTGAGCTTGAAAGCTCTTGGAAATTAGTGTGTCTTCCGCTTTGTTTAAGGTAAGATAAAAAAACATATTTTATAGCTTTATGAATCAAAAGATATATTCATATATATATATATGACATTATGTATTAAGTCAAAGTGCACAGTTGACAGCAAATTGTCACAAAATTGTTACAAGCAGATAAGTCACATACCAGGATACATTGTCATCATCATGTTAACTTAAAAACAAATTCCATCATTAACTTTGCATACTATTAGAAAGCTAGATAAATGACTTGTCTGATATCAGACAATGTTTATAGCACGTGATAATGGACATTTATTATGAAGTTATACATGGATGTAGATACATATGCATAGTGTCTTGCATGGTAAATTTCTACTTGTTTAAAAACAGTGTTTATATAGTTCTAGGAGCAATGAATGTTGTTATTGACTATAATATTATAATAATTTGAAATTATGTGTTTTGTCATATGTTATGATAGTTGTAACACTTTACTTGGTCTAGTTTATAATGTATTGAAGCATGCATAAGACATAATAATGCATGTATAATGCTTCATAAGTGTCCTTATAATGGTGTATAACCATGTATAAGAACTTGTACCAAGGTTTATTAAGTATTACAAGTGTGGACGTAATGTATTATAATCAAGCCTTTATAATGTTTTATAAAGGCTTTATAATGTAGGCTTTATAAGGCAATAGGCTTATAAATGTTTTATACCTGCATAGAGTATGCAGGTATAAAACATTATAAAGGCTTGATTATAATACATTAGGTCCACACTTGTAATACTTTATAAACCTTGGTACAAGTTCTTATACATGGTTATACACCATTATAATGACACTTATGAAGCATTATACATGCATTATTATGTCTTATGCATGTGCTTCTAATGCATTATAAACTAGACCTTTAAGTAAAGTGTTATAAGACAAGGCTATCATAATCATAATGCTTTAGAAAAACAGCATAATTTCAAATTATATCAGAAATATTATAGTCTTAATATGTTATTATCAAACTTATTATGACTCCTAGAATCTCTTATATATCAACATGTTTTATCCTACTGTCTGTGACACAGAGGGTCAAATTTAAAGCTGAACTTGAATGTTTATAGACTTCATTCTAGGAGCACAGTAAACATAAGCACACACAAGAATAAGCTGTAAATGTCTGATAATATGTTCAAATAAGCTTTTGACAAACTTAATTAGTCTTAGTATTATTGTAGAAACATATAGGATGCATTATAATCACCTTATAATTTATAATGCATTATAATATGCATAAGTGTTTTATATATAATCAAGTTTTCTAATGTTTTATACCTTTATGTTTTATAAAGGTATAAAACATTAAAAAGCCTATAGCCTTATAAAGCCTATATAAAGCAGGTATAAAACATTATAAAGGCTTGATTATAAAACATTACGTCCACACTTGCAATACTTTATAAACCTTGGTACAAGTTCTTATACATGGTTATACACCATTATAATGACACTTATGAAGCATTATACATGCATTATTATGTCTTATGCATGTGCCTCTAATGCATTATAAACTAGACCTTTAATTTAAGTGTTACCAAACATTTCAATAGTTTGTATTAGAGCATTTCAGTTGTTTGTGTTATTCTAAAAGTTTGATGATTTTGTGTTTGGTCTGTTTTGTCTGTGCGTGTATGAGGTACCTTTTTGTATGTGTATGTGATTGAGGGAGCTCTGTGTGTGTGGGCTTGAAGAAAGTGTGAGTGTATCTGTAACTGCAGTTTTGCTTTGTTTCTTCTTTTCTAGTTTATATGTTTCTTGGGGACAATAAGGTTACTGAGAAAAGTGGACTAATTGAAGGTTTGTGCCAAAGCTTGATTGTAACATATGTATCTACATGTGTATGAATTCAGGCGGCAGCATAATGCTGGCAAATTGTCCAGGGATTGTTGTCTCTAAATAAGTCACTGCTCCAGGAAGATCTGAATGTTTTGAACATGTCTGTTAACCCTTTAGTGAACAAGCGTTCAAGCATCATTGAAACTGGAACTTTGCATAAGAGACAATGAATCAGGTCAGCTGGAGCTCCTAAAGCTTCAGGAGTAATGAACCACTTGTCTGACCATATCAGACAATGGGCTTGTTTATCTGTGTGTGTGTGTGCATGGGTGTATACTCATATACACTGGAAGTAATACATTTAGGGCGGAGCAAAGTGTCTTGCAGCTGTGGTGAAATTTGTACTTGTCACAGAGGCAAATCAAACATTTGATATATAGATTCTATGCAATGAATACATTAATAACATATAGACTATAATATTTCTGATAATGATTTGAAATTATGCTGTTTTGCTAAAAGCATTATGATTATGACTTGTAACACTTTACTTAAAGGTCTAGTTTATAATGCATTAGAGGCACATGCATAAGACATTATAATGCATGTATAATGCTTCATAAGTGTCATTATAATGGTGTATAACCATGTATAAGAACTTGTACCAAGGTTTATAAAGTATTGCAAGTGTGGACGTAATGTATTATAATCAGGCCTTTATAATTTTTTATAAAGGCTTTATAATTAAGTTTATATATTATAGGTTTTTATCGTTTTATACCTGCATAGAGTATGCAGGTATAAAACATTATTATTATGTATACTTATAATCCTTGGTACAACTTCTTATACATGGTTATACACCATTATAATGACACTTACTAAGCATTATACATGCATTATTATGTCTTATGCATCTGCTTCTAATGCATTATAAACTACACCTTTAAGTATGTTTAGCATAATTTCAAATTATTATCAGAAATATTATAGTCTTAATATGTTATTATCTCAAACTTATTCATTGCTCCTAGAATCTCTATATATCAACACTGTTGGGTTTGATCCTACTGCCTCTGTGACAAGTAGGGAGGGTCAAATTCACCACAGCTGCAAGACACACCCCTTGCTTAAATGTATCCGAGACTTCCAGTGTACCATCAGTACCAGTGCGTCACCCATGCACACACACACACACAGAAGGTTGTGTACAAGCCCATTGTCTGATATGGAGTCAGACAAGTGGTTAATTTACTCCTGAAGCTTTAGGAGCTCCAGCTGACCTGATTCATTGTCTCTATAAAGTTCCAGTTTCAATGATGCTTGAACCGCTTGTTCCCTAAAGGGTTACCAGACGATGTTCAAAACAATTCAGATCTTCCTGGAGCAGTGACTTATTTAGAGACTACAAAACAGCATTATGCTGTGAATTCATACACATGTAGATACATATGTTACAATCCAAGCTTTGGCACAAACCTTCAATTAGTCCACTTTTTCTCAGTAACCTTATTGTCCCCCAAAAACATATAAACCCCAGAAAGAAGAATTTACAGATACACATACACATACAATATAATTACCTCATCTAAGACAACACAGACCAAACACAAAATCATCAAACTTTTAGAATAACACAAACTACTGAAATGCTCAAATACAAACTATTGAAATGTTTGGTAACACTTTACTTAAAGGTCTAGTTTATAATGCTTTAGAGGCACATGCATAAGACATAATAATGCATGTATAATGCTTCATAAGTGTCATTATAATGGTGTATAACCATGTATAAGAACTTGTACCAAGGTTTATAAAGTATTGCAAGTGTGGACGTAATGTTTTATAATCAAGCCTTTATAATGTTTTATAAAGGCTTTATAATGTAGGCTTTATAAGGCTATAGGCTTTTTAATGTTTTATACCTGCATAGAGGTATGCATAAAGGTATAAAACATTATATAGGCTTGATTATAAAACATTACGTCCACACTTGTAATACTTTATAAACCTTGGTACAAGTTCTTATACATGGTTATACACCATTATAATGACACTTATGAAGCATTATACATGCATTATTATGTCTTATGCATGTGCTTCTAATGCATTATAAACTAGACCTTTAAGTAAAGTGTTACCGCACAAGGCTATCATAATCATAATGCTTTAGCAAAACAGCATAATTTCAAATTATTATCAGAAATATTATAGTCTTAATATGTTATTATCTCAAACTTATTCATTGCTCCTAGAATCTCTATATATCAACACTGTTGGGTTTGATCCTACTGCTCTGTGACAAGTACAGCAAACACACCACACAGCACACCAAACTTTGCTCACCTACTGAAATGTATACGAGACTATTGAAATGTGTACTATCACAAACTAGTTTATAATGTTAGAGGCACATGCATAAGACAATAATGCATGTATAATGCTTCATAAGTGTCATTATAATGGTGTATAACCATGTAAAAAGAACTTGTACCAAGGTTTATAAAGTATTACAAGTGTGGGCGTAATGTATTATAATCAAGCCTCTCTAATGTTTTATACCTGCATACTCAATGCAGGTATTATAAAACGATAAAAAACTATTTTAACCTTATAAAGCCTACATTATAAAGCCTTTATAAAACATTATAAAAATTTGATTATAAAACATTACGTCCACACTTGTAATACTTTATAAACCTTGGTACAAGTTCTTATACATGGTTATACACCATTATAATGACACTTAGGAAGCATTATACATGCATTATAATGTCTTATGCATGCTTCTAATGCATTATAATGCTTTAAGTAAAAGAGACTTATAATCATTTCAGTGTTCATTAGAGCAGTTCAGTAGTTTGTGTGTATTTTTATAAAAGTTTGGTGATTTGTGTTTGGTCTGTTTTGTCTTTATGGTACCTTTTTGTTTTATTGGAGCTCTGTGTGTGTCTTGAATTGTATGTATCTGTAAACAGTTTTTGCTCTGTTTCTTCTTTCTGGATTATTGTATGTTTCTTCTTATAAGGTTACTGAGAAAAATGGACTAATTGAATGTTTGTGCCAACAGCTTGGATTGTAGAAATATGTATCTGTAATATGTTGTATCTGTTCAGAGTAAGTCATTATAACACGCATGGAAGGATTTCAGAAAGCATTTGTTAAGCTCTGGATAAGTCCTATTACAAGTGTGCAAGGACAATTATGGAGGACACAAACAGAGATTGTTTACAATCTCTGTTTACAAGTTTTGCCGCAAGTGTGCATGCCCACAGTTTTGTCATCTGTTTCCGCTTGTTTCCGTCATATTGTTACAGCACCCCAAGAGGTATGGCATGCGTTTTAAAGCGTTTTGATGCGTATCGAGTGCATTCATGTACACACACATTTTCTGAGACGCCGTCGTCTTGATTATGATGGTTTTGGAAACTGTTAAGCGTTTTGTCTTCGTGTGGACGGGGCCTTAGATTTATGCGTCATCCAACATTGTTTCAAATGATTTACCTTGTGGTTGATGGATTTATGTGACATTTGTTTTTCTCCTTTTTCAATTGGGGTGCATATGAGAGAGAAGCCGTGGATTTTTGACACAGTGGGGTGACGAAAAGCTGAACCAGATCGAGACTGTGCTTCCAAGTCCTGGATCCAGCCCAAGTTCAGGTGTGACTTTATCCACAAACTCTTTCACAGAACACCTGCATTCTGCTTATGTGTGCACATTTATACAGGTTGGAAATGTTGATCTAAATGAAATCTAAGACTCGTTTACCGTTTTCCGTTTGGCAATCGAAAATCCAAGAATGGAAAACAAGCCTTTATCTTATATCTATTATGGGTTTATTTTTACATAGTAGATATAAAATACGGCCGTAATTCCTTTCGTAAAGCTTACTTTGCCTTCACCCGGAAGCACACTAAAAGAACATAGATATATAGTGAGAATTTGAAACTGAAGTTATAGAGAAACAATTATGGTTACGGATGAGGTTCTGAAATTGGCTTAAAGTGTGGCAAACTAATAATTTCACTAGAGGGCAGTAATACTCCGTAGTGTAGCTTCAGAAGCAGAATAAGGAGAAGAAGCAGCAGCGTAGAAGAAGGAAGTGCTTCAGGGTGAAGGCAAAGCAAGCTTTAAGAAAGGAATTATGGCCGTTAGGAGGGATGGATCTCTCTTTATCCCGACTTGTATAAAAATAAACCCGTAATAGATATCAGATAAAGGCTTGTTTTCCGTTTTGGGATTTTCAATTATCAAACGAAAAAGGGGAAAGAGTCGATCTCCAAGGGGAATGATTTCTTCGTTGATAAAAAACTCAATGGTCTCTTCCTCCCAGTCGTCCACGTTGCCGTCCAGCTTATCAGTGTCCACTCCTCCTCTGAGCTCCAGGCAGATGCTCTTCTGTTCTTGGTAAGACTGCAGCGCTGCTTCTCTGTAGCGACGGTACTCCTCCATCATGGCCCTGCGCTTGTCCACCAGCTCCTTGGAAGCCTTGGATTGGCTGAGACGATCCTTCTGCTCAAAGATCTTGGAGTACTTCTTCAGATCCTTTTTGATCATCTTGATCTGGTCTGAGCTGAGCAGAGTGCATACTGTATATGCATATAATTCACACATTTATCTATAAAATCCTCCTTTAATTTGAATTGGCTGGGAGTACTTACATGTGATCGCCTAGGCAGAGGGATCGTGAGAGAATTTTCCTGTCTAGATGGTTTGATGGAATAAAGAAAGTAATGGGTGCCTGACAGGTTTTTCGCTCTCACACTCCAGAAATTTGTTAAGATTATCTGCAGGAGGAAACATTTGTTCTGGCATTTTTGGACATCTACCTATGTATATACTCCTGTTTCAAGACTTTGTAGTCTCGAAGGGGGAAAATATGAAGTATATGATGTGAATGCTTCTTTGTTCACTCAGGGCACAGATGGCCAGATTTCTTCACATTTATACTCCTCACAAAACTGAACCCCTGTGGTTAGGTAAACAGCTGAGGACTTAAGAATGATACCTACACTGTAAAGAAAAAAAAAAATCGTAAAAAAACCCGGTAATTTTCCAGCAGCTGGGGCGCCCAAAAAATACCGTGAAATAACAGAAAATTGCTTTCTCATAAAAATACAGTTTCTTTCCGTACTTAAAATGCAGTTTGTAGTTGTAATTTTAACAAGCTTTTGCTTTAATTTAAGGTTCTTTAACGTTTAATTACAAACATTTAACGTTAAAAAACAAATTACCCATAAAGATGGTAAATCGACATTGTAATACGAAGAATTATGCTTAAATTTACAGGAATGTGCTGCTAATAGTTGGTTTTAATGACATTATTGTTATTTTTTATGTATTTTTTGGGCATTTTGTGCCTTCATTGATAGGAGAGAGACAGTGGATAGGCTTGTGAAAGGGGGTGAGAGAGTAGGGGAAGACACTCTGCAAACTGCTCACAGATGGGATTCGAACCTAGACCGGCAGACGCGAGTACATGGGGTGCCTGGTTGCTAACCACTCCGCCAAACCAGCACCCCTTAAAGATATTATTGTATAGAAAAAGGTTTTTTTTAGAGTTGTAAAGTTGAATTTTACAGTTTATTCCCTTAAATAACAGAAAAATGTTAGTGAGCATATTTTACAATACACTTGTTAACGTATTTTAACTAAATGTTCGTATTTCTAATGGGATTTCTTTGTAAAAGAACAGAAATATTGTGTTTTTTCAAAGTTACAGTAATTTCCTGTTATATTACATTCGACATGTAAAATCACAGTTTATTTTTGTGAATTAATTGGCATTTTAAAAATACAAAAAAAAGTAAAATAAAAAGTAAAATACTGTTATATCTTTTTTTTTTTTTTTTACAGTGTAAGGCAATCAACAAAGGTTAAAATTGGCAAGGGTTACAGGGCCTTCACTTCAGGCTATCATGGGTCAGCCTGGTCATGTATCTTAAGATGCTCTGGTCCAATGAGAGTCCACTTTACATGCATGTCTTTGTTATATTTTAAGCAATGTCTGGTATAAATGCATGTCCTCTTACAGTGCTCAAGAGGTCTCATTTTGGCTTTGAGCCTCTCAGGCTGTCCAGAGTGCCTGGTTCAGACATGTGCTTGGTTTGGAAATAAACTTTTCTTATATGCAAACAATTCTGTGTCGGAATATTCTATGTCTGTGTAAATAAAAAAGTGCTGTCAAAATTAACACTTGTTTTAGAGTATGTAAAATAGGTTAAAATATCAGAAAATTTGCACTTGTTCATCTACAGCTGTTTATAAAGAGAAACCCATTGAAAATTCAAATCTGTTTTTTTATTTTTTCATGTAATTACACTCTATTTTTTTTAGCATTTATAACATGATCATGACAAATTCTTAACAGTTTTTTTTTACTTTTATTTTTCATAAAAAATCGGTGAAAAAATGTTCTCAACAAGGTAATTTTCCCTACACATTTATTGACAAGAAATACCCCAAAAAAAATAAAAGAAAGGAAAAAAAAGGCTGAATTTTTAGTCATAGTGATAGAAGGGCCCAGGCCGGCTGCAGAAACAAATTAGAGGGGGGGCATTACGTCTTTTCAGGGGGGCACACTGTTTTTGAACCTACATTTAATCTGCCTCGGGCTGAACAGTGGCTCTGTCACTCCTACAGTTTTGACATATCATTTTCTCTCACTAAAAACAGGCAGTTCATCCATAAATATATACAAACCCAAAACCAGTGAAGTTGGCACGTTGTGTAAATCTTAAATGAAAACAGAATACAGAATACAATTATTTGCAAATCCCTTTCAATCTATATTCAATTGAATACACAGCAAAGACAAGATACTTAACGTTCAAACTGGTAAACTTTGTTATTTTTTGCACATAAAATAAATATATAAACCGGCACAAAAACAATAGGGTTCCACCCCTTCGGGGTTTGAACCCAAACAAGAGGTAAAGTAAATGATGTTTGTTTCTTTGTTGCAATAATGTTTCTTGACAATAAATCATACTGCAGGAAAGTCTAATTATTTCACTTCAAAATGGTGCCACATTTGTAAGAAACAGAAATTTTTGTAGGATGGACAGAAGAGCTGAGTATGTGTAACCTTAAACAGCAGCTGGATCAGCCTGATTACCTCTGCCAGAATGTGATGTGATTGCTGGCATCTGTTTGGTGTTTTGTTACTTACTTAGTTTGTTTGTTTGTTTATCTGTCGGAAAGATAACTCAAAAAGTTATGAACAGATTTCACTGAAATTTTCAGGAATGTTCGGTTTGGGATAAGGAATAAATTATTAGATTTTGGGAGTGATCCGGATCACTGTCTGGATCTAGCATGACGAAAACTTCGATTTTCAAGAATAACTACTGAACGTAAATAGATATCATGATAAATCCAATTGCTAATGGTATGTTTTCATGGTCAACAAATCTAAATATTGAGATGAAATAAAGGTAGGACTACTTTTCATGGTGAAACACACCATAAGGGTGTAAACTGTGGTGCTGGTGGAGGTCTGAGCTCTCCGAGTGCCTTTCTGGTTTAATGTCTGTAATCATGCAGGTACATCTTGTCAAGCTATTATCTACAACATTTGTGCCTGGCTCAAAGCAGCGCAGTCCAATCAGCAGTACCTCTTCCTGCTCAAATATTGTCAAAAGTTAAGTTAGACTATCTGTTGACAATTTTTGAATGTTAATTCTCATGCCAATGTGAACATACAGAATGTGGTATGTCATTTATTAGAAATCAAACATCAGAGAAGAAAAAATTGCACAATAATAACTTATTTGTACATATGGAGTACAAAATTTTAAAAAGAACAGTTCATACTACTATTATAAATGTCTACTTGGTCTTTTTTTTTGTCAATAAATGTGTCAGGAATTGTCCTTGAGTTCTTTTTGTCCACCCTTTTTCATGACCCAAAATAATCTTGACCCATTTCACATAACTCAAACATTTTTGTTAGACTGCAGCCTTTACCTTGTTACAGCCTGTTACATTAGACCTTGTCAAGGCATTTTCTTTTCAACTGATGGTGGTCTCTAAGGCAGTTCCTGTCCAGCTGAAGACATAGATCTTGACATTTCTTCCTCCAGTATTTCTAAAAATAACTATGAAATCCATAGAAAATGAACTGTGACGAAAAAGATGATCAATAAGAAAAAAAGAGAGTAAAACACGTGGAAAATATGTCAGAAATATGGCAAAACACTGAGAAAACAACAAAAGAACAGGAGGAAATACTACAGAATGATTCTAATGCTATTGTTTAAAATATTTTATTCAATTTTCACAGAAAATACTGAAAAGACAGCGCTAAATCACTCACGTTTGGCTCTCAATTGTACATGTAAAGATGATGTAACACAGTGGCAAACATGACCCGGCAGGCCTCCAACTTAAAATGAGTGAATATTTGCCAGAAAAAGTTTATCAGTCCAAGCATTAAATATTTAATTGGTGGTGTATTCAATTGAAAATGGGTTGATAGGATTGCAAATCATTGTATTTTGTTTTTATTACATTCTACACAATGTCCCAACTTCTTTGGAATCGGGGTTTGTATAACAGCTTCCGAATCATACAAGGAGGGTTGTGGACTGAGCAGAGATCGGGCTCTTTGATTTTCAGCTGTCAGACATTAGGAGCCAATCAGAGATGGATTATTTTGCATTTAATGACAGGGTTTAATTTAACACAAAAGGAGAGAATGAAATAATAGAATATTTCATATTTCATATTAATGAATAGGAATGCAATACTAACAACAGATTTTTGCCAAAAGAATGTAAAGTAATTTAATAAGGGAGATAATGTGGGTTAATGAACAGCTTTGTTGGATAAGCACCTTTGACAAGCTCAAGCTGTTTTAAGTTATTTTGTTCTCACTCATAACTCAAGGCATTGCTGGGAGGAGGGTGAGGAGGGAGGTCCATCAGGTTATGAATCAATGGTCTGTAGGTGAGCATGGATTGTTTTTAGTGTGATATCTACTGTAGAAGTATCACTGAAAATGTTTAGCTTTTATTTATGTTATTCAATCTATATTAAACAAGGGAAGGAAATTCATTTAAAAGTAACAAACAGGAAATTCATCATTAGCAGTGGCTTTAAAGGTGTAGTGTGTAGAAGTAAGCAGCATTTTGCCAAACAGAAATTCTTACTATAGGATTTAATGTTTCTATTTGCATGTTCAGTCCGGATGTTTACTGTTGAGGTGCTGCAGCATTGATGACAAGCTATTATGCTAAGCTAACTCTGTTCTACAACAGACACACTGCACTTTGTATTCTTTTCGTTTCAACTTAAGGTGATCCTACACTTGGAAAACTTTATGCTGTTTCTTCTGTGGACTTTGTGTTTTCTGCCCTTTTTTTACTCTTCCTGCATGATTTTACAATCAGCACCACACATATACCTTTCAGCCGCGCTGCAGCAGAAGCAAAAAATCTTCAAGGCACATAATTTGCCCCGAGTTTTTTCGTAACAGAATTACCCAGATAATCTGAGTTATTGCTTCAGCCCTAATAAGTTTCTTTCTTAACTTGTACATTTGGTCTGAACAAACATACTCTGATTCACTTTTTTTAGAACGTTTGGATCAACTGGTGTACTGTGAAAGCTTATGCAAACTCTGGTGCAATACAATGAACTAAACATTGGTCTGTCTTAAAACAGGGGGTCTCCATTTGCAGCAAAGTGAACCATAGTTTAGTTTGTGGTGGGTGTGAAAGTCATTCAAACCAAACAAGGACCAAAAAAAGTAAAGCAGTCCTAAGAGCATGGCAGTGTGACTTGAATTTTGCCAAAAATACCAACAGCTAGCAAGCCACCATAGCTTTCACTGACAATATCAAGCAACTAGTAGCTGATATTAGGGATGGTTACTGAATTTGGTACTTTAAGAGGTACCAACCGAATTCTGTAGGTACTACCGAGTACTGATTCACGTAAAATCAAACTGTGTCATGTTTAGGTACCTAAACGCATCCTTGTGACAGTGAGGGAGTGGAAGAAGCAGGCATATTATTGGGGAGAGTAGGTGAATTTCCATACCGGACTGACGTAATGACGTCAGCAGCCGTGGGCTCAGTCAACAAAGCAAGCATGGCTGAGAGAAATTGCTCGAAAGTATGGCTCCACTTTATTAAATGTGATGGAGATTATGCTCACTGCAATATTTGTGACGCCAAGTGTAAGGCCGGTGGCGGAGATACTTCAAATCTGAGGAAGCACCTGGTGATAGACAAAATGTTCCTTAAAGCTGAAGAGTGCACAGTTTTTGATAGCCTCAGATCTACGACCACAAAGGATTCATTCGGCACTGTTAGCACGCCTGCGTCCAATGGAGACGTCTGCAGCCAGAAACACAGGAAAAGAAATGGCTTTAACATTTGGTGATGGCAGCAAATGGAACAAGGAGGATACCTGGTCTAGGTAAATAAGCCTTGTGTTTAAGTTGGTATTAGCTTGGCATTTTAATGTGCGTCAGTTATCATTATCAGGTTGGTTCCTCGTACTTTGTAACATTAATGTAAATGCTTGTTTTTTTTTCACAGCTTTATCGGACTCATTGTTAAAGTGCCCTAAAGTTAAAGTGAGGCCTGCTGTTAATTTATTAAGTTGTGGTTCATTTTAGTTACTGGTTTTCATGTTGAAGAAATTTTTGGAACAACTACAATGTTACAATACAAACAGTTGAATGTTGTTTTGATATATATCTGTCAAATTTTATATATTGCGGAATAAATTTACATTGAAAAAAATTGAAATCTTAATTTTAAACAATATTTATTGCCCCATAAACACACGCAAAAGTACCTGAAATTGGTACCGTTGATTACCGATACCGATTCCCAGGTACCTAGCATCGGTATGGTATGAGTTCAAATGTGAAAGGTACCCATCCCTAGCTAATATTATCATCACGAGCTCTATTAACCTACAGTTTATTTATGGGTTTAATATCTCCAAGCCAGTGCAGAATCTGTTTTCAATTGCCCCAGTAAAAAGGCCATTTTCATCTCAGAAGCCTAAACACAAGTTTCTCTTAATTTTTTCACTCAAAATATTGCTGAGCTGCTTCAAGCTGCTCTCAGCTAAAATATGTTATTACTCAAAGCTGGTTGTGTATTTCCAGGTCAAAGTGCAACAATAGGCCAGGTGGCAGGAACAAAGGCAGCAGCCACAGATGCCAGTTGCCACCAGTGATAGTGTAGTGTATTACAGCAGCTGGCTGTATGACAAAACATCTGACAGGCTTTGGTCTGCTTAATAAAGTGCAGTGTGAAACTAAACCAAAAGGAGGGAAAAAATTAATAATGTTGCAAACTAAACAGTGTCAGATGAATTTAAAGCTCAAATGATCTTAGGTTCTCCTTTTTTATTGCTTTATCACAGTCGAGCCTCCCAGGTATGCAAATAAAATCATGTTTAGAAATCATAGTTTGGTGTCTGTTATTTACAAAAGAGATGTTAAATTGACTTATTTTTGTTTCTTAATGGGCCAGTACCAAATAATCTGTGGTGGTATCTGATTGCAACCTGGTGGTTGGGGCCCACTAAATTATGCAACATCTATATGACTCACTGAATTTTGGGATTCACATGCCAGAAAATGTGTTTTGGACAGGTTTATTGAAGCCCTGAATATTATCATTTTGATGGAGATAGTTCACTCTTACAATTGCCAATAATTGCCAGAGCCACTTACTGCACAACAGGGTCAGAAATGTAGAGATGACAGTGGCTTCACAGCCAAAATCCATGATAAAATCCTCCAACAAAAATGGCTTCAGCAGAGGAGGCACTCCAACTTGCCAGAAGCCCACTGATCCTCTGCAATCATCCAGTCAGGTTTTTTGTCTATCCATCACTGTCTGGCTCACATCTGCCACCAAACAAGACTGCTAAAAAGTTCACAAAAGTCTTGAAAGGCACTCTGGGTCACAGAGGAATCACTGTTGTCAACCTCTCTCCTTTCATGACTAATACATGCCCAGAGTCAGGAAACATCACTGAAGAGCTGTGTTCAGATGCTACAGATTTTTTGCAAACCAAAAACATCCAGAAACAAGAAAAGTTTTTTTTAGTAGGTCACTCAGCAGTGACCAATTTAGTCTGTCAGACATATTTCTGAACAAGTCGACTCTCAGGAGACTTCTAGTTTGGGGTAGTTGCAACTTTTAAAAACTTGCAAAGAAGTTTTATTTTCAGTATGAAAAGTTGAACTGCATAAAAAAAATCTATGAGAATACTTGTGTCTCTACTATTTCTGGTTGTGGTATATTTGCATATCTCTAATGTATTTTGTCTGGGTAACAGGATTTCCTCACATAGCCTGACCGATTGAAGGTGATGAAATCTAAAGAGGGGTGGCATGGGGTTGCAGGTAGTGCACGTGCCTCACTGCCAGAAGGTCACTGGTTTGATCCCTGGGTCGGACAGGGGTCTTTCTGTGTGAAGTTTGCATATCCTGCACATGCATGTGTAGGTTCTCTCCGGGCACTCCGGCCCCCTCCCACAGACCAAAAACATTCTCATTTGGTTGATGGGTGACTCCATATGAACCATAGATATGAGTGTTAGTATGACACATCCAACTCTCTATGTGGCCCTGCGCCTGGCTGACGACCAGTTCAGGTTCTACCCCGCCTCTTGCCCAATGACAGCTGGGATAGGCTCCAGCCTCCCTGTGACCCTGAAAGATGCAGACCGCATAGGTCTCTGCGGTCACCTGAGAGTTACGAGCAGAGTCGATTCTTATCACCAGTCAACTCTTAGAACTAAAGAAGTTGCGAAACATCTGAAACAGTCCAGATGGCATTTTGTTTAGTGTTGGATAACCATGACCTGGATGATTGAGAACCTGCAACAGACAACCATTCATTTTCTTGTATTTCCTACAATTATTGGCAAAGCAGAGATAAGATATGGCAGTATGGCAATAACCACATTGTACACTTCAATGAAACGGTGCTACTTTCCTCTACTTTTGCTGGTGTTTCGGGGCTTTATATGATGCCATTTCTTCCATGGGGGCTTCTGCTTTTACACGACAAGACAAATCAATTCACAATTTCTGAAGGGAGCTATGCTTCACCGAAGCTTGATAATTTGAAATTATGCAGCTGTCAGTGCACATTTATGACGTCATAATTGGTCAAATCTGCAACAGATTTCAAAACAACTTTTATTGAAATATCTACAAAAAAATCTGCAAGCATGGTCAAACAGTTAGGTATCTTATTTCAGTTGGCTTAAGCAAGGTAAGGAGCTGTCCCAAATTGGGTTATATTAATGTTTTAGGGATATTTCTAGGGATGTGGGACACAAGGCCTGAAAACAGGATGATTCCTGCTAAATGGGGACACGTGGTCACCCTCCTTTATAAAAGACTGTAGAAGGTTAAGGCGGGCAAATCTAAAGACAATTTGTCTGCAACTCTTTGACTTTGTACACTGTAAAAAAATAATAATATAACAGTATTTTACTGTTTATTTTACAGTTTTTTCCCTTTTTTAAAAAAAATGCCAATTAATTCACAAAAATAAACTGGGATTTTACATGTCAAATGTAATATAACAGGAAATTACTGTAACTGAAAAAACACAATATTTATGTTCTTTTACAAAGAAACCCCATTAGAAATACGAATATTTATTGTTAAAATATGTTAACAAGTGTATTGTAATGTTACAAATATTTTTCTGTTATTTAAGGGAATAAACTGTAAAATTCAACTTTACAACTCTAAAAAAGGGAAAAATCATTTAAAAATACATCAAAATTAATAGTAAAAATATCATAATTTCACAAATATTTTTCTGTTATTTAAAGAGGACATATCATGCTTGTTTCTCCTTTTCACTATGCCAGACTAGGATGCCTGTAAAGCATTTCTGCCCTCAGTACAAGTCATTTAGTTCCTTCATTGCCCCACATTTGCAATCTCAAAATCCTCATTTTAGGCCATTATGAAGCGCTTGTTGAAACACGAGGATCTCAGGATGACCTAAAGTTACCTCGCAATGTCACAGCCCTTTGTGCTCTGATTGGTCAGTTCTGTCGGGGGTAGAGCCAGCCTGTCCTTCTTCTTCTACTGTATTTTCCGGCAGGCTCAAAGCAGCGACCACGTATTGAGTCCCCCTACAGGCCAGAGCTGGTAATGAGGGAGTGTGAGCGAGGGAGCTTTATACCCCTGCTGCTGGATGTGTTCCTCGGTGAGGGTTTGGGGCTGACGGACATCACAGAGGAAGAAGTGTTTTATCAGATTACTCCAATAAAAAGAAAGGTACCTCGTGATGTCACAACGTTTGAAATCTCACGAACATCTCGCAATGACCTATTTTCAGAGGCATCAAATCTCGTTCTAGGATGTCAGAAAAAATACAATATCTCATTTTTTGAAAATTAGGGGGGTGTAAGGTCTTGTTTTCAAATTTATTATATTATATGTAAGTATTAAATCACGCATCAGCATGATATGTCTCCTTTAAGGGAATAAACTATAAAATTCAACTTTACAACTCTAAAAAAAAACTTTTTCAATAAAATAATGTCTTTCAGGGGTGCTGGTTTGGTGGAGTGGTTAGCAACCAGGCACCCCATGTACTTGCTTCTGCTGGTCCAGGTTCAAATCCCGCCTGTGACCAGTTTGCAGACTGTCTTCCCCTACTCTCTTACCCCCTTTTCACAAGCCTATCCACAGTCTCTCTCCTATCAATAAAGGCACAAAATGCCCCAAAAATACATAAAAAAATAATAATGCTCACAAAGGCTCGGCCCAGTGTCCCATAGTAGAATAGTTACTCTTTCTGTTCAGTTCACACCTGCACAAACACGCTTGAAGGGAAAGAGTGAGCAAGCAAGTGACCTGCTGTGATCCAGACAGATGTGGTTGTTCCAGCCAGTCTGTCCAGTACAAAACCTTGAAAACTCAATGTGTGGGACAAAACATCATTGTAAACCTGATGTTCTGGGCCTTACAAATATTCCCTCATTCAAACCTTTCATACTGACAGACAGGAGAGATTTTCTGCCATTTTCTAAATGATTTTGTTATTTTAACCCCACAAACTGAGAGTCCTATTGGGGCTGAAATTAATTCTTGTGAATGTAATTTCTCAGGAAAAGCTTATGGAGATTTATTCAAACTCTGCATTTATGTTTTTCTGCTTTGACTGCAGGAGAGTAAGGATTTTTAAATCTTCTTGTGTCAGTGCTCTATGTAACTTAAGGTGATCATACATTTTTACATACAAGTTATTTAAAATTTCAGTCATCTCTTTTACTGTCCATATCTGGAAATGTATTTATGAATGTTTACCCTTTATTGTTGTTTATTTTTGGCACCTATTTAAAGAAGTGATGGGTTTCAACTGTACCAGATCATGTGGGTCAATGTAACTTTTAGATGAAAGTTCACAAACTATTTTTTTGTCACTTGTTACCCAATGCAGTGAGTTTTTGGTGTGTGGATCTCTCTCACATGCTACTTTCCCTGTTCATTCAAAAATTATCATATTTTTCTAGCCTGGCATTAAAGGATAAGTTCGGTTTCTACAGCTTTCACATTGTTTATAGAATGAAGTAGAACAATGTACTCACCCAGAAGGCTTTCCTGATCCAAACAGTGCTTCGGGAGATATTTAGATCCAAAATCGAGCGGCGGACATCCGCATAATGGTAGCACACATGGCATGTATAGTGCCGCTCCTAAAACTGCATTAATTGTCCAAAAACTCATTAGTTTCACCAATATTTCATCATGGTCCGCTCGGGCTACTCCACTAAGACAGTCTGTGTCACTCCAGACATGTTGTGTGACTGTGCTAACCTCTGAACTGAAGAAGAATGTTTGCCTCCGTGCATACGCAGTACGGCTCATTGTTTCAGGGGAAGACCGCTGGCTACACAACAACTTTCTTCTTCCAGTTTTGTGCACCATGGACGAATATCTATTGGATGAAGATGTTGCGGAGGAGAACTTTGAATATGATGGGTGTCCTTACAGTTTCGAGCCAGAGTTTACAGATGAGGAGCTCATCGAAAGGAGGACGCAGAGGCAAAGAGAAGAACAGCTCTCCAGAGAGTACTGCGCATGCGCGGAGGCAAACATTCTTCTTCTTCAGTTCAGAGGTCAGCACAGTCACAAAACATGTCTGGAGTGACACAGACTGTAATGGAGGAGTAGCCCGAGCGGACCATGATGAAATATTGGTGAAATGAATGAGTTTTTGGACGATTAATGCAGTTTTAGGAGCGGCACTATACATGCCCCATGTGCTACCATTATACGGATGTCCGCTGCTCGATTTTGGATCTAAATATCTCCTGAAGCACTGTTTGGATCAGGAAAGCCTTCTGGGTGAGTATATTGTTCTACTTCATTCTATAAACAATGCGAAAGCTGTAGAAACCGAACTTATCCTTTAAGTTGCAGATTTACCATCCACTTACTTCAGCTGTGAGATGACAATAATGACTCCACACATTCAAAAGCAGATGTACTGTCAGATGTGTGTCATGTCTATGGCTAAACCAAGACACAACAAGCTTAGGGGTTTTCATTTTTTATAACAACAAAGTACTGTAAGGATTTCTCTATAACTGATACTTTTCCTCAGAGTTTATTAAAGTGATCTGAAGGTATACTTTTAAAGGAGTACTACCCAACAATGGAGACAACAGTGTTCAGGTTATTTCAAGACAGAGGTTTAGAGGTGTATAAATCACTCTAACACAAAGTCAAAGTCAGTGGGAGTTATTGTGCAGGGTCTGTTTTAGATAGTGGTGACATATTTTGTGTGGCCTGCAGCTCATGTCAGCACCCTTGGCTCGGTTGCACCAGTTTTTACACATTGACACAAAGTTATTCAAAAATGATGCAGCACCACAGGGACCCTGCCACAGACCATCAGATTTAAAAAACAGGAAAAAACATGAACCACTAAATGTAGAGCAAGCAAACTCATCTGTGAAGGGCACAGTCAGTTCTGCATACACATACATGGTTCAGTTTTACAGATGTTCATTTACATTTTATAGTCCTTTACTCTTGCTTTAAGAGTGTGTGGATACTCTGAGGAGATCAACACCAAATGTCTTTTCAAAATGCACTTTGTTGTGAATCTGCTTTGGGGTGTCACTTACTACAGTCAACATGAGTTTGTCATGACCTGTGGATGGAAAATCTGAGCTTTATTTTGCATCTACTGGACCCTTAAAAGAGAATATGACACCTACTCCTACTATCACTGAAGAAAAAAATAGATCATTAACTAAGAAAAGTCTTGTGAACACACAGATTCAGTGACCACAGATTAGCTGTAGAGATGGGGTCATCACAAAAAGAGCTGGTTCCCAGGGGATGACAGACTCTTCCCCAGAATAAATCAAACATTGATTGAACAACACATTTTAAGGGAATCTTGGTTAAGGCACAAGGAATGAGTGATCTGGTGGTGATCCAAATCTGGATCTAGGGATTTCTAATGTTTTCAAATGCTTGGTAATAAGTCAATAAATGCCCAACTCCTTTTCCAGGACTTTTTCACTGAATGTTGGTTAAGGTACAAGGGAGAATTCATTAGCTTTTGGTGGTGATCCAAATCTGGTTGTGGATCCAGGATGGTTTTCAAATATCTGCACATTTTGTGTGGTTGTTTGTTAGCAAGATTACACAAAAACTACTAAACGGATTTTGCTGAAAATTAAGGAGACATTGGTCCTTTCCAAACTTAAAAGTGATTAGGTTTAGTGTTGATGTGGATAACAGTAATAAGTGAACAATCATTTTTGCTCAATAACTGTCAAACTAATTATAATAACAGGATTCCAAGTGCTTGGTTGGTTTCAGGGTCAAGGAATCAGATTATGAGAGACTTCATCATGAGACTGCTGTTCATAGGTGTAATAACAATCTGCGAGCTGCCTTGGTGGAGATTTGCACCCTCTAAGTGCTGTCTTGTTATTTACATGACTTGGTAATACTGCCCCACATTAATGACAAAGCCTTTTGAACTGTGAATTACATAAATCTCTAACACGATTGTACAGTATTTCTCTACAAAAATTCCACAAAGGTATCAGGCTATCTTAACAGGAAATGCTTGTAATTGCTGACAATTTAAAACAAAGACAAAAAAATCTCCTTGTCCTGATGTTTGAGCTACACAAAAGGAAGTTGTCTGTTGGAGTGAAGCTGCTCTTAAAGCACAGAAGAAAAATACAACATCATCTTGTAGAGAACAGAACAACACACTGCTTTGTTATTTTGGAAAACGGAAACATCTTAAGTGTGGAGTCTGCTCACAGCACTGCTGTTTGTACCTACTGTTTGATGTTCCATGGGCATACAAATGAAGCAGTATGGCCTTAAGACAGGGTGGGACAATAAAGAGCCTGGAGGGGTATATATTTGCATATTACTAAGTTGTGTGTTCGTACACGCTGATGCAAAAGCAGAGTAATTTAAAAGCTGTTCTTCATCTCAATATATGAAACAAACCCTGCTTTGCTAAACAAAACCATTTCAAAGCAACAATAACATCTGTCCATTATGTAAAGATTACCAATATCAGTGCTTCTGAGGACGAAAACAGCCAAGAGATTTGGCTCTGACGTATAAAGCAAAGAATAGTCCTTTAAAGCTTCACCTTATTGATGTTTTTTTCTTGTCTTCCTTCCTGGCCAAGATGGAGATGTGTTATAAATCCCATTTATTTATCTTGATAATGACATTTAAACGTAACTCCACTTCACAAAAGTTTTATTAGCTTGACCTGAAGTACCCTCCTGAAGTATGAGTCATGATTTAAAAAAATAAAGAAATAGTTGATGCCTACGCTTTATGTAATGTTCTTAAGCAACCTGTGCTTTTTGTTGTTTTCTTAACATAAAAAGCACATATATCAACTTATATATATGCTGGAGTGGGTATGCTGCAACTCAGCACACTAAAACATAGATCAGCACCAAAATCAAATCACGTCTCCTTGGTGCAAGGACCAACATTCTCTGACTCTTACATCAAAATTTGAAATTTTCAAGCCATGAAAGCTGTAAAAACCGTCCCTCTCTTTCAACAGGAGCGTATGTGCATGCATACAGACCAAACAATTTCAGCACAGTCTCTTTGGTTCTGCACAGACATGCATTGAACAAATACACGCAAAGGCTTCAATAGGAAAAAACAAACCATGACATTTATGAAATTATATTATGTGGCTGTCTTAGAGTGTGAGAGAAGTTGTGGGGGAAAGAGTTCAGAAAAAAAAAGATTATATTATTATTTCAGAAATACTGAACAGGGGCAAACACAAAGAACAAACACACTGGGGAATAATCAGACACAGGCGAGACAATCACACAGGTGGAGGGAATCATAATCAGAGGCAAAGAGAAGGAAGGGCAGGAAAACACATTTAAAAGTACAACAGGAAACAGGTGAAGACGCAAAACATTAACACAAAATGGATAACGTAACTAAGACAACAAGCAGGATCATGACAGTTAAAAAGGAAACACAAGGCAAGTGGAACAAGATGCCTAGACAATAAATACAAGGAATAAGCAAGCTAAATAAAAAACTAGCAGTACCATGACACAGTCTGGAATTGTTGGAGTGGATTGCCTGCTGCCGTGGACCTACAAAGATTCAGCCACTACAATTACAAATATATGACCTTTTCTTCAACCCCATTCCATTATCCTTTACAGTTCCCCGAACTCTTGCAGATCTTGGAAAGACTACCTTTTCTCACAGTGCACCTTGGGCATAGAACAACCTCCAAAAACAGCTAAAGATAGTGTCACTTATCTCACTGAAAAAATTGAAAAGGGATCATAAAGAGTGTGGTGAAAGAGAAGTGGGGCTGTTTTTCAAGAAAGGCCACTGTACATTTTCTAAGCCTCTTTTAAAATGTGAGTTGTGTGCTGTGTTTTAAGTCTGAGACATTGTATTGGCTGCTACCTTGGCCAGGTCCCTCTTGTATAAGAAGATTTTTAATATCAATGGGACTTCCTGGTTAAATAAAGTATAAATTTTTTAAAAGTAAAATTTAAAAAGTTCTCATTACAGTTGCTGATATTTACTTCAGTGATATCAACAAAATCAAACATATGAATGCTGCTAACAGCACACTAAAATTAGTATGACCCTGACAAACACTCAGGAATGACCTGCTGCTGTGGACCCACTTGACTCCAAGTGCTTTATTCTGCATCAACCATCAACAGAAATGACATTATTTAACTTAAAATGATACTTTCCTACCAGTTAACCACAACTTAATGGCAGTTCAACTACATGCTGCTATATTAATCAAAATCATTCCTTGTTTAAGACCATTGCAGATGTTAATGTTAATATTGGAAAGATAGAAGACGTCTTTATCCAGGGTTGTTAACATTATACCTTTATTATTGATATATGACAGATGGTCTGGGCATCCATAAGTGTGATGCACCCGTAAAGTCTCATTTTTAGTCCCTTAGTCTCAGTCCATCTCTCTTCCTTCACCAAAATCTGCACAGTTTCTATGGATGGCTGTTCAACATGAGACTGGATCTCTGAGTTTTTCTTGCCACTGTTACTGTAAGTAAAATTTGGCATCAAAATGTCCGTTTGTTTAAGACTTTCTACATACTGTTGTATTACTAATACAGAAAACATGAAAAAAGAATTCAGAAGTTACTAATACTGTGAAAATTCAGGGCAGTTGTGACATAAACCCTGCTCTGGACCTTGGCCGTAAAAATGTATATCCTGTACAAAAAACGTGATCTTTATCCATCAGTGAGAGTAATCTATTTTTTTAATGCATGTTTGTGATTCTTTATACAGCATTAATAATAAAATGGATTTACTAGACCTTAATGACGGAGAGGCATGGCAGAGAGCAGTATTTAAAAGTCCTGAGGGGGTGACACTAATCTGATTCCCTCTTTGAACATTTGTCTCACTCATCAGGAGGAGGTGTTTGCAGATAAGTACAAAGCTGAGATTAATTGTATTCTTTAATATAAAAGGATGAAAGTATCTAACACAGCCTTTTTGCTTTCAGGAGGACCTTACATCTTCTGATCTGTCGTGTGTGTGTTTCAGTGAGTCTGAAAGTTATTACCTTAGATTTAAGGATAAAAGAGACAGAGGTGTCATTACACCTACTTTCCTTCACATTCAATTGTAGCTTTTCTTGTAAAGAGATTTAGAAATAAAAGAATTCAATTAGCATTCATTATTACATGATTTCCACTCTTGTAAGGTTGTCCTCAAAAAAGAACTGTGGCGAGTTTTCTCAGTCCAGAAAAACTGTCCTGCAATATGATTTGCATTTAAATGAACCATATGATTACAACATACACTC
This sequence comes from Scarus forsteni, assembly GCA_036419115.1. Taxonomy (NCBI): domain Eukaryota; kingdom Metazoa; phylum Chordata; class Actinopteri; order Labriformes; family Labridae; genus Scarus; species Scarus forsteni. Next base: position 7,427,601 of record JAZDUH010000245.1, on the reverse strand, counting down.
TGTCCATGCATTACAGCATTTCTCACTGCAGGAAACTAGAGGCACCTGAGGGGAGCCTTTGGAAGGTTATGAAATAGACTGTAATTACGTCTCTTTAAGTGGCCATTTACACAAGGCCAATTACGGTCAAATCCGATAAGTTTTCATTGTGTTTTGGCCTTCCGTTTACATGGGAGCAGTATACAGACAGAGTGGTAAAAACCACAAACTTTTGAAACCAGGGTCCAGAGTGGAGAGTAAACCAGAGGCAGAGCATTTCAGAGTGAAATGCTGGCGTCCTTGATGCGCAGTACTCTTTCACAGTGGTGTAAAAAGTCCTTGAAACCCATACTTGAGTAAAAGTAAAGATACCTTATATAAATATATACTCAACTAAAAGTGAAAGTCACTCATTAAAAAATCACTTAAGTAAAAGTCTTAAAGTAGCGCCTATTAAATGTACTTAAGTATTAAAAGTAAAAGTACAAACAAAGAGAACAGGTACAAATGGTTGTTGCTCTCCCAAGCTTTATTAAGTTTAACTCTTCCTCCCTCCCTCAGCTCCCTTCACCTCTTACTCCCCCTCTCTCTATTCCTCCCTTACGTAAAGTCCACAAACTTGCGGTTCATCTTCAGCAGAAGTTGATTTTCAAAGTCAAAGGACTTGTATTCAGCCCTTCGCGGGCTGAATACAAGTCCTGCAATGCCAAACAGTCGTTCACAGGTTGCAGAGGCAGGTAGAGGTGTGTTCAGCTTCGCGCAAGAGCACGAACAGTCCGTACGGTCCTCTTCAAAATAAAATGTGAAAATAAGTATAATTTATATTCACATTTTACTATGTAGCGAGTAACTAAGTTGACAATTTAAATGTAACAAAGTAAAAGTATCATTTTTTAATTTTTAATGTAGTGAAGTAAAAGTAAAAGTTGCAAAAAACATATAAACTCAAGTAAAGTATAGATACTCCCAAAACATACTTAAGTACTGTAACTAAGTACTATTACTTCGTTCCTTTACACCACTGCTCTTTCACATGAAGGCTGTGCGCGCATACCAGGAAGAACAACAACGTCGGCCGTGCATCTAGTAACGTGTGTGCCGCTTATTGTGCTCTGTTTGTTACCCAGACAAAACTATCCAGACAGATTTGTTGTCCAGACAAGAAACTCCTGTACCTTTGTGTGTCCACTCGCTATTGTTGTTCGTGACAAGTTTTTCTTCTTCGTACGTGTGATGTAGCAGTGCTGCCTCTATGCAAACCTACATTGCCATCTACTGGACTGGCATGCATACTACAGCGGTTTTATTAATTTCTAGCATCTCCGTCTGAACACGGATCGACTTTAAGTACACAAAGGAAAAACCTTCTTGTTTCAGGTTAGAGTGTCTCCGTGTAAACATAGCCTAATTCAGAGAGCTAGCGCTGTAAAAAAATCTCAACACGTCAACCTCCGACTTCTAGAACGTGATGAGTTCATCAGAGTAGACAAGCCTGCAAAGTTTGGTAAAAATGAGACATGAGACAGAACTATTTGGATCCGTCTCAAAATAGTTCTCAAAAATCAAACCTCCGCATTCTTAAGTAAAAGAGAACATTTGAGAGAAGTCTGTCAAAAATCCCTCAAATACACTATATTGCCAAAATTATTCGCTCACCCATCCGAATAATCAGAATCAGGTGTTCCAATCACATCACAAATCACAGGTGTATAAAATCAAGCACCTAGGCATGAAGACTGCTTTTACAAACATTTGTGAAAGAATGGGTCGCTCTCAGGAGCTCAGTGAATTCCAGCGTGGAACTGTGATAGGATGTCACCTGTGCAACAAATCCAGTCCTGAAATTTCCTCGCTCCTAAATATTCCACAGTCAACTGTCAGCTGGATTATAGGAACCTGTAAGTGTTTGGGAACGACAGCAACTCAGCCATGAAGTGGTAGGTCACATAAACTGATGGAGTGGGGTCAGAGGATGCTGAGGCGCATAGAGCAAAGAGGTCGCCAACTTTCTGCAGAGTCAATCACTAAAGACCTCCAAACTTCATGTAGTCCTCAGGTTAGCTCAATAACAGTGTGCAGAGAGCTTCATGGATGACTTTCCATGACCGAGCAGCTACATCCAAGTCATACATCACCAAGGGCAATGCAAAGCGTTGATGCAGTGGTGTAAAGCACGCCGCCACTGGACTCTAGAGCAGTGGAGATGTGTTCTCTGGAGTGACGAATCACACTTCTCCATCTGGCAATCTTTTGGACGAGTCTGGGTTTGGCAGTTGCCAGGAGAACGATACTTGTTGGACTGCGTTGTGCCATGTATAAAGTTTGGTGGAGGGGGGTTATGGTGTGGGGGTGTTGTTCAGGAGCTGGGCTTGGCCCCTTAGTTCCAGTGAAAGGAACTAGCACACCAAGACATTTTGGACAATTTTATGCTCCCAACTTTGTGGCAACGGTTTGGAGATGGCCCCTACCTCTTCCAACATGACTGTGCACCAGACCACAAAGCAGGTCCATAATGTATGTACATGTATATAGAACATCTTTGGGATGAATTAGACTGAGAGCCAGGCCTTCTCATCCAACATCAGTGTGTGACTTCACAAATGTGCTTCTGGAAGAATGGTCAAAAATTCCCATAAACACACTCCTAAACCTTGTGGACAGCCTTCCCTGAAGAGTTGAAGATGTTATAGCTGCAAAGGGTGGATTGACGTCATATTGAACCCTATGAATTAGGAATGGGATGTCACTAAAGTTCATATGAGAGTCAAGGCAGGTGAGCGAATACTTTTGGAAACATAGTGTAGCTCTTAAGGCTGGGCTTTGATTTTCTGCAGGAATTCAGAAAATGTTCAGTTCTCCAAGTACACAGTGTGGGACAATCTTGCCCCCGACACACATATGCATGGTAGCAGCAAAGGTGCAGTTGCAAAGTGACCTACTCCTACAGGTAGGTGTTAACATTAGATCAAATTTCAGCTATAGAGAGATCTAACATTCTCTGGTCAATTAAAATGCACAAAATACAGTTCACTACTTGTGTTTGTCTCTTTTTCTTCTGTGCTACGTTCATTCCTTCTTGCTTTCTTTATGTCATTCTTTTTATTTTATTCTTTCTTTATCTCTTTTTGCTATTGTTCGTTTTCTATCTATTTATTTTGTTCTTTTATTTATTTCATTTTTCTTTACTTCTTTTTTCATTCTCTCTTTCCTTTTTCTCTTTTTTCGTTCCGTGTTTCATTACTACTTTATTTTGTCCTTTTTTTCTTTTCTTATGTTCATTGTTGGTTCTGTTCTTTTTTATGTTTTTTTCATTCTCTATTTAAGTTCTTTCTTTCTGTTGACCACAAGACTGACTTGCTGTATCAATAGGCACCTTTCAAACCCTGACTTAGCTCTCTTCATTGGTTACATCCACAAGCAAAGGATGGACATTATTAGTTGAAACAACAAAAGAAATGGATAAAGCCATGTAACATCCATCACCTGATTTTCAAAGAAACCTTTAGAATGTTATTGATGCATATGAGTGTATGCTGCCTTATGGTACACGTCACCTATTTACACTATAGACCCACGTACTCACAGAAGTCAAGGCTTTGTTGAGGTAGGATTCAAAGCTGTCTAAGGAACTGGGCCTCTCAGCCATGTCCACCGTGTCCCAAATGACAAAAAACAGAATTTTTTAATGAAATAAAAATGAATGCTCCTTGACTGTAACCTTAACCACTGACATTACAATGTACAAATATATTAATGAGATCCTCCGAGATATTGGCATAAAACTTTATGAAAAACAAGCTTTATGTAAAACCCTTCAAGCTTCCTTGACACATTAAAAAGTGAACATAAATGAGCATTTGGCACCTACATGGGAAAATGTTTCTTGACAATAGATGTATATCACATGACACAGAATCCAACAACAACAAAAAAAATTGATGAAATGAATTGTACCCTGTTTAAGAGAAGAAGGACAAGCAAGGTCTATGAACATCAGACTCAAAGCAATCACTGCTGAAGGCTGGAGGGAGTGGTCAGAGCCATCAGGAGATTATTGGCTGCAGGGAATCAAGGACTGAATCAGATGCTGTAGATTTTTTTGACTTGAGACAAGTGTCACAACCCCCAGCATCCACTATAATTATGTGACAGATGGAGATATACAGGGAGAGGCCATCTGAATGACAACCATCCATCCTCAGACCTGATAACGGCTCCAATATACTGTATGTTTGACTGCATTAGAAAGATAAGACCATGGGAGTCAAGCTTTCAAACTAATATTATGACGTCCTCTATTATGTAACTGAATGATGGCAGACAGACGGTGGTTTAATGTGTCTGTTTATGTAAATCACACATGAAGAGTAACAACACTGGCACTTACAGAGATATACGGTTATTTCATATGGCTGCAGCAACAGTGATAAGCTCTCTACATCAATTCCCTCACTGTGTATTTACAAGAAACACTCAGAGCAGCGTGGAAATAGATATGATAATATATTCCCCTGTCTAAGGGAAAAATTATTCTTTTTTGTCACCCTGATTTTTAAAAAAAGAGTGGATTTATTGAGAGTGAAAAATAGAAAAAGCATGAAACTGGGAAAAGTGATTTATTCTTCGTCCTCCCAATGTGCGAATGGCAGAAACCATCCAAGCCGAGGTAAGAAACCAACAATTTCAACTAAATCAGGAGAGACAGGTAACAGCAATTTAGAGGGCAATTTGTTGAATTTTCTAGATGAGTAATCCTGCACAATACAGTCATCAAGAGCGTCTCTGCAGTCCACAGCTATTACAATAGTACTTGCAGCTGGTAGATCAATGAAGAAAATTACCTGGCAACTAAATGGCTTTCATATCCTCAGACAAAACCTCTGTCCCAAAATCTTAAGGTACATTAGTTTAAATTGAAAATAAAATATAGAATAATAAAGTAAAAACTTAATTAGGATCCTAGTTTTTTGTCATCCAAGCTTAAAAAATCTAGTACCAGAATCATTATTTTTGGGCTGTCCATTTTTCTAGCCATACAGCCTTCCTTTGAACATGCATCTCTACGTGTATGTGCGTGTGTGTGTGTATATACTTGTCCCAACTTCATTTGAACTTGGGTTTGTATATCTCTTGATTGAACCTACAACAAAGTCTAAGCTGAAAGTCAGCATAACCCTGAACTGATGCAGAAGTCTAAGCACACTGCCTGACCCACACCAACACAAAAATGTTTGGGTGCTGGTAACCCCTAACTTTAGCTAAGGTTTCACTAGCAAGGACCACACCATCAACAGGATGCATTTGACAATTATTCATTGCGTACAGTGGATAACAAGCAACATAGTAGGTAGGTGAAGCGGATAGGCCATATTAAAGGTGACCGGTGACCTCAAGCAGAAAAAAACTCCCCAGAAATTTCTCATGATGTCGATTATTCTTGCCGCTTTGATGTCTCTGCACTCAGGTCTGGGGTGATTTTCACACAAAAACATCTAAATAACGGACTCCGAAAAATTCTCATGTCCACAAAAAGCGGCCTATTTTCCTTCATACTGCTGCCGCTGCGGTCCTGAGCGGTAACGCTAATTAATTGAAACAAGGCTTTAGTACATTTCATAGCCTAAACAGTGCCTCACTGCAGGAATCGGCCTTCCGCTGAAAAAGGAGAAGAAAGAAAGGAGGGTTAGATGGAGGGACAGTTCAAGGGTGCTGCAGAAACAAAAGTGCGTCGAATGGAATTTATAATTATGGAATTTAGAATTTATGGGAACACAGGAAGAGGCGTGGTTGATGTGTGGTCCTCCTCCTGAAATTCTGCTTAAAGCTCCACTTAGTTCCTTCCTGTTGCTCTTTTCACACGTGTCTTCCACTGCTTTTTTTTGCCCCCTCTCCAATCTGAATCATGATTTTGCATACATTATTGTACCATGAAAGGATGCAGAGGATAAATCATATTGTTAAACTTTTTTGCTTATTTTATTATTCTCATTCAGCAGCCAAACAAAGACAAGAAACCCCCTATCCTCTGCCTTAATGATCCAGAAGAAGTAAATGTCTACTGCTCTGGTGTCTCCTTTCTTTTCTTCATCTGTGCCATCTACATTATAATAAGTTGCAACCTACTACTTATCAGCTCTTTACTTCAACATGCTCATATATTTCTTGTAAAGCCAAGAACACCCTCTTCTCAACCCATCATTGTACTTCCACTGTCCAGCTATTGTGCAACTCATAAAATTACATCTCTGCCCAGTGGTAGATCTATCTATTGCAACTCAGCAGCTTTAAAGTCAGTATTGTGACAAAAAATGACATACATTCTTGATTAGCTGCGAATTCCCTTGCTTGGCTGCTCAAACTGATGGATTTCTTGAAAGGCTGGTCTGAGCTGGTGCAGGACTGTGGCTGCTCTTGACCTACTTACTAAAAGTGTCCAAGGATGAGCACATTTTGATCCAAGCTCTTGAGGAGGCCCGATGTTACGAAAATATGAAGCATAAGGCAAATCTGTTCATCACTTGTTCCACTTTCGTTAGTCAAAAGCTCCTGAAGTCTTTATTTAAGGAGATTTACAAAAAGAAAAGACTTAATTGGAAGTGAAAGTCGACAAAGAGAAAGCCAGAAGTAATCATGGGTAAAGATTTTCTTTTCTTTGCAGTGGTTCTCCTCATCAGTCAACAGGCCGACTTAAATTTAGCAAAGAGACCTAAAATTAAGTTTACAATGAAAACTGTCAAATTCACAGATGCCCATTTAAATCGATTGATCATGAGTTTGTCAACAGATTTAAGTTGTGCTTCGTGAATGCATCACTGCTATTGCACTTTTTACTTTTTCACAGATTAAAACAAGAACAGTAAAATACAGAAATCACTCTATGCAGCACACATCCACAGAAGTGTAGTTGGTCTGCTGGGAGTTTACACCCCACTTCCCTTCTAGAAAAACAATCCAGGGGCCACTTTTCTTGCTACTGCTGGCTCAGGTTTTAAAAAACAGACCAAAAAGTTACCTGGACTGGAAAGCAATGATAACCAAACTGTCTTCTGCCCTGTGTTGTAGAATCCCAGCCCCCCATCTGTAAGTCTAGGAGATCTCTCCTCTGTTGAACTGCCAACCGAGAATCTGAGGTCAACTTGGATCGCCTGAACAGGCACCAAGACAACAGTTCAATTCAGTTCAGTTTTCCTTTATTTAATCTTGAGATGCCACTGACGTCGAGAGTACATAAAAACAGTAATTGCAAGACAAACAACAGTGGAGCAAAATTCAAACACAGTTACAGACATGAATATAGTGGTTCTTTATCATATATTGAAAATGTTCTTTGCTAATAACGAGGGCTGTCACTTCAGTGCATTAATTAGATTAATTAATTACACCCAAATTAATGCGTTATAAAAATTAATCATAAGATTAATCATAGCACACAAACATTTTGAGATTGTCCAGCTGGAGGACCCGTACATGGCAGTGGCACGTCACTTCACACATGCGTCTCTAGTCAAACCAAACAACGCCCAGGTGACAACAGGAATGGCATATTTAAGACTTAGTCTTATTTTATTTTTGAATTTATCTGTCTACATTCTTTAATAATGCATCAGGCCTAATTGGTTTGCTGGATGTCCTTGACCTCTTTCTTATTTTGAATTTGATTTATGAAACACACTTTAACTGTAATTTGAGTTTCCTGATTGAGCTTAGAATTTTCTGGATAAGTTGCCCTGATTTTGGTTTTATTCAGTCACCAATAAAAATGTGGATTTACAAATCTTCACTTCTTAGTGTATTCATTTGATTAGTCATGCACTACAATTTTATAATATCCTAGAATTCAAATTCTTTATTTGGGTACTTTAAGCAGATATGAGATTAAAATACGATTAATTAGATTAATTAATTATAAATCCGGTAATTAATTACATTTTTTTTTAATTGTCTGACAGCACTACTAACAAGTGAACTGAGTTTTAGTGTGTTCTGTATAGTGTTCAAGCTGTGGGCTGCACAAAAGCTGAAAGATGTTTCTCCGATCTTGCTGTGGACTCTTGGTAGATCAAGCATTAGCCAGTCACTAGAACGAGTTTGGTGGTGGTTTGTGGTCATATTTAATAGAGAGGTAAGATACTCTGGCAGATGAAGAGCTTTGCAGATAAAAGGTAACCAATGCCTTTCTCTTCTGACAAAGAAGGCCAGCCCACTTTCTTATACAGGATGATGAGTTGAACAGCTGTCACCAGTAATGAACCTTATGGCAGAGTGCTAAACTGAATCCAGCGGTTTAAGTGAGCTAGCTGTGGCGTGCCTGTAGATCACATCTCCATAATCTAAAACTGACAAGAGGGTGGCTTCAATCATTTGTATTCTGCACGAAATAGGGATGTTTGCTTTGTGTCTGTATAAATGGCCCAATTTTTGTCTTAATTTTGTAACAAGTGAACTGATGTGAGGTTTGAATGTGAACTGTTGATCCAGCCAGATACCAAGATATTTGTACTGAGTGACTCTTTCTATGTTGTGACCTTCCAGAGTAGTAATGCGTGTAGTGCTATCAGCAGGATTTCTGGAACAGATGAAAAGCATGTATTGGGTTTTATCTGGGTTCATAATTAATTTCAGATTGAAAAGAGCATAAAGGTGGGTGTTACAGAGTGATAAAACAGATGTATATGGAGTTAGATCAGTCTCATAATAAATAAATGCACACAGAAGGATTCACAAATGTATACTGAGATTAATATGTAAATGTCTCTCAACTCACAAATATTTTTAAAATCCAAATTCTTATAATACATCCATGATCAAGACACGTCAAGGGAGTCTCAAAAAGATTCACACACAAATGCAGCGATGTTCACAAATGCCGAGCAGTTTGTGAATGCAGATTCAACAATTTGTGAATAAATATCACAATATACATATTTGTTTTCAACGGACATTGCAAATTATTTTAAATATAGACATTTGCGGATTTCCATTACAAATATATAAAACAAGTAATATTTGTGTGTGCATCAGAAATACATTTGTGAACTTTGAAAAATATTTGTGAGTTGAGAGACATTTATACATCAACCCCAGTACACATTTGTGAATCCTTCTGTGTGCATTTATTTATTATGAGACTGATCTAACTCCATAGATGTAATCTCGTTGATATATATTATGAAGAGTATGGGACCCAAAATTGAACTCTGAGGAACTCCCTTTGACCGAGTTAAATATGGGGAGCTAGCGTTTTGCATAGTAACACACTGCTGCCTGTCTGACAGTTAATCACAAAACCATTTTAGAGACACGTCATCAAAGCCAACATCACTTCATCTCTGCAGGAGAACAGTATGATTAACAGTGTCAAATGCTTTAGTGAGGTCAACAAACAGAGCAGTACAGAATTTCCCTTTGTCAAAGGCAGACACAATATTTTTGACAAACTGTGGTAGCAGATACAGCGCTATGCTTGGCTCTGAAGCCAGACTGGTGCAGACTTAAAATATTGTTTGATTAGAGATATGATTTGAGCTGAATATTGATCAATGAATCCAGAAGTTTTGCAGGACAGTATTGAGACTGGTGGATATTTATTACAAAAATTTAAATCACCACCTTTATGTAAAGAAGTTATTTCTGAATCATTTGAATCATCTGAATTATTTCAATGTTCTGACAATCAAATATTTCAAATACATATATTTTTTATTTCTAAAGTTCTCATTGCACGTCTGACATGTTTTCTTCAGTATTGTTTTGATTGTTTTTGATTGTTTAAAAATTGACTTGTGGGCCACAAATTAAAAACATGCTAATAATCGGTACCTTTTGTTTTGTGGCCCACAAGTCAATTTTAAATGTATTATATCATTTATTGATAAAGCAAAACTGATGCACCTTCGCCATCAGCATCATCAGCTAGCTGTCACTGCAGGGTAATTGTTTTGCAGAGAATTTGGGGGAGATTTGTGCTGAAAAGAGTGGGGAATTGTGTTCATACTAGTGGTTTTGAACCAGCATGAACTGGAGTTTTTAGATATGTTTGGTGTTTATGACTTTGGATTTGAGAGGCTCCAACTTGATTTGGAGTCGTGGAATAGTTGTCATGATGGCACTCACTTGAACACTGTGACAAACTGTCTGTAACTAGCTGGGCCAGAAAGTGTTTGCAGCCACTATCAAATGGATGATGAATGTGAGTGAATGCTGGCCTCATAAGATGTTTGGTTCAGAACATCTAATAAACAAAATGTATTGGTGGTTATTGTTTCTCTTTATTGGAGAACCATTGTGGACATACGAAAAGTCTGTGCACAAATCATATCCTTTGTCTGGAGCCCTGTCTAAAAACAATCACCGTTACCCTCCACAGTAAAAACAAATAGAAATCTTTCTTGAAATACAAAAAATGGATTTGTGTAAGTGGAAAGATGTGGCATTGTGCAAATGTCAAAGCCACATCTTATATAATTACTATCAGAGACAACACCAATTAAAGTGGAAAATCTTCCCATCCTTTTACTTTAAATAATGAGGAGTCTGACCATTGCAGGAGAAAGATCACCTCATTCAACTGCTTGGATAATAGCTCTAAAATTTGGGACCAAAGGAGAGAAATGAACAAATACAAAGAATAATTAATGGCTGTGATCATACTTGTCAGTCAGATGAAATTCAAAGCAGGCTATTCTTCACCATAGCACTGATAAGAATGCTTTTCCCTCTCTCACTCACATTAGATGTGGTCATTTGGCTGGAATTAGGACATGGTCATCAAGAGGTGTTTGATTTTGTTTGTACTGCAGTTACTGTTGGTTTTCTGTGTGATATGTAAGTTTGTGTTACCACTGGATAGGGCATCACTTCGGCAGATATTCCAGTTAGGGTTAAGATTATCTACTTCAAATGTTATTGCCAATCTCAGGAACAAAACAGTGTGATTCCACATTAACATCAACTTATACAAAAACAAATGTTTAAAGCATATTAATCTTGGTACAAGTTCAAAAATATGAAAAAAGAAAGTTAAAGAAATTTTGTAAAAGGTGCCATTGACTCTTATTTTAACAGGCCTGATCAATTTTAGTGTGCATGAGTGTTTTCATTATCATGTTTTAGCAGCATTGCATACTGATTTTTTATCATATTAAACTCTTTTATGAAAATCAAAACTCCACATTTCCTGTAAAGCAGAAGTGGTACTCAAAGTATTTGTGTCCTCTCTGTTTCTCATCAGTGCGAGCCAGTGGTGTGCATGTGGGGGCACACGTTATAGTGCCCTAACCTGTTACGCCACATGGACAGTTCCATATTACAAATATTTCACTAATCCATCTGGGAAGGAGTCGTTTTAAAGTGTTTTCAGGGGCAGAACCTTAACAAAACAACAAGAACTTGTGAGTGGTCTTGTCACACTCATCACAGATCAATCCATACCAAAGCTGTTATGTATGACGTAGCATACCAGCGGCTAAAGGTAACGGCTAACAGCCTTTAGCTTAAACTACCTTAAGAATATTAATTAACACTAAATAACACCACACAGATGTATCATTTCATTTCATTTCATGTACTTTATTGTCCCTGTGGGGAAATTTGTCATGGGCTCCCTGCTGGTTCTGCAGTCGTAAAAGAGTGGTTACAGAGAGACATAGGCGACCATAAACAAACTTCAACAAACTCAAACGAACAAAACAAAACATAAAACTGCAGCACACCGCAGGAAACCGGGTTGCCACAGTGCAGCGCCACCACAGTCATTTAACACTTGTATGTGACATGAACCTTGTCAAAGACAATCCCCACCAAGTTTTTCTGGTAAACTTCTGACGAAAACAGATTTCGCTAAGCATCACTGAGTAACCATGACAACCACAGGCTACCCGTCATGTCAGTGGAGGACTTCCACGTTCTCTCCCAGTTTCCCAGTAGTGATCCCCAGTCAGGAGAAGAGCAAAAACATGATTTCCCGCAAAAAAAGCTTCAAGTGACGTTCTATCCTCCTCTTTTAAAGAAAACATTGATTCTGTTTCTGATAACAAAACTGCTGGTATTGAGACAGCTTCAGAAGCCGCTAGGGGTGAAACGAAATTTCGTGCCACGAAATTTCGAGAAATAAAAAATGACGAAATAAAATTCAAAGACGCTCGAAACAAAAGGACGAAAAAAACCCTCCTCGCCTTCTGTAGCAAAACACTCGCTGCAATATGGAGGAGGACAAAGTGGGGGCATTAGCTGACGCTCCTCCGTCAAATAAATCGGTTGTGTGGACCTATTTTGGCCTCCCATGTAAAAGACGAGAGAATGGTGAGAAGATTGCGGACAAAACAACAACCGTGGCAGCGGCTGTATTGTGACGTCCGTCGGACGTAAAAAATAAAGGTGACTCCGGCTTGCGAATACCTGCTTTTATTTAACATTCACTGTGGGCTGTGACCACGCCAGCTACAATTTTAATTCACGAACAAAACCGTGAGTAGTAATCTCTAGACCCCCTGCACGGCTCTCTCTCTGCGCTAACACACACACACTAACTCTCCCCTTCTGAACTCTGACCCGCTCGCCCCGCCTTCCTGGTCCATTCACTGACCGTCAATTCATGGAAAACATTAAAATCCACATTGAATACATAACAAACCGTAGAACTGCTCCACTACGTTTGTGTAAGTCTGCATAAAAAACAATATTTGATTTTTGCATCTACTGTTGAGTTGTCACACTTGATCACACTTGAAGATCAGAAGTATATGCACTGTTATAGGCTAAATATTATAGTTCACAGTTCAGACATTTATAGATCTAAACTGCAGCTCCAAGGACTGCAATTTGTTTTCCTTTTCATTCAAGAATGTAATTATCCTGATTGTTACAACAACAAAGCACTTTTTATTGAGATTTTATATTTGTATTTGCACTGTAGTCTAAATAAGGGGAAAAACTACAATTTTTTTTTAAAGGGCATTTATTTTGTACTGATGCAGCAATATTTTTTGTATTGTATTATTTTTTTGCATTAGGAAGAAAATAAAGAAAATTAGATTTTTGCACAACTTCCTACTGTTGGGGATTTTCCTTAATCTTTATTTCGTATCGTGAGTATTTCGTATCGTGAGTATTTCGTATCGTGAGCCCTGTTTCGTATTTCGTATCGTTTCGTGAGTTGACCATTTCTTTACACCCCTAGAAGCCGCTATTTTTTTCAAACATGCAGTCACTTCCTGTTGTCTTCACATCTGCTGTTCCAGCAGCTCCTGCCTCCCTTCCCTGATTGGGTCGTTAAAGAGATAGTTCAGTATTCTTGAAGTGGGGCTGTATGAGCTCCATATGTCCACGAAGTACATTAGATGCAGTGGAAAGTTCTCCCCTCTCCCTCAGTATGCCACAGTCTGTAAGAGTCTGTTACGAAGACACAGCCACTAACAGGGAAGTACTGTACTAAGAACAAAGAATATTTTCTCTGCCTACAAGAACTCCAATCAAAACATAACACCACAGTTTAAGAGTACGCTACATATGAGTGTTTTTTAGTGCATTAACCTTTGGAAATACAAAGTTTATCTGGACCTAACCAACTCATCTCATGTATTCCCTTCGCAGCGCTGTGAGCTGCTGTATCACTCCACCTCCCTCTCAGCTGTTGTAAACATAACAAGCTAGCAGCTTCAGATGCTGGTTGTAGCCTTGCGTAACTTTTATCAAGTATCGTAATTCTTTTGTGTTTACTCTAAGCGATGTGAGGAAGAGAGAATGCAGGGAATTAATATTTGCTTTCAATCAGTCCACAAGCAGTGTCTGACGCCGCTAGCTTGTTATGTTTACAACAGCTCAGAGTGAGGCGGAGTGATTTAGCAGAGGGATACATGACGTGAGTTGGTTAGGTCCAGATAAACTTATATTTCTGAAAGGTTAATGCACTTAAAAAAACATACATAGCGTACTCTTAAACTGTGGCATTATTTTTTTTTTATTTGAGCTCTTGTAGGCAGAGAAAATACCCTTTACTCTTTGTATGGTCCTTCCCTGTAAGCTGCTTTTTCTTCATCACAGACTCTTACAGACTGTGGCTTACTGAGGGAGAGGAGAAAACTTTCTACTGCATCTAATGTACTAAGGGGACATATGAAGCTCATACAGCCCCACTTAAAAAAATACTGAACTATCTCTTTGTGCATTAAGCCGAGTGAAGTCGCTAGACAATGAAAGTTGGCAAGACGGATATGCAGGATTTCAGAATCAGGCAAGTCAGTCTGCTCTGCAAGGCTAACAGTGCCCTCTTCAGTTGCAGGATGTGCTGAAGCCTATGTGACCTTTTTTTGTCTCTTTGCCCCTGTCCTTAAAAAAGTCTGTGCACCCAACTGGTGCGAACCCCTTCCTGCTAAGAATATGTTTCAACAAACTGCTTGTTGATAAACTATCAACTAATGATGAATTCCTGAGTATTATACCATTATGATGTGCTATCATAAACACATTTCGGACATCTTTGACTTAATTTCTGTTGAAATCCGCTGTAACATTTCAGTATGCAGTCCAATCGGTTTTGAGCTGCTACTCTGTAAGATGCTATACACATGCTATCATGTTTGTTAAGCTACTTTTAGTATCTTCTCATAATTTATGTCTAGTATTTTGTCATTACTCTCCTTTATTTCTTGGTCTTTCTCATTACATAAGCTTGTCCATCCTGCTCTCTTCACTTGCATGTTTGTCCGAGAAACAAATACCGAATGAGTAATCCTTTATTTCATCAGTCAGAGTTGAATCAGTTGGTGACGATGAGCTGCTCAGCTGATTGGCTGTCAAACACTACACTGCATGGACATTCTCGGACATAATTCTGTACACATTCTGAACAAGGTGTGTTTGTGGACATACATCGAACATGAGGTCAGACTAAAAGCATCTGGGCATGATCAGAAGATCTAACCTCAGAAACAGCTAAGGAGAGTGGCTGCTTTTTACTCTTAAAATAATTTCTGAAAAATGACCTTTGGTCTGTATTAATTTTTGGTGAAACAGTTTAGAAGCAGCTGCTAACTATACAAGAAAGACATGTACATGATTCTCTTTATGAGAGTGCGTTGTTAAAAATTTTCTTTGTTATGAAGTCCAGATTAATTCGAAATGTGTTGATGCAATTAAAACTGTTAGTATTTCACTTGGTCTTTATATGAGAACACTACAGTATGACCCCTCCCTAATAAACACACACTTCTGTCCATCACTCAAAGTTCCCCATAGAAGGAACAAAGAATTTGTTCCCCAACAACTGTTGGTGGCTCAGAATTTTTTTTATTTTCTGTTATGAAATGAACCCAAATAGTTATTTGCAAGCATTTTGCTTCTGCTTTCTTTACAGAAACCAAAACACTGTGGTTAAAAAGACAAAGGCAATGAAAAGGCTGTAGAGTGAGACCAGTGGTATCAGTGGGACTGTAGAGCTGGGTGTATCCCTCTCCTCAACTGTGCGTGTCTGATCAGCTCTAGACATGTGCAGCTGGCTAGAGAGGAGAGGAGAGTGTACCAGGAAGATTCGTTCAGAGTACATGTTAACATGAATGTCATTTGGAATAATGACTGGTATAAACCACCCCTCTCATTCTGAATTGGTTTTTGATTATCATCCCGAACCCAGTGGGGGGTTTATATCACAGCTGCCCTCAATTAACAACAATGGTAACTACCAAAATTGTTTTTCACATTTCTGTGATGGTTAATACACCAGTAGGCAGAAGCTCTTAAACTAAAATGGTATTTATGAAGCTAAAATATGAATTAGTTGAATTATCAAATTTACTTTTGCAAAAAGAAATTTAACAGAAAAAGTAGATGTCAAATGGTAGACTTTAACTTGTGTTCCTGAAGAGATAAATAAATACTTTTAGTGGCTGATTGTTACTCTTCATTAGTTTGTAACTTCTGTGACATGCCCTGTGAGCCTACATATTTGGATACAAAAAGGTGAATCCAGTTTAAAATTCCTCATTCCTGTTCAAAATGTATGTCCAATAACAATAAAATTTAAAGTTTTAAACACATTTGGAGAGAATTCTTAAATATATTTACGTTTTCTTACAGTTCTGACAAATAAATACAAATATAAACATGTTAAGCACTGTATTTTTGATTAAGTATGCTAAAATTTGATTACTGGAGATCAAAAAGAACAAGTCTCTGACTACAGCACTTGTATTATTGAAAGTTGATGTAGCCCTCCTACAGGATGGCAGGACTGAAAGTGGCTTCCAATTAGTTTGAGTTAAATCAGGTTTAACCTTCTTAACCTATTTGCTGGTTTAACAAAATCAAATGAGGCAGATTTCTTGTATTTCAACCTAGATTGGAAAACTTGGATTGTCTTCTCTTCCTGCTGTGAGGCATGCAACGAGAGAGCAAACGAGAGAAAGAGAAAGTGGGAGAGAGTGGCTGAGGCTGTGCAGAGGGAGAAGAGAAAGTGGAGAGAATGACCATCTGTGGGCTTCACGGAATGTGTTTGAGGCTCATTCCAGTATCATGCAGCCTGAATGAACTACCTATCACAGTCCTACAGCCACCCCAGTCCCCCGGTACATGCACAAGCTCTTTTTTCAGTGCAGTTATGCAATGGCTAAAGCAAATCTCTGCTGTCATTATGCCCCATGACATTCACTTTGAGAGAACAGGTTGTTGGGATAATTCACAGCACACTGAGGCTTTGTGGAAGTGCAAGAGAACACAGCAAAGCATGAGTCACTCATTTACAAAGGCACACACGTACAGATGTTTAAGGTCTTAGGCAAAGCAAGGCAAGGCAAGTTTATTTGTAGAGCACAATTCCTACACAAGGCAATTCAAAGTGCTTTACAGACCAAGAAAAATGCACAATACAAAATAAAAACAACCATAATCATTATAAAATGAACTTTAAAAAGAAGAGTGCAGATAAGATGCTTTTAGTCATATGCACAGTTAAATAGAGCTGTTTTGGGCCTAGATTTGAACATTGTCAGAGTAGAGGCCTGTTGCACATCTTCAGAA
Organism: Scarus forsteni; assembly: GCA_036419115.1. Classification (NCBI taxonomy): domain Eukaryota; kingdom Metazoa; phylum Chordata; class Actinopteri; order Labriformes; family Labridae; genus Scarus; species Scarus forsteni. Next base: position 7,410,612 of record JAZDUH010000245.1, on the reverse strand, counting down.
AGACTGTTCCAGATTTTAGCTGCATAAAACTGGAACCCTGATTCTCCATGTTTAGTCCGGACTCTGGGCACCAGCAGGAGGCTAATTTCGAAACAGTGACAGCACCCACACATGAAGACAAATGATGAAAGATTTCATAGTTATGTTCTTGTGGTGAGTGATGTGCCGCAAAGAGAGAAACAGCACATCACACACCAACCAACTCACTCACCAACAACCAGGGCCCCTCTTTTTGCAGCTTGTAGTCTTGCCTGTTCAAACATGACTTTGGTGTAAACTAACATGGTAGACAGTGTCTTTATCAGTATGTTGTTTACATGTTTAGACAGTCGTGTTTTGCCACAAATCAACATGTAGGTCCTACATTTCTGACTTTCGTCTAGTTTTATGCTTCCCCCTTACTCCTGTTGCCTCAGCTATGTTTGCTTCCTGCTTCAGCCAGTTTTCTCCCTGATTGGTTTTGCTCGGTTCCATGTCAAAATGCAGATGCTCTCCACAGTGCATCCCACACACATCAGGATTTATGATGTAAATGCTGAGCATTTACATCAATATATTTTTTTATTCAAGCCAGGGTGGAAGTTAAATTAGTCTTGTTTCCCCTTTAAATTTCTTATTTTTCAACTAACAAAGAAAATAACAAGTAAGATGACTAATGCTGTGCTTCCACTAAGTAGTTGTTTGGTTCAGACCTGCTGGTTACAGTTTTTGCAATAAGCCCTGACCAATGGCGTTTACACTGCCAGTGGCACATTCACTTGAGGGCAGGGATGTGAGCCAAGAGCAAAGGGTCACATGGCTATGTAATGCATGACAAAACAGCTGTGTGACTGTGCAGCCGTCGGCAGTAGAGGGAGTAGAGGGAGTAGAGGGACTTTCTGCAATAAAGTACTCCATGTAAAATGGATACAATTACTCCTAACACACCAGATCAAAGCATAGTTAGCTAAGATAACCCTTAAGATTACTATATAATTGAGCCTTTCTGCCTTTGTTCTGAAGCAGGAAACCAAACTCAATCTTCGGCCAGCTATCTTTTAGTGTGTACCCTGCTTCAGACAGGCACAACATTGGGTTGTCTTTCTGTTTCTGAAGTGATCACAGTGAGGGCTAATTAAGACAGGGGGTAAATGTAATTGCCCAAAAACTAGGTCACAGATCCAGCATTTACATTGATTAGTACTCTGATTACAGAGGCTGATGAAGAGCAGATTTTCATTTTGAGTCACAAAAATGAGCAAACAAGCCATTTTGGTTTCCAGAAGTGTCAGCATGGCAAGCCTTAGGTCAAGTGGCATTACACATCCTGCACTGAATCAGCTGTACATGCCAACACTGCAATCACAGAGAAAAAAAAGTATCTTTTAGCTCTTGATTGGTCAACAGTTTTCAAGTTCAAGATGCATTACTGAATATTTTTGCTCATGAAAATGTCCATATAAGCATTTTGACACGATAGTGCATGTCATAATACTATATATAAAGGACAGAATAATTTTCAAAACTGATGAAATGACCAAAAATTGAAATTCTCATCTCAGCTGATGGTTGACTGTTGAGATTTAAATGTTTCTACAATAATAGTCAGCACATTACCATTATTAAAATAACGTTTCTTTCAAGATTCAAAGACAGACATAAGGATTGGGTGAAATTGAAGATTGGGTCATTTTAGTTGTCTTTTCATCATCGCACATTGTTGGAATTGTGACTTAACTTAAACTCTAATTGATTTTCTCTCTTTAGACAAGTTAGACAGCCATGTAGAAAAACAAAGATCCACAAACCCAAGCTCCATTTGAAGGATTTTACTCAGCACAAGTGACATTTCAAGTCTTACAGCTCTTCGTTTTACTTGCTTGACAAGGTTTTTAAGAAGTCAATGTACCAACGACAGGCTTTCATAGCTGCCATAATGGCTGGTGGTAACAACAAAAATGACAGTGGCCAACTCACTTTACAGTCACTGGAGTGTTAACTGCAGCAGGTGAGAGATTTTGACAAAATCTACAACAGCTTCAAAACTTTAATTCACATCATCAGGGACTTAACCAACAAAAGATTGGATAATTCTCTCACAGAGCTGTAGAAATCAACAGCAAGAGTTTAATTACACAGGCGGTGGTGAATGACTTGAAAGCTGCCAGTCCTGATTTGTTGTCAAATGGAAATCAAATAAGGCCGACATACACAAGCTGGCAGGATCAATAAATGCAATAGCGGCAAAGCAGACGATCTAAATGATCAATTGAAGCGTTAAAATGTGGTTATTGATGGTGTACCCGAGACACACCACAACAGTTGGCACATCAATAAAAGCATAAATAATGGGAAACCGAGGAGGATGGTGTGTGATTCTCTCAGGGAGCGAGCCAGTGTCACACTTTCTTAACAGTAAGACCCTCTTGTTTTATGAGTTCACTGCAAACACAGAAAAATTACACAGTTTAACACTCACATTTTTCACTCAACAAACAGAAGCAGTCCTACGTACGAGTTTTCATTTTTTAGCTTCACAGACACAAACTCTCTGACTTGATGACTCATGAAAGTCAGCTTTGTTGTTCTGATTTGTTTTTGTATAAAGTCTTCATTCTGAGTCTATGACCCTGAGTGTCTCTTCTTTACGTCTTAGCTCATGCTGTGAAGCAGCTCATCTGCTCCATCTCTTGTACTGAAGCTGAGAAAATACACATGCACAACCTCACCTACAATTTACCCAGTGTCCATGACCAGCATTCTGATGATAGATATTTTCCCTTCACTACAGGCCCTTGCCTGGCTGACCACATCTGTTAGATGAAGATGCAGAAAGTCTATTGTTTCTGCCTATTCTACTGTAAAGCACTTTGGTAGGCCACCGGCTGTTTAAAACATGCTGTTTAATTAAAGCTGTCATTGACACTGACAACCTGTCCAGTCAGACTGGTCAATCTTGAGTCTTGCTGGAGCTTTGGGTTGGGCTCAGGCTCCAGTGATCTGAGTTGTCAGATGTAAGCTGGTCTTTAGATTGGATTCTTGTAGTTCTAAGGCAGTCTGGTGTTACAAAGAAATCAAATATGTTTCAGTGTTATTGTAAGTCTGTGGTCCTCCATTGTACATCATGTCATTCAGTTGTTTACAGCCATTAGCAGCTAAGGAGGGGGACGACTAAAAAAATAATTATTAACCAAGATAGTTTAATTAAATAATGACAGCAAAAATTAACATCATTTTTTTCTACATCTTATTTTGTCTCTGTTGTTGATTTTCAAAAACAAAAGGGGCTCTAATTTTGTAGACCAGGTGCAGACGCAGCGCACCTGCCCTGCGCCCCGTCTGCGCCTTGCCGAGAGGGTGTGTCCAGCGCACTTTCCAAGTTTCCTGCAGTGGGAAGAGAGGTGCACTCCAGCCGCAGAGAGGCGCATCCACGCCCCTGTCCCTGCTCCTCTGCGCAAGTGCTGTGTTGTCTTCACCAACCAAATGACCACCCCTAAATGAGCTGTGGCCGAGGCGCAGCATCTGATTGGTCTGAATGATCCCCGCCACCGCGGTGACAGTGTGCTGGAAAGACCCGGTAGCGGAGACGGTCAGAGCCACTGTCCCTTCAGCAACTGGGAGAACGGAGTGGCAATCGGGGCGCGCATCGGTGGCCATGAAGCGCGTCAATGTGTGGGCCAGCTCCCGGGACAGATGTAATCTGTTCCTTTGTCATTTATAGGAGTACAAAATTAAGAGACAATTACACAGCAGCTGGCTTATCCATTTATGCTTGTGATCCACCTGCATTCCTGGTTTGTCATCGCCAAAAAGTAGAGCTTTTGGTGATATACTGTATGTTCTCCCGGTGTCTCCTCATCCTCTTGCAATAATGTAGCCTACTCCATCTTTTTAGATCACATTAAAAAAAAAGACTAAAACAGAGGAATATGGTAAATCCTTTGGGCCATATATTTACTTTCTCTTTTTTTTTTTTCTCCCTCTTTGAATTTCATGAAATGAGAGAAGTCAGATATATACTCAGTATCGGATGTTAAGGCTGTTTATTGTTGACTTGTAAGATGTGCATCAAACTTCCAGCTGTCGTCAGGTTGTTTCCCTTATGACAAATGGCTTTAATCCCACATCAGATGTGACGGGACAGTTAATGTAGATGCAAATGTATATGCTGGTTCAGACGGTTCCATTAAATAGTGATTGCTGTGATTGTTTACTGCATTAAAATGTGCCTAACACTCTGGAAACCTGCCTCTGAGAGTTTGGTGATGTGTGCGCACACATGTGCCTGTCACCAAATTACAGCTGCGGAGGGTGCGCTCCGCCTGTGCCAGGAATAGACCACGTTGGAGCTGGCGAGCTTTCAGCTAACCTTCCGCACAGTTTTTTGGCACGAAATTGTCACTGCGCCAACATGAATCTGTCAGCACCTCCCCCTGGTGCGCCGTTACACCCAACTCTGCGCAGACAGTCTACCAAATTGTCAAATTGGCAGCGTACGGCGGTGCGCCAGATGAAATTAATATGTGTGGGGTGCGCCGGCTCTGTGACCCCTGCGATGCGCCACGATATTAGGGCTCAAGATAAGATTAGATAAGATAAACCATTATTAGTCCCACAGGGGGAAATTCCAGTTTTATAGCAGCAGCAGGATACAAGAGAAATATCAGAAAAAGATTTACAAATGAAACGATAAGTAATAAGAATAAAAATAGAAAAATAGCATAAATACAGCTAAGTGACAATAAAGGGAGAGAGCGTGAGCCTTTCATCAATATTCAACTTCCTTATGAAGGAAAATAAGTAAAAATTAAGTGGAAATAAGACTGACTGAAATATACTATATCAGTCAACTATATACACAGTATTAACTATTACCAATATTTTAACAAGATATAACAATATTTACACCACAATTTTTGGGTATATCTATATAGAGGTGGAAGTATACACAGTATAAGAGGTAACAACATTTGCACTAAAATGTCACTAAAAAATGTCAGAAAGGACTTGCAGAGGATATGAAAAAACTAGAAACAAAAAAGGCTGAATTTGGGGCATTTCAAGCAAAAAAAAATCTCTCTTTGTACTCTTTGTAAATCAAAATGCTGCTGACAGTTTTGAACTCACAAATCTTATCACTCACCGCATGCTGACATTCCTCACCGCCTTGTTCATTTATCACCACAAGTGTCTCTGCAGGGTCTCTACGTATAAGGCCCATGCATGCTCAACATTAAACATGGATCAGGATGGAGCCTTCTGTCGGTGCTCTGCTTTATTTCCTATGTATTCTTACGTGTTCCCATGAAGCATATGGATACAGGTCAAATTGAGCAGTACCACTGGAAACTGTGGGGGTTGTTACCATCCAATATGTAGCCCTAGCACCTGAAGAAGAAATAATAATGGCGGAACTTTTTAAAGAGAAATTGCAGGTTAGTTAGAAACTACAAACATCTGTACGATGTCACTTCACCTGGACACCGGGTCAAACAAAGGCAAAAAATGGCTAGGAGGGGGTGCTAGTGTGGCGGAGTGGTGAGCAACTAGGCACCCCATGTACATGCTTCTGCCGGTCCAGGTTCGAATCCCACCTGTGACCAGTTTGCAGAGTGTCTTCCCCTACTCTCTCACCCCCTTTCACAAGCCTATCCACTGTCTCTCTCCTATCATCAAAGGCAAAACATGCCCAAAAAAATACATTAAAAAAAAAAAAATGGCTAGGAGGAAATTGGAGAGTAATTAAATATCAGTTGGTTGGTAGCGAAGGATAACTGGAGGTCTGTGCGAGACAGATTTGTTGGAGCCCCCCCTGGTGGTTAACAGCAATGCCAACAGAAAGGACGTACGGGAGTTTGTGAGTAGTGAGGGTAACATCAATCGAAAAGAACGTGTACATCTATGAGTATAAATGGTCCTAAACAGCTACAGGGAGACTGTCTGGAACTTATACAATATGTTTGAAATATTGAAAGACATGATACATCAACCTGAACATGAATGTGAACTCAGCTGAGTTCAGGCCTGTCCCGATAACAAATTTTGCTGGACGATAATTGTCCAAAAAATTATTGCAGATAAATGATATTATTGTCAATATTTTTTTGAAACATCATTTTTTCATTAAGATGATTTTAATACAGCCAAAAGAGAGAGAAAAAAAACAATGAATATGAAATGGACTCTCTTTTGGAAAAAATGAAGGTAAATAAAAATTATGCTAATCAAAGACAATAAAAAATTGACCCTGTCTCGACCCTGGGTTGCATTTCTTTTGCAGTGTAGTGAACAACAATGTCTTTGGGCATGCACCGTTTTGCATTGCTTTATTTATATTTACTCTGCAGACCAAACACCTCAGTAAGCACTGACTGTCGGGATGAAAGCTCTGCTGAACATCCCCTTCTTCGATAACACTACTTTCAAATTAATATGACATATCGGCTCTTCGGTGTTCATGGGCTCACACCTTGTTCATTCTATTTAAAACCAAAATATTCCCACACTGGGGTTGTGGTGTTCAGCTTAGGAACCGTACCTTTGTGCCATTTTTCATATTAGTGTTTGTTTGTTACTCCTCATGACGCTCACCTCTCCGCGGCCCTGCCTCCCCCACAAAGATTGCATGTCTGACAGATGCTCACCTTGATATAATTCTGCTAAACCCACTATACAACCAACGCACCAAGGTGTTGAGAAAGTTGCACAGAGCGACCCATCTTCTCATCCAGCCTCTTTGGTAGAAAGAGAGGAGGAAAACAAACATGCATGCAAGTCACTTATCGAGGCAGGCAAACTTCCTGAGGACGTTTTTATTTATCGTGCAGTTAATTGTTTTAATGAGTATCGTGACAGGCCTAGCTGAGCTTTTACCAGTGCACAATGTTACATTGCTGCAGCCGCCCAAGCTACCTACATGTCTAATTCAACTTCTATTTTATTATTTCAGCTCATTTTTTTTATTGTTTGAAGCCTATTTGTGTCTTTAAACAGAATAACTTGGAAATAAGTATAAATAGGCCTTTAGAAAAAAATATATAAATACATTTGTTCATCAATTTGCTTGGAGATGCTTGGTTTGAGGAAATGCGCAGGGTTGGTTTCAGATGGGGCTTAATGTGATATCTTTTTTAAGGGTCCCAAAATTTCTGGCAGTACCCATGGGTTTGAGTGAATGTTTTCAAGTGAGCATACCTGACTGTAGTTCTAAGACTTTCTTTGCTGTAGGGAGTGCAGCCCTACCAAATAAGCAGATTTTATGACTTTTGAGATGGAGAAAACCATCACAAACTGTATCAGTTTTCAATGTCTATCACAATCAGGCACTCATCACATGTCTTACACTTGTGTCTGAATTCCTTATATGGGGTGAAAAAAGAGAGAAATGATGATTAAAGCAGTTGCCCAGGTTACCAGTGCCTAATGGACAACTGGTGGCTGCATTCAGTCCACAGGGGGTAATGATAGGCAACTGAGTTTCCGATGGCCAGCAGTTTTTCAGAGAGATGTGTGCATCGATTATCACATTTCAGACTATTTTGGAACATGAAAAGAAATAGGTGGTCAAATGTGCCCACAGGGTCAGAGTTGTATGTAATTGTTTTGCAACAATCTGACGAGTCAGAGTGCAACTGCAGAAAAAGAGTTATCATGAGGAGAGACATCCCGTACAGCACTGCCAGCTATTTGCTCCCCACCAATAATCTCATTTTGCAAGGCACAAGCACAAAGTACACTTCAAGATCATCAGTGATTAGAGGCAAATTTAAGTGTTGCAAAAACATCCTTGAAAACAAATATGCCTCTGCAGACTTGCAGATCATGATAGCAGTAGGAGTGGGAGAAAAAAACTGATTCACATAAGTATCGGGATTTTTTGTCTGTCGATTTTAAATCGATTTTTTTGTTTAAAAATTGATCCCCCCCACCCCCACCCCCACAAAAAAAAAAAAAAACCTCTTTAGGCGCTAAAGTTGCAGGCCACAGCTGTTAAAATAGTGCTAAATAGTGTTACTACTTTTCACCAGCAGATAGTGGACAGGTGAGAGGTTTCTATTCAAAGTTTTGGCGTATATTTATTTTGAAACACACACACTGGACCGAGGGACGCGAGTGTGGCTGTAGTGGCTGTATAGCGGAAAAGAGAGAGAGAGGGAAAGAGAGACATGCACAGAGAGATAGAGAGTGAGTAAGAGTACTCACGATGCTGGGAGTACTTTGTCAAGTACTGGCTGACACTGAATCTGAGGAATATTTACTCTCTGAGGATGATGGTCAGTCGTCCAGTGAGGACGAAACTGGCGGCGCAGGTCCATGCACCATTACAGTCCCTGAGCAGCACATACCGAGGCCAGTGCTTTGCCTCTTCGTGGCCGAGGTGGAAGTAATTGGCAAGTGCCGAGGTGGCGACGTGGTCTGGGATGCAGGGAGGCTCAAAACACTGCGAAAAGTGACGGTGTTAGCAGGAATGAGAAAGACCGCGGAGCTCTGGGCAGACGAGGGAGAAGCCGGGGGTAGAAGCACAGTGAAGGCAGCAGAGGCGTTCATGCTCTGCGCGTAAATTACAGTGATGATGATGGGTGGGAAAACTAACCACTTTGAAACTATGGCCTTTTCAAATCTTGATAGCAAAACTGAATATTTTCTTGAAAAAACTCTGGTGCCTAATGGGTTAATAAGCCACTTTTAAATGCAATCCAGGCTTTTGAAAAGAGAGAGTATAAACAGCTGGTTAAATATACTGCTGAATAAATCCTAAAAACAGTCTCACATGTGATGTGTATTGTTCCTGATATAGTCTGGAGGCATCATCATTGTTATTTTTTTTGCTGGTGTTAAAAAAGCAAACTAAAGATTGCAAAAATCGGCAATATCATGGAATCGCAACTTAAATCAAATTGGCACCTAAAAAATCAAATCGGGAGAAAAGTGAATCGTCCCAGCCCTAGATGGCAGTTGGCTACTGGACTGGATTAAAGATGTATTAACAGGATAACAGGCAATTTTTTTCAGCTGGCTTGCAGTATTTAAAATCATAAAGGAAGAGGAAATTTTGTTCGTTGCGAAGCACTTTTATGAGCAGCTCTTGCAAACTTAACTGAGGTGCAGGCATACAGTAAAATCTGAATAACAGGGCAGTAATACAATATTATTATTTAATTATTGTTTTTATTGTAGGGCCTCAGGGAACAGTATTCCTTTTTAAATTAGAAATCAAATTGAAGAATTTTCATGACCTCAAAAGACCCAGACTGAAGAATCAACACAGGTGTATGCACCAACAAACACCATTTAATGCAGACATGGCATACACAGCTTATTCCTGTTATGTGCTAAAGTGCTTTTTTGTTGATCTATTTATTCCACTAAAATGTTACAGGCCAGGGCACTAAGTAGTGTATGAAGATATATTGTTCTCTCAATAGGGGAACAGTTATTGCAGACTTGAGTGAACTTGTATAAGGATGATTGGACGGCCGAGTCTCTGCTCATGTCTGTTCATGTGGAGAACGCTGTGTTCCATTTACATGGGAACTGGGTAGAGAGGAGTGTGAATGATGTGATGTCCGACTTATCAACGTTCCAGTTACAAGTCAGAAAAAACATGCTGATCTACCTATTGTTAGCCGTTGTGTTAGCAGAGCTCCTCCACTGGCTTTGCAAGGAGGCTGGGAAATGTAGTGACATAGGCTTGAGGACCATTGACGTCAGTTTGCAAATAAATTACAGTTCCCATAATGATGTAAATGAATGGGATTCACCATTAAAAACTTCGCTGATTGTTCTGACGTCAATCTGGATTGGATCAGCACCAAAATGAAATGGCTTCTTCCTTGGACCAAACCACACCTCTGGTAAAAAAGAGAAAGTTTTTGTGTAATGTTGCTAACAGACAAACAAACAGACAGGCCTTCGCGAAAACATAACTTTCTTGGCGGAGGTAATTAAATAATTTTAAATACATCTTCTTACCAGTGAGTTTTCAAAGAGTAGTTTTTTGAGGTTGGCTGTATTAGGCACATGGCATTAGTCTGAAAATAGATTAAACAGATTTAAGCTGAACATTAGGCACAATAGCAGTGATCAGTTCTGTGTCTGTACAGAAATATGGATTCTAGGACTGTTCATTGATCAGACTGTACCACTGACTCCATTAAAGTTAAAGACATAAAGTTCACAAGCAAAAGTTGATCACAATACCCCAGGAAGTCCCATGACTCGAGGTTGATTTTCAGAATCTAATTATTTCATGAAAAAATCAAGAGGAACAGTAACCTAAAATCTTCAAGATGTATATATTTTTTACTTTTAGTTCAGGACCATCAAGCAGCTTGGATTTTCTGCTACATCATTTTTACCAGAGTCTCAGACCTTAATTACCAAACAAAATGAAACATTAACTTTTAGTGAAAAGGGGACTTTGGGCCACTGAGCAACAGCCTGCTTCATTTCATCAGGTCAAGAGTTAGCTCAGCCATCTCCCAGGCAATTTAAGAGCACTTTATAATGCAGTAGAAAGTAGAATACATTTTTCAATCATGCAATTCAGAAAGTGCAGCTTTCTTACATGTTCCTCATTACATTTGAAGTACTTATTCACATACCTGTCAAGTTTTGGATTTGAAAATAAGGGAAATCTTCCAGCGCTTGCTGTGAGCTGTCCCACCACCCCAACCAAGCTCCAGTATCCCGAACATTTTAAGACAGGAGTACTAGATATCTAAAAACAACTTGTCAACAGCTTACCAATTAGATAGGTGATCAGAATCTGATAGGCCTGCCTTTGTTGACATTGAAATGCTATGAACATTCCTACATTATAATAAAGCCTAAATGAAAACACAAAAGAGTATATGAAGCACATTTATTTATTTTACATATTACCAGTTTATTCACAAGTCAACACATTACATATTTACTGCTTATTTTTTTTTTGCTTGTCTTTAAGTTTAACATGTAAGCTACATTTTATTTTCATTCAATTACATTTCTTACATTTCATTATGTTTACTCAAGTAGCTCTCTGGCATTCACTAATGACTTATTTTACAGATTTGTTGCAGACTGTGCATCCCTTAACACTTTTTTGGAAGGAGTGTATTTGCAGCAGTATATTCTACCTGATTGACATAATATACATGCAGTTTTGAGGTAATTTTTAAAGCAAGTTTAAACAATTTTCAAGTACTATAAATCAACCAAGAATTTAATATAGTGGCTTCTGATTAAAAAAAGAATGCTTACTTTGTTTACATTAGGAAAAATCAACCAGTGCTAAAAACCAAGATAAGGATTTACCTTATTGTCTTTAAATATGTACAAAAGTATACTGCCATGCCACAGGGTGCCATACTTGCTCTTAGCCAGCAGTTGTGCTTGGTGGATTTCTCATGCTGACTTGCGTCATTCCTCCCCATGGGAGACATTAAAGTCGCAGTTACAAATCTTACAGAACGCGTGACTGTGCCCCATCCTGCTCCTCTTTAGGAAAGTAAATTCGCTGTCCCATTTTTCGAGATATCTACAGGACTTCATTGTTTTTTTGGCAAGAATGCCTTCTCCCTCTTCACATCCATCCATCTCTCTCCTCTGTTGTCCCGGGTTTGTTCCCGCTGACGGCACTAACCTCGCGACAACTGCTACCCAGGCTACTGCAGGTGGCATTTCTCGTGAGGCTAGTGACAGTGTTCAGTTAGGAGCAGAGGCAGAGGAATGTTTTTTTTTAATACGGTAGAATTACGGGAAAATAGTAATACGGGAGGACGGCGGGAAAGAGGGGTAAAATACGGTAGTTTCCCGGCCAAAATGGGAGACTTGACAGCTATGCTTATTCATTTAGTACCAACATTTTACTGTTTTAAGCTTAACAGTAATTTCCAGTCAGTGAAAAAATAAAATGTCAGGCTATGTAAGTTTCTGAAAGTTTCTGAGTGTTGTTGATATGTGGAATTTCACTTTTCTTGGTAAACAGTTGGTAAACTGTGCTAACTGACAGGTTTTCTGAAGTGATGCCCATTTTCAATACAGCACTGCCTGAGGGATTGACAGTCCTGGTTATTCAACTTTGGTTTTCGTCTCTCAGAAATCCTCTAAATCATTTGGTAATATTATGGACTGTAGACACTGAGAAGTGTCCGATTGATATTTTCTCATGCACTTGATCACATAGCCCCATTTTTCTTTCAGGGATGTTCCATGACACTCACCCGTTTTTAATTTAGCTATAGGCCTGTGGAATTGTTTTTTTGGAACAATTTTTTTTTAGCATTCCTCAACATCCAAAATCTTTTGCTTCCCTTGTCCTGGCTAATTTGGAGCATGTTGCACTCATCAAATTCAAGATGAGTTAATATTATATAAAAAAGCAATGAGGTTTATCAATTGAGCATTAACTATTTTGTCTTTGTAGTGGAATTTAATTGAATATTGGTCAAAAGTATTTGCAAATCATTGTGTTGATATATTTTTTTTACATTCAATGTAATGCTCCATCTTCATTGGAATCCAGGTTTTGTACCATTAAAAAACATTAGCATCCAGAAAATTACACTCTTCTATGTATTTATTACTCATCTTTTTCCAGCATCGCCTGCATCAGTACAGTGTGGCATGAGGCAATCAGCCTGCATCAGTGCTAAACATAATGAAGCCCAGGTTAGTTTGTCTGTATTGTTAGATCTGCTGTCTCTGAATATAATCTTGGTAATACCACAAAGACTGTTAATATAATTAAGGTCAACCTCTTGCTCAAAATTTGAAACAACATCTCAATTTTGTCCACTGACAATAGTATGATATGCTGTTAAATCTTCTGGGAGACGAATGTGTTTATTCTGAACTTTTCTGAACTCTTCTGAACTTTTAGATATAACTTGAAATATTTCTCTTCATGTGCCTTGAGAACCAAACGAGAAGATTGCACATTTCAAATCACATAACAAGAAAAAGACTTTTCGATGATGATCTACTTCTTGAAAGTGCATCATGAACTGAAATCTCCTGGAAGACGGCTGTGTTGACTCTCAACTTGAAGAAATAAAGTGGTCCATTGCTCAGCGGCCCAAAGTCCCCACTTCATATGAAAGTAAATGTTGCATTTCGTTTGGTCATGAAGGTTCCACAGTCTGGGGAAAGAGTGGAGAGGCACGGAATCAAACTTGCTTGATGTCCTGTAAGAAGTTTGTGCAGTTTCTGATATTGTTGGCTACCATGTTTGCCTTTAATGAAAACATTAATATAAAATTGATGCTGAAAAAATTGATTGAGCTAAAGTATTCATCATGTGCATAAAATTCAGAAAAGTTTCCATAAAAAGTAAAACAAAAACAAACAAACAAACAAAAAAAACTAGAGGTTGGAATTTTTCTATTTCTATCGAAGGAGTTCAGAAGTGTCCAAACATTCTTTTAAACCAAGGGCCATATAAAGGAATACTCAATAAGAATTATAATAGTAAACTGACATTAAGGTAGTACCTGACACACCAGAAGGTCTGTTTAATATATTTACCTAGTCCATCTGGGAAAGAGCCCATAGAAAGTGTTTAGAGAGGGCATAAACTTTGGAAGCTTATCTTGCAGGTAATTAGACAACAGCTCCCTCAATCACATTCATTATGAGCCAAACAGATAATTTAGTCGACGGGTGCTACTGCTGTGGTCTAAAGAACATAATGTAGGCCACTGTAAAACAAACTATTGTCAGAAATGTCAGAAGTGAAGCGAAAGTATCCTTTTACTGAAAATGTTGTAGTGTTTTATGTTTTCAATTAAATAAATAAATGCCACAAAACTGCTTCTGAAGCTGTTAGCATCTATGCTAATCTCTGTCGAGCAGCCATGTCGTGCTCGTGTCTCACACATAACTCCCAACTCTTCTGCTCTGAAGGAAGCTGATTGGGCCGTCCTGCTTTGGGCTGCTCGTGATCTAGTAAAGGGGAGCTTGACACAATGGATCTGTCTGATTACAAAAACTGAAAAAGGTAGATCGGGTATTAAGTTATTCTTAAACTGTTTAAATCTCATCTTTCCAACAATGGTTTCCAAGGCAAACAGACATCCAATGTCATGGACTTTGAGGTAGCCAGTCAGATTTAAGGGGCTCAAGCTGTCCTTGGCTCCCACTGCATTGACCCCAGGATAGGATTTAGAACAATGCTTCATGCAGCAGAGGCAGAGCTGCTGAAGACCTATTTCCACATTCAGACACAAAACAAGAACAAACAGCACAAAGCTTGCAAACTGCAAAGGAGTGATGACACTTAAGATGATAAGCAACTTCTTGTCATCCTTAGCTGTACTGTAAATAACATCAGTGTAATAGCATGGTAGTTATGTAGGTTTCGTTGTAATTTAGTTATACACGCGTACTATCGTATTATGTTGGAATAGTGGTTCCTTCACTACCCTGGTAACAAGGTAACAAAATAAAAACAATCTCTCTGAACTGAGGATAGTGTGACAAAAAGAACAGTCACTGAACTGAGCGTAGATCCTCATCATATCCAGCTTCACATATTCCTGTCAAGTCTCTGAACTGAGCAGCTCCTCTCCTCTTAGTATTTTATAGCATGTAGCATATATTTGCTGTCCGCCTGCAAACCATTTTTGTTGCACCTTTTGACTCTGTTTTCTATGATAGTTGCAAAAGCATCCAGGGCACAATGCTACAAGACACTGCATGCATGTGAACTTGGTTCTTCATGTGCACGCACTATCTTGGCATCTGCTGGCATTTTTCACTTCCTTGACCTGGGGCCAGCGGTTTCCGGGGGCATACCGGATCTTAGAGGGGGCCTTAGACACTACTCTGTTTTGCAGGTGGTGGAGTGGCACTGAGTCTGCCTTTGGCATGTATCTTCACAGATCCTGCATTGATGAGAGCACGAGCTGTCAATGCCTTGAATTGCAGAAGATCCTTTGCTTCATTTTGAGACATTCTATAGAGATGCTTGGCATTTACAGTTGTGACATCAAGGAAGCGAAAGAATACCCTTATGTACCACCGTTTGTTTCTGCGTCTGTGGGGATACATTGCATTGCAATACATTCTTCCTCACTTGAGTCTGGAAACTCTTCTATTACCATGTATGCCTGCCTTTTTGAGCCCTACAAAAATATAGATATAAAAAAACTCAAATTACATTCTAAAAACCTGAAGCAGTTGATTTACAGCCAAAGCAGCACAGGATATGAATTATTTTCAAGAACAACATTGATAGTAATTGACATTGCATTTAAGTTGAAACATAGCTTGTGATGCATGATGTACAATTGAGTGGACAGATGATTAATCAGTATTTCCTCCAAATATAAAATCAAAACTTGAAAAATCTTGACATAATATGCCACCTTAAATGTTATTTGATGCAATTATATGTATTTTTTTTTACCTGCAATGGTATCTTTTTATAGAAGGTAGAAACCGAAATAGCTGAGGTGGTTGGTCTTTCTCCCTGTCTGTCGGCCATCCTGGTTTTACTGACTACTTTTTCCCATTGCAATGACCTGCCAATGGGATTTTTTTTGGTATGGGATGATGCAATAGCTTCCACTAGAGTGGACTATATGCAGCAGTGCCCAAAATTACAGGCAGATATAGAGAATAAATACTTTTAAACAGCTGTACACTGTAGTGACCTCTAGGGCTGGGCTAAAAAAAATCGATTTAATCAATTTAAATCGATTTACCTTTAACTGGTTCATAATCGATCCATTAAATCCAAAGATCGATCTTCTAACTTGGGTAGTTTTTTCTTCATTGGATGTGCAGAGAAGCAGCCTGTGGTATCAACCCTGCTAGTCTCATGTGATCGGCGTTTAGCGTTGCTTTCTACTGAACAAGATCTCATGAGATGTTGCTGCAAACAAACATGGTGGAAAAACTTTATGGGCACCACTGACAAGTTTAAAAGCTGATGTTTGGATGTACAGTGTTTTAGATTTAACAAGTACAAAGGAAACTACGAGTTGGACAAAAAACAAGTAATACGCAGAATATGCATTAATGCATATCATTAAAATATGATTAATGTAACTGCTTTGGGTTTAGATCTTCATGTTAAAACATTTTTTAATGATGTACCAGGTCAAAAGGTCACTTTTTAAATTTACAGCACTATTTTAACTAAGATATCCCAGATTGAATAAAAATCGAATTGAATCATGAATAGAATCTATTTGAGACCTTGTGATATCGAATCGAAACGATCCAGAAAATCTGCATCCATACCCAGCCCTAGTGACCTCTATGCATGAAAGGGTTAGGACCAGTCGAAAACTCGTTATGAATCAGCCTTTTCTGTTGTGGCCCCTAAATCATGAAACAGCCCACTCCCTCAAGTCCAAATGTCCTGATTTTGATATTGACTTGAAACCTATTTTTTATTTCATTGGATTTAACTCAGCATGAGGGCCATGTGGTGTCTGTATTTGTTAAGCCTGTGTTCTTGCGCTCTTATTTAGTATTATTGTTTTCGTCGTCTTTATCCTGAGCTTTTTTATGTTTTGTTGTTTCTTTCATTGCTTGGTTTTATCACAACTTTATTCTATTTTATTCAACTTTTTGTCTGGTTGCAGCAAAATGGTAACTTCAATGCTGTTTTTTAAATTGAGCACTATAAATGAAGGTGATGGCAGTAGGACTCTTTGTATGGCTCTACAGGACTCCAGATAATGTAAGTCCTCTTTTCCAGATCAGTGTTGAAATTTTTTTTGTTGTGTTTCTAATTTGCTGTCATGTTTTGATATATTGAGTTTTATTTATTCGTTTTTTCTTCAAATTGGTAGTTATATTTTATGTGATGTGTCTTTTAAAATGTTTGCACTGTATGAATATTTTTGTGCTTTGTATGTTGTTGTATTTTTTCATTATTTTCAGTGTTTCATTTTTGTGTTGGGTTTGGTGTTATATGAGTGTTGCGGGAAATTTTTGATCCGTAGCATCATTTTCTTTTATTCTTAGTTAATTTCAGTCGTGTTGTATTTTTATTTGATTTGTGCTTGATTTGTTGACGTGTCCTCATTTGTTGTTGTGTTTTTTTTTTTTTTCTTTCTTTATTGTTGTGCTGTTCTGATGTGTATGTATCCTATTCATTGCTGTTGTGTTTTAAAGTTGATGTACATTTTTTATTCACTGTTTTCTTACATGTTGCTGCACTTTCCTTCATTTTTTTTTTTTTTTGGTTGTCTTGTGTTTTTGTCATTTTTTATATGCTGTTTTGGATTTGTTGTTGTTTGCTATTCGGTTTTGGTTTTTGGTTAAATTTTTAGTTCTAAGGTTTTTTATTTCCCAAAAACTGCAACAGCTAAAACGTCAAATTTTCTACAAGTTGTTGTGTTTCAATATGTTATTCTTTAACAGTTGTTATTTATTTATTGTGTTCACTTTTTTTTGTTGTGTCACTGATTTGTTGTTGTATTTCTTTCAAATTTCATCTTTATGTGAATTTGGATGGTTTTTAGCGTTCTTTGTTTTCTTTTCATTCCTTTTTTGCTGTGTTTTCCTTTGTGGTGTTGTGTTTAGGGATGCTGTTGTATTTTTATTTGCTTTTGGGTTTTCAGCTTCAGGACAAACACAGCTTATGCCTAAATTTCAGCATAAACATACACTGGCTATGTGCAGTCTCAATGTTTTCCTCATTTGTTCTTCTGTTTATAGTATAGAATTTGCTATTATTTTAAACAACTGGACTTGTTTTCTTTTATGTTGGGGGAATTATGTGTGTGGTCCTAAATATAGTGTCTTCCGACCCCTCAGTGTGTCATGACCCCCACTTTGGAAACCACAAAAAAACTTTATTTTTGTGAACTACTTGTGAAATGTTTTTGATGTACCCCTTTCCCCCGCTCCCACAGCTAATAAAAAAGGAATCAGATCAGCTCGTGTTTCCTCTTGCTTGTCACTGTGCGCGTCAGAGCGGTGGGATGAAGCGGACTGAATCAACAGCTGCAGACATCGCAGAGCAAACACGCTCGTTAAGATCGCAGCGTGCTCTCTCTGTCAGCTCCTCTCTGCAGGTGAGTTACTCTTATCTGTCACGTAAATTTAATTATTTCAGATTCATTTCCCCGTATCTCTATCCTCCAGGTGACACCGAGGCATTTCATTTTAATTAATGAGAGGGAGCAATGACTGTAACCTGTGCGTAAATTACGAAGAAAGGGTAGAAGTTAACACATTACTACGATTTAAATTTAATGACACCTGTGTCTTTTCCCTCCTCTGTTCTGCTTTTATACATCTATAGTGTTAATTAATGAATTGATTGATAGATTGGATAGAGGCAATGTGTTTGTTTTTGTTGCGCTTCAGTGTCCAAAAGTGACATTAAAGTCGTGTTAGGACATTCGTTTTGCCCTCACTTCACTCACAGGACTTAATTCGTTGTAGTTTAACGAGCCACTCGGTGCCTAAGTGCGCATAATCCGAAGGCAGCGGCATGTGGCGCGCGCTCATCCAGCTGCGCACAAAGTAATTTTTC
Organism: Scarus forsteni; assembly: GCA_036419115.1. Taxonomy (NCBI): domain Eukaryota; kingdom Metazoa; phylum Chordata; class Actinopteri; order Labriformes; family Labridae; genus Scarus; species Scarus forsteni. The sequence continues at coordinate 7,392,152 of JAZDUH010000245.1, read as the reverse complement.
CATCTCCTGGATCTCACAGGAGATGCGCATTGAGAAGACAGGCACAGACTAGGATCAGACGGGATTATTTTGTCGCTTTTGTCTGCAGACTGCGGGGTTCACCATGTTCCATCAGCAGACGGATCAAACCCTGAATGGCAGCTGCCAGGGAGCCACCTCTGCCTGCAACAGGAGTGCTGATGAAGACGCGCTCCAGCTGCCCACTTTCTCCACCGCGGCCAAAGTCAGAGTCATCATCACTTTCATTCTCTGCGCCGTGTCAGCTGTCTGCAACTTGGTCGTTCTGTGGGCTGCCGGCAAAGGCGGCAAGCGCAAATCCCACGTGAGGATCCTCATCATGAACCTGACGGTGGCGGACTTGCTGGTGACTTTCATCGTGATGCCGGTGGACGCGGCGTGGAACATCACGGTGCAGTGGCAGGCCGGGGACGTCGCCTGCAGGCTACTCATGTTCCTAAAGCTGGTGGCCATGTACTCATGCGCCTTTGTGACCGTGGTCATTAGTTTGGACAGAAAGTCCGCCATCCTTAACCCTCTGGGGATCAGCGAGGCAAAGAGGAAGAGCAGAATCATGTTGGCTGTGGCTTGGACCATGAGCATCATCCTCTCCCTCCCTCAGGTAAGGGGGAATGCTTTTGTAATGCTCCGAAAGTCCACATCAAACATGTCCTTTTTCTCCCTGCACTGCTGTCAAGTGGGACTTCTTGGAGGGGCAATTTAGAGGGATTAAGATATAAGGTTGAATGAGACAGAAACACCGAAGAGAGACCATTTTCACTCCTCATGAAAAAAATAAAAACTCTTTCTGAGCGCAAGCTGAGGGCACTCAATGAAAAATTGCATGGACCCATTTGTGTAACGACAAATTGGTTTGGCATTAACTGGAGGCTGACCTTGTAATTCATGAGGTGAGGATAATGATAATGTCCGACCACAGCCTGGGGGCAAACTTCAGCCTGTGATCCAGTTTTAATTGGCCGTCAACATATTCTAACAGGTAAAATTCGATATTTCCTCATGCATAATATGACACCTGTTCTTAACGAGAATGGGTTACTGCAGCAAATCCAAACTCAAGTCCCAACGAAGTCGGTACATTGTGTAAAAATGATTTAAAAAACTGAAATGATTTGCAAATCCTTTTTGACCTACAGTACATTTCATTATATACACTGCAAAGCCAATTTTTTTTTGTTCAAACTGAAGAACTTCACTGTATTTTCCCTTTTTATTTTAATTTAATGATATGTGCAACAACTTCCTAAAAAGCTGGGACAGGAGCAACAATAATTGTGAGGTGAAGCAAAGTTCAAAAAATGGGTTTTTCGAACAATTCACAGGTGAACAGTTTAATTGGAAAAAGGTAACTGTCATGATTGGGTATAAAATGAGCATCTTAAAGGGACAGATCAGTTTTTTTGAAGTGGGGTTGTATGAGCTCCATATGTATGGAGGATCAAAACTGACAGAATAAAATAAATAAATAAATAAAATGTATATAAAAATAAACATAAAAAAATAAAACTAAAAAATTAAATACAAAAAATAAAATTAAATGGAAATAAAAACAAAAAAAAACATATATACATAAATATATGTAAAAATAAATACAAAAATAAATACAATTATTCAAATATTAAACATAAATGCAAAAATAAATGTGGAAATAAATACAAAAATAAAAAATAAATAGAATTATATATCACTAAGTAAATAAAAGCACACTGCTCTCTTATTTATTTATTTCATGCTGCAGCATGAAATGTAGAAAGAAATGTTATTCAGATGAGTGGGTGGTCCTTAGTGTGTCTGGGGTTGAACTGTTCGCCTGTTGGTTAATCGACAGGTGAGTGCAGAAATCGACTAGGTATGCCTGCTAACAGCCACAGTAAGAACCTGGGACAATAATGGCGGAGTTAACAAGGAGGTTGGTGTCCGTGCCAGCGGCAGCTCGTGGTGGCATTTCCAGTGGCAGCCACAGATGCTGTGGCAGCTACACTGACCTGCCACGGCACCTCAGACTGCCACTGATTGTGGCAGGTCGGAGCGGCTTCTTCAGGCAGCCGCTCCGACCTGCTAGTGTTTGTGTCACTTTATACGGGGCTCCTGAGGCAGCGGCCGGGGCAGCCGCTTTGACCTGCCGGTGATTGCGGGTTCTTGTATGAATATAAAGGCCATAAGAAAGTCATAATGAAAAAACACTTTCAGAAGAAATCTTCAGAGATTTGAGAATGTATTTTGTGCTGGACTTTTTCTTCAAACATGTGAAAGAAAGCTTCCAGAAGGTATAAATGAAAAAATAAGTGTCTCAGTATACTTGTGTTCATCTTACGTGATAGCTGCAGGTGAGACCCTCACATCACCTTTAGACAGACTTAAAGTCTCTGCAGGAAACAGCTACAAGTGTACAAAAATCTGCTATTATCTCATGAGAACAGTTTTGTAGCCCAGAGAGGGGAAAGTTAATTATTCATAGTGAGATTCTTCTTTGAGAAAAATGATGAAACAACAATAACGTAAGGCAAAAGAAGAAAGAGAAAAGCTTCTGGGTCACTGAATCTCCAGGGTGGCTCAAAGTCTACCACAGTTTTTACCAGTACAAGCACTATGTTGCTCCTAAAAAGTGCTTTTTAAGCCGACCTGATGTTTGAAAAGCATCAGCTGTTAACCTTATGATTTGACTTTAAGAATCTGACTGTAGTTGTTAAGCTGTCTAATAATTCATAATATAAATTAAGTCAGTTAAAATATGAACACCTGATGTAGTTGTCATTATAATTGTTGATATTTTTTAAAGTAAGACAGGCTACTAATTCCAATCAGATATTACATTTATACTGTAAAGGTACCTACACACCAAAAGCGACTTGAGCGTCCTTGGCAATCACTCTCCAAGCAAAGTCAATGTACAGCTGCAGCGGGGCGGGGCTAACCCTCCCACAATGTGATTGCTGCGTTCAAGGCGATCACTTCACTCGTCGCAAGATGTCAAAGTTAAAAAAAGTTGATCTTTTCAGGCGATGTCGTGCATGGCTGTGCGGCAACAGCCAATCAGCGATGTGTGCGTGTGATGGCACCATGACAGACAGTTTTTCAACCGGACTACAGAGTTACAATCTATGTCCGTCTGGGAAACTTAGTCAGTGAGTACATTAGTCCCGCCTAGACAAACCGCAGAAAACTCACAGACGATGCTGCTGCAGGGCCATCGCCAGCAGTGTTTTGTGTTTGATAAGTGAGTGAAAAGGAAACAGTTGGAAAAGTGTCAGCTTATGCATCCTTATATATGGTATATGATATGATCACAGTGAAAGTCCAGGGGACGTGCCTGCAACGAGCGAAGGGCGATGGTGACCAAAATGAGGTATTTATGGACACGCGATGCGACTTCAGCGGGCGATTCCATTTTGATCGCAGGGTCGAGTTTGGTGTGAACGCAGTTTAAGAGAGCCATCCACTGGTAGTAACCACTGCAGCTCTTCTGAATGTATCATGATGTATTTGCTGAAGTACCTTTGGATATGGACAGAAACGAAGGACACGGGACATACAGACAGCACAGAAGCACAGTTGGCAGTATTTTGATATGAATGTGTCAGGCTGTGTCAGTGTATGCTCACACACAACCTCACTGCCAAAGCATTGTGCATGTGATGGTGTTATTTACGCTGGCCTCCCAAACAGTAGTGCAAAACAAAAACATGTAAGGGTGGAAAAAAAGATGTTCATGTAAGGAAGGAACAAGTATATAACAATTTGTATTTAGGATAATGTAATATATGGAAGCTTATGCTGTCTCTTGAACCATCTTACAGCAAAAAAACGAAAGACCTGTACATGTTAGTCTTACAAGTACACAGTATTTTATACCCTGAAATGATGTGTTTGGCTTGGCATTTAAACACAAGACTGAATACATCAGAATACTTATTATGCAGGGTTTTTTTTCCAGCTCATAAGCTCAAGGTGCTGTTTGCTGCTAGTAAACAATTTATAATAAATCAGTCCTTGAATTGTTTTCAGCACATGAGCACAAATGAGGGTCTTGGCATAAATCAAATTGGATTTCTGAGCAGGTGCAAAACAATGTCCAGGGATAACTGACCGGAAAAGACTTTGATGGTTCGAAGATGTCAGAATCACTCATTAAGTACCTCATGAGGTGTGAAATAACCTTTTTATTTAATCAGATTCATCCCGAGGAACAGTTGTACACCGAGGTGAGAAGAGTTAAGATCTCACTAAGAAAACTGTCAGACTTAAATGTTAGGATTTATTACCACAGAGGAAGGAGTTTTATCTATAAAGTGGATTTAGGCCATGTCCTCACTGTTAAAGCTTGGATTATTACCACAAAGGGATCAATTTAAAACTACTAACCATGTTCTCAATTGTTTAAAATGCTCTTTCAGATATCAGAGCAGTGCCACATCTGAAGTAAAGGTCCTTTTAACCTGAAATACTCTGCAGTCCACCAAAATTATCATAGAAACTCAAAGAATGGATGACACTAAGCATTTAACTCCTTTTTTTGGCATTACTGAATAAAAGCTTTATTAAGTCACTTTCTGAAGGTTGCCTGTCATACCAGCAAAGCCCACCAGGAGGCAGCAGCATACACATTGATAATCAACAATTTAGCATTTAAGTGTATGGATTTAATGTGACTTTTGGGCCTTAATGCAATAATGATGAGACGCAGACCAGTAGTTCCATCTATAAGCCAAGAAGCTGCAGCACTTCTATTCTTAGTTGAGTTTTTTTTTTTACAAACCTAAGACAATTTATGGTTTCTTTTTTTGTTTGATGTGATGCACCATGCTAAAGTGCTTATTGGCTAGTAATTCACTTTCAGTCAGACAATCAGTCTGTGTGTTTGTGCGGCAGTGATTTTACTTAAATGACGTGACAGGGCTCAAGCTTCAACTTCAGCATATTGAAACTTTGAGACTTGGCAGTGGTGTTCTGTTTTTTGCAGTTTAAAAATTGCTGAGCTGGGCCAAAATGACAGTGGCTTTCATTATTTATTTATTTCCTTGTTTAGCAGTGAAAAGAGGTTTAATATCAGAGAGAACACTTTCTGTTGTTAATTGTGTGGATGCGTGATCTCCGCCTGGTTTCCCCTGCATTGTGCATTCCCTCTTGAATTAAGCTAACACAGACCCAAAATGTAATATTAACATTACCATGATCGCAGCAGCGGGGAAAAAAGACTCAACTAATAAAATCAAGTCAAGCCAAAATTCTCCTGATCTAATCAATTAGCAACCCTTTAACAGTATATTTTCATCATTTGCATAAGCCTACCTTATTTGTTAACCTACGTAGTTGCAGCTGTTACCCACTGTAGTGACTAGGCTGTGGTTAGTACGTTGTGCGTTAGCCTGTCATGTTTCAGTTAGTTTCTGGTAACCGGCATGAATTAACAGTTTGGAAGAGACGTTTAACATTTTAATCAGTCCTTTACCCACCCCATTACCCTCTGTTTGTTCTATCGTTAGCCTGGAAGGTAGGGTAAGTTGTGACTGTCCCACTGCAGTTAGCATGTTGTGCATTAGCCAGTGATGTTTGGGGGAACCAGCTTCATTGTTATCTGGTAACTGGCATGAATAAACGGTACCTATGTGTTCAGGACTGTAAGCAGCACGTGGCTGGAGTGCTCTGCTTTGCTCATGTTATGGTGAAGGTCTAGTGTGAATTACCTGTATGTACGCTGCTCTGCTCTGACTCATTTGCTTATGAGGGTGACCGCCCTCAAAACCAGCCTTTCTGAACAGAGGGGTTATGTGAGCATGGAAAGAATGCAGCTGCGCTTTGTTCATAGGCTTTTTGAACCAAAGCATGTTACTAGTGTTTCATGACGACATCAAGGATCCATGTTTGACTGCAAAAAAGGAGCAAAATATGGGACCACTGAGTCGTGAAATGAAAGGCAGAAAGGTCCCAATGGAGGGAGGTAAAGCTGAACTGCTTGTTCTATTAACACTGTATGTGAAAGTCATTCTCATTATATAAGCTATGTCTATCTATTTGCATTACATTGGCCTTTCCCCCCTTACAAACAAATTCAAAATGTGCATAAATGAGATTTCATCATCACCCAAACACATAACCATTGCTGGTTTCTGATCCACAGGGTTGTAAAGAGGACTTAACCCAGATGCTTTCAAAGAGTATTTCAATGCCTTGTTTGCTTTTACATCATTTCAATGCTATTTGATGTACGAAACAAAAGTGACGACTGTTTTATGGTGAGCTCCAGTTTTAGGACAAAAAAAAGACAGTCTCACACGTGGATGCTTCCAAATGTGGGTGGTTGAAAAAAAGGCAATAATTCCCTGATATATGCAGAGCAGCTAACCCAAAATGGACCCACAGAATATCTGAGCTGATTGACTATCTTCATCTTGCCTTTTTTTCTTTTTTGCTTAAGGCTGTATCATTTGACTGCTTTGGTCCCATAACCCTTTCACCTTAGAGCTTAGAGCAAAGGAGAATTCTGGGAGGACTTCCAGAGAAGACAAGGATGTTTTTTATCTTTGTTTTTGCACTGAATTTTATTACAGCTGTGATGTGGTTTTGCTGAAGCACAAAGGCACAATCCAATAAAACAAAATCTCTCCCATGACAGCTTTACAAAAATTATTGGAATACAAAAAGTGGGAGGTAACAACATGAGCCAAGTGCACCAATGGCATAACATTACATCTGACTATAGGGTGTTTGCAAATTGACTATTCAGATGTTTTTTCGTGGATAGTTGATCTGCTGAAAACATCATGAATGCAAACCTTGAACACTCAGTCAGATGTGTTTACTTTTCTTTTTCGAAGATGATTTTTCTGTTTTCTGATTTTTCACTCTTTTAGTAGAGAGAAAGAAAATGAACACTGTCAACACCCACTGGAAAAGTTGCTCAGGATTTGTCAACCTTCCGTGTTACAGCACCATGCCATGTCATTGACCAAGACAAGAACCCGAGCATGCTTCTCTGAACTAGTTTGGATTGTGCTGTTAAATACACTACTTTATATCAAAGTAAACCAGGCCTCCATCACTAGGGATGGGTACCGACCGAAATCTGCAGGTACTACCGAGTACCGATTCACGTAAAATCAAACGGCGCCATGTTTAGGTACCTAAACGCATCCTTGTGACTGTGAGGGAGTGGACTGGTCCAGGTAAATAAGCCTTGTGTTTAAGATTGTATTAGCTTGGCATTTTACTGTGCGTCAGTTATCATTATCAGGTCGGGTCCTTGTACTTTGTCAAACTTGCCCTAAAGTTAAAGTGAGGGCTGCAGTTAATTTATTAAGTTGTGATTCATTTTAGTTACTGGTTTTCATGTTGAAGAAATGTTTGGAACAACTACAATGTTACAACACAAACAGCTGAATGTTGTTTTGATGTATATCTGTCAAATTTTATATATTGAAAAACAAATTTACATTGAAAAAATTTGAGATCTTAGTATTAAACCAATGAATATTTATTACCCCATAAACACACGCGAAAGTACCGAAAATTGGTACTGTTGAGTACTGATACTGATTCCCAGGTACCGGGCATCGGTATGGTATCGGTTCAAATGTGGAAGGTACACATCCCTATCCATCACTCATCTACACTTTTTCCAAACACTATATTGCTAGTCTTTTAACAATTACAAGCAAGGGTGAAAGTGAGTCAGTACAGCATGAGACTGCATAACATGATAAGGTTCTGCACTGGTATGTAGCAGCAGGAAGTACTGGGAGGTAGGGATGAGAATCAAAAACCAATTCCAGTTGAGAATCGTTAGCAGCTCCATCAAAGAATCGATATCATTAATCTTTTTGCTAATCAATTCCCTTCTCAATTCCATTCAATTGACAGGGTTCAGAAGCGTCAGAATTGTGGCTTAATTTTAATTACACCTACTGCACAACTTTAAGTGAGTGGAAACACCAGCAACTTGTAGAAGCAGTTATCTATGCTGTGATGTATGTTTGGCATTGTTGCCACTGAAAATCAGACCATTTGCCCACATGCAAAATTTGCTGGAATCAATAAGGGAATCGTTAAAGAATTGGATCGTTAACAGCATTGGTATTGATAAAATCTTATCAATTCCCATCCCTACTGGGAGCAGCTGCCATAAATAACCAGTCATCATCACTGTGAGCTTGAAAAAACACCTGCTAACTCTCTGTCGTATTCCACATCACCTAATATCCTTATATATTGCTTTCCGTAGCTCATAAACCTGCAGCTGAGGTTATCAATGGCAACTTGTCCCTTTCAGGGTTGCTGGGGGGCTGGAGCCCTTCCCAAATGACATTGGTCGAGAAGCAGGGTAAAGCTTGAACTGGTTGCGAGTCCATGCAGGGCCAGAGCGACAGACAACCATTCGCACACACTCTCTAAAGGCAAGTTAGAGTTGCAATTAGACGGTAAAGCATGTTTGTTGTCTGTGAGAGGAGGTGGGGAGAACCCATGCATTCATGGGGAGAACATGCAAACTCCACACAGAAAGGCACTGACCGACGGGGGGATTGAACCTCCTTACCTGTGAGGCACATGCACTACCTGCTGTGCCACCATGCTTCCCACTCATGAGCCTTTTATTCTGAATCAATCAATCAAACTTTATTTGTATAGCACTTTTCATACAGAACTTTGTAATACAAAGTGCTTTACATGAGAAAAAGATCAAATAAATAATAAGTGGAATAAAAAGCAGAAAATTGCATAATTGCACGAAATGAAAACATAAGACCCCCACAATCCCCCCCTCCCCCAAACCACATTCAATATACATACTCACTTACTCAAACGCACAAAGACATAAAAAGGAAATCCTGACAGAAAACAGAGTTAGAGGACTGAGGAAACACTATCTTGAATTTTAAAAAATGAGGAAACACAGGACCTAAAACTAAAACAATACTTAAAAATACTCGAAAATACTAGAGGGTAAGATAAATAACTGTGTAAATACATAAATAAATAAAATAATATAACAGCATAGAATAAAGTAGGTGCTGCTCTCAGGTCCTCAGGTAGACTGTTCCACAGACGGGGGCCATAATAACAAAAAGAAGCTTCCCCGTATGTTTTAGTTCTTACTCTGGGAACAGTTAAAAGACCTCTACCAGAGGACCTGAGGGCTCTACAGGGTTCATATGGTAAAAGCAAATCGGATAAATATGCAGGAGCAAGACCGTTAAGAGATTTAAAAACTAATAAAAGAACCTTAAAATCTATTCTAAAAGACACAGGCAGCCAATGCAGAGACTTTAAAATCGGTGAAATGTGAGCTCTCCTTCTGGTCTTTGTCAGCATACGAGCAGCTGAGTTTTGAAGGAGCTGAAGCTGTGAGATGTTCTTTGTTGGTAGACCAGAGAGGAGAGCATTACAGTAATCAATTCTACAAGTAATAAAAGCATGAATAAGGCTGCGTTTACTTGGCACCGAAAACGTTCAAATCCGATACGTTTTCCTTGTGTTTTGGCCTTGCGTTTCGATGAGAACGCGTTGCGTTTGTATCTAAAACGGAAACCGAGTGGAAAGGTTTGAATCCGCTCTCCATTCAGCTCCGTGTAAACCCGTATCAGAGCGTTTCAGGGTGAAACGCTGACATCACCGCATGCACAGTACTCTTTCACATGAAGGCTGCGCATGCATACCAGGAACAACAACAGCTTCGGCCGTCTGCTGAGTAACATGTGAGCGTCTCACCGTGCTCGGTTTGTTATCCAGACAAAACTATCCAGACAGATTTGTTGTCCAAACTGATCTGTCGTCCAGAAAAGAAACTCCTGCGTCTCTGTGCATCTATTCGCCATTGTTGTTTGTGAAAGGTTTTCTTCTTCGTTCGTGTGTTGTAGCAGCGCTGCCTCTCTGCAGACCTACAATGCCATCCACTGAACCGGCATGCATACTACAGCGGATTAACTTGTCTCCGAGTGTCGTCGCCTGAGCGCAGAAGAATTCTTAAACGCAAAGGACAAATCTTTGAATCTTTAAGTCAGGAGTGTCCGTGTAAATGCAGTCTAAGAGTCTCTGCATTGGCCTGAGAGAGAAACTGGTGCAGTCTGGAGATGTTCTTTGGATGATAAAATGATTTTTTGGTAATATCTCTGATGTACAGTTCAAAGCTGAGGTCTGAGTCAAATAAAACACCCAGATTTTTGGCCTGCTGACATGGATTAAAAGACAGAGCTTTGAGTTTGCTCTCCAGTTTCTCTCTCTGTGGACCTGTACCGATGACTAAAACCTGAGTTTTGTCCTAGTTGAGCTGAAGAAAGTTGTCTGCCATCCAAGACCCAACATCTAAAATACAGTTAAAAAGGGCATCAATGGGCCCTGTGTCATCAGGAGACACGGCGATGTAAAGCTGCATGTCATCAGCATAGCTGTGAAAGTTGATGCCGTGTCTCCTGATGACATCTCCTAAAGGTAACATGTAAAGATTAAAAAGTGTTGGACCTAAAATTGAACCCTGGGGGACGCCACAGTTAACATTGTAGAGTCCTGACTGGCATTCCCCATGTTCACATAAAATGTTCTGTCAGTAAGATATGATTTAAACCAATTAAAAACAGTGCCAGAGATTTCAATAAAACCATTGAGTCTATTTAATAGAATTTGGTGATCTACAGTATTGAATGCTGTGTTCAGGTCGAGCAGCACAAGCACAGAGGGCATTTTCTGATCCATATTTGATCTGAGATCATTCACTATTTTTACTAATGCCGTCTCTGTGCTGTGGCTGGCCCTAGAGCCAGACTGATACATTTCACCTATATTTGACATTTTCATAAAATCATTTAATTGGTTAAAAACAAGTTTTTCTAAAGTTTTCTGACGTTTGATTAGAGTTGGGTTCACCGCTGGTTTTAATCACCGCTCTTCATCAGTGAACGGCTGCAGCAAAGGAAAGCAGAGCGCTGACTTACAGAGCAAAGACAGAGAAGCAAGCTTCAGGACAACAGCTCAAATGGGATATTTTAACCAGAATTAAAAAGTTATTCAAAATATTAATGGGAATGTATCATAAACTATGATGATACGATGACTGTGAGTCTTTATTAAAAAAAACACACACACACACACACACACTTGACCAAATCTACATTTTACAAGTGTTAAACAAAATTAACACTGAACTGTTTGTAATCAGAAATATTAACTTTTCCTGATTCAATGTTTACCTAAACCATTTAATTTAAATGTTTTTATAACACAAGGTCAAGTCCTTTGATATATTTACTGTACCAAATATAAGCCAAAAACATTGGTTTTTCTCAGTTGTAGTATCAGCAAAAATGTAAAACTACTTTCATCCCTAAGTATGAGGGCCACACTATCTGAGATCAAGACTAGCCCAAGACCAGAATGCATCAACACCAAGATAAGACCAATACTTTTGGGAGTTAAAATCAAGTCAAGACCAAGACAAAGACAAGCCAAGACCAAGACAAGACCAAAACCATCAAGACCAATTTTAAAAACAATCACAAGATTTTACAGTGAAGGGGGTGTCCCTCAGTTAAAACACTGGGGAGGTTGCAGTCATCACAGGGAGAAATAATACATGAATTAAAGCTTTTTGCTGCTTTCCCAAGTGTTCCTCCTTATTCACATTAATGAATTTGAAGAACAGTATACGTGCTGGTCTTTGTCGGTCTTGACAGAAAATCCCAAGACAGGCCAATCTGAGACCCAGACAAGACCAAGACCTTCAAAATGTGGTCTTGAGACCGGTTTCAAGACCAAGACCGGTCTCAAGTAACACAACATTAAAAGCCACAGACAGAGATACTCTGTTAAACAACCCCTCCCACCTCCTGTTGTTTCTACTTATTTCTTATTACTTGCTTCTACTTATTTCTTATCTGTTATTATTGTCCCACTTTTATCCATGTTTCATTGTTATCGTTATTCATTTTTTTAAACTTGTTTCTACTTATTTTCACTGCTTATATAAGCACTGCACTTTAACGTCCTTGACCATGCTTGCCACCGACCTCTTGCTTATGTTACTGTTGTAGGTTGTCTAGTGTTTTGTTATTTATGCATATCGTGTCTTTGGCAAGTAGCACTGTTGTCTAAGACAAATTTCCTGCAAGGGACAATAAAGTCTGTCTATCTATCTATCTATCTATCTATCTATCTATCTATCTATCTATCTATCTATCTATCTATCTATCTATCTATCTATCTATCTATCTATCTGTTATCAGACTCGGAGTGGAAAGAGCACACATTTTTCCCCTTACCCATTTTGACACCCACAGTGCCACACACACAGTGAATAAGGTGCCGTTGGGTCAGTGTGTGTATGTGTGACTTGTGCTCTTTAAATATCAGAGACAAACATGCTGTGGACAGGACTCAAACTGAGCTGTCTGTCACAAATCACTCCGTCATGCTACTTCCACTTACACGTCACTGCTGGAAGTTCAATGCTGTGAGCTATCAGTGTGGTGTTGGCTTGGCCTCTTGTGTGCACAGCAACATGAGTGTTCAGATAAGTGATGACTGTGTTGCAAAAACATGTTTTGTGGCAGAAAGAACAGCAGTGACTGTGACACATTTATGACCTGGCACTACTTTCAAGTTCTAGCATGGGACCATTGTGACTAAAGTCCTGTTTCCTCACACCTGGGGTTAACTTGTATGCCTCTAGGTTGGAAGAGGTGTAAGTTTGAAAAGTCAGATTTAAACAGTATAACACATGCTGATGACATTGTAGTCAAAAATCTCAAAATAAAAAGGTACAGGACTTTTTACTGACAGATAAACAAAAGCATAAGGACTATTACAAGGCAAAAGCTGCAGATCTTTAACACCCTTAATTTGACTTAATATTGTCACATATCCTCACTCATTTTCCTATTGTAAAATGTTGCTAATTGTTCTCCTTGAAAAAAATGAATCATGACCTCCACCACATTAAAAATTAAAAATGTAAACACAGTCATGACATACTGAGGCATTTACACCCTAAATCTGACTTTTAATTTAAACATTTATTTGTTGAACCAAATTGAGATTAAGAATTGGGAGTGTTTTGGTCAAGACAGGCACATTTACCAAGTAAAAGGCTTGAATTAATTACAAACAGATCAACACACATGAAGCAATTAATTCAGAGCCACAAAGCACAAAGTCACTGGTCAGAGTGTCTCCAACTGGATGCATTTTCCTCAAATGTCTCTAATGTACTTTTAAAAAGACTGAAAGAGACCCAAGACACACATTTTCCTGGAGCAGATTCCTGTCTGCCCGAGGAGCATATCTGACATTTCTTTACCTATTTGAAGACAAACTGTTGTGGCAGAAAACAAAAGGAAGTTGACGGGAGACTTTTGCTTCCAGCACTTTTCACATGAGCTTCTTATATAAGAGGGAGCCAGGTCCAGAAAAGTCTTTTAAATCAGCATGTGCCCCATGATTTTGTCCATGGATGGCCAAAGACGGCAAACCAACTTAGAGAAAAATAAGTGTGAGATACACTATATTCCCAAAAGTATTTACTCACTCATCCAAATAATCAGAATCAGGTGTTCCAGTCACTTCCATGGCCAAAGGTGTATAAGATCAAGCACCTAGGCATGCAGACTGCTTTTACAAACATTACTGAAAGAACAGGTCGCTCTCAGGAGCTCTGTGAATTCCAGCGTGGAACAGTGATAGGATGCCACCTGAGCAACAAATCCAGTTGTGACATTTCCTCACTCCAAAATACTGTAGTCCACAGTCAACTGTCAGCTGGATTATAAGAACATGGAAGTGTTTGGGAACCACAGCAACTCAGCCACCAAGTGGTAGGCCATGTAAACTGATGGAGCAGGGTCAGTGGATGCTGAGGCGCATAGTGAGAAGAGGTCGCCAACTTTCTGCAGAGTCAATCGCTGCAGACCTCCAAACTTCATGTGGCCTTCAGATTAGCTCAAGAACAGTGCGCAGAGAGCTTCATGGATGGGTTTCCATGGCCGAGCAGCTGCATCCAAGCCATACATCACCAAGTGCAATGCAGAGCGTGGATGAAGTGGTGTAAAGCACGCCGCCACTGGACTCTAGAGCAGTGGAGACGCGTTCTCTGGAGTGACCAATCACGCTTCTCCATCTGACAATCTGATGGACCAGTCTGGGTTTGGAGGTTGCCAGGAGAACGGTTCTTGTGGGACTGCATTGTGCCAAGTGTAAAGTTTGGTGGAGGGGGGATTATGGTGTGGGGTGTTTTTCAGGAGCTGGGCTTGGCCCTTTAGTTCCAGTCAAAGGAACTCTGAATGCTTCAGCACACCAAGACATTTTGGACAATTCCATGCTCCAACTTTGTGGGAACAGTTTGGAGCTGGCCCCTTCCTCTTCCAACATGACTGTGCACCAGTGCACAAAGCAGGTCCATAAAGACATGGATGACAGAGTCTGGTGTGGATCAACTTGACTGGCCTGCAGAGTCCTGACCTCAACCCCATAGAACACCTTTGGGATGAATTTGAGCAGAGACTGAGAGCCAGGCCTTCTCGTCCAACATCAATGTGTGACCTCACAAATGCTCTTCTGGAAGAATGGTCAAAAATTCCCATAAACACACTCCTAAACCTTAAAGGACAGCCTTCCCAGAAGAGTTGAAGCTGTTATAGCTGCAAAGGGTGGACCGACGTCAAAATGAACCCTATGGATTAGGAATGGGGTGGCACTTAAGTTCATATGAGAGTCAAGGCAGGTGAGCGAATACTTTGGCACATATAGTGTATGTTCAAACATTGAAATATGTTCAAACCTCAATGTTACATGTAAGAAAAGTATCCAAAGGTTTTCCCCAATGTCTTTGCAGAGTAAGGGCTGTTCATAATAGAAAATGCTGGGACCTGCCCATCCTTGTGGCCAGTGAGTTCGCCTGTGATGACGTGATAAACAGGAAAAAATTACAACTCATACTCAAATTACATTTTGATTAGCATGGAAAAATGGAGTATCATGTATATATTGATATATATATAAATTGAGAAAAAATGTGGAAAAATGTACTCAGATTCTCAGTGGCTGGAAGTATGCTGTGACTGGCTGGTGACTGACTGAAACGTAGTTGACATTTGGCTGGGAGGTGAAAATTCAGGCAGATTAATTGAGTATAAGGCCTTCAACAAGCCATTTAAAGGGCTGTAGACTATTCCTTACAATCCAAGAAGTTGACTGGATCACTTACTCCTTTTTAAGCTGCTGTAGTTAGGGTGAGATTTTTAAAACAAGAATGAAATTAAAAACTCTTCAAATTGGTCCCTAATAAGGGACTCCACGATCTTAGAAACTGGCCTAAAATTGTCATAATGGGTGGGATCATATCCTGTTAAGCTGAGAGCAAAGAGGCCAAAGAATGATTAAAAAGATACGTTCCAGGAGTCGAAGTAATATTCAGAACTTGTTTTAAAAATATGGCTCTAAATTAATCGGTCCTGCAAGTTTTCTTGTACCTTAAGGTCAGAGGGCATTGTCCTCCTCAGTGGCATGAACTGGTTGAAAATTAAAAAGCTCAGGAGTAGCTATACTAAAGGACGTCTGGACAGAGGATTTACTCATATTATTCACTGTGTCAAAAAGGGATCAGCAGCAAGTAGATGCTGGTTAGAAAAATTGAGATGTTTCATTCAGACAGTGTTGTTATGAAAATTATATTTATCAATTTGTCATACAATCGGTTTGATAAGACTCTGTTAACAGATGGGTTAGCGCATGAAAGCAGCTTGATTAGCCAAAACTCAGACCATTTGTTGCACTATTGTTTATGTCATATTAATTACATTTATTGGAACATCTGAAGCACAGTGATTTCAAGTTATTCAAAAGCATTAGAAAGAACTGCCTGCGTATTAGTCAATGTCAATTGAGTCAAGTCAATTTACTTGGGACAAGCATCAATGCCAGACATGTTTTTAACAGTTTTCAAAAGTTTCTTTAAAAATTAACTGCATAGAAGGCAAAAGAATAAGAAACAGAAATAGCTAATTCAATCAAGACACTCCATCTATACACTCCATCTATGCAGGGCATAGAAGAAGAGAAAGACCCTCTGCTATTAAAATCACTGCTGAACCCTTTGCTGATCAGTGGAGATGTGTGACAAAATAATGTCTAAAGTTGTTCAAATATGCGCTACAGAGTAAAACTGCACGTTAGAGTTGAAAGAACCTTTTTGTCAATATGTTATTTTAATTTCTATTGTGAGGAAATGCACAGTCCTCCATCCCTTGGCCCTTACAACAGAGAGCCAATGGGAAGGGCTAATGGCTAAGGGGTACAATTGGGATTCACCATTACTGAGGTTATCGTTTCTGAAGTCTTTATCCTGGAGGAGACTCTGAGAGGCAGTGCAAATATTATAGATAAACACATAAATAACTCTCAAACCTTTCTCACTCTGATCTGCAGGAACTGTCTTTCTTGGACAGACGCTAACCCCCAATTTCCACCGGACGCGAAAGCGCCGCGCCGCGCCGCGCAGCGTCCTGCGGAGCACTTCGCTCCCATTGTAGTCTATCAGGCCCACTGATCCTGATACCGGCGCGCGCTTAGGTGCGAGAGATACGCTTCAGGTCTATTTTGCGGCCGCCTAAACCTCAGAAATTCAGAGTCATTAAGAAAGCCCCAGACAGGAAGTCAAACCGAAGTTTCAAAATAAAACACAATGCACAGACTTTGCACGTAATTTTCCTCAATTAATTGTCATTACGTCGAAACCGGAAGCACAAGCTTCAGGCCAGCTGTCGGTCAGAGGGTCCCAGAGACAACACGACACCATGGACGAAGAAAAGTGAATTGTAGAGGTACAGAAATATATAACACTGCATGCATGACACCATAGTCTTTCTACACGGATATAGGCGGACAGAAGTTGAATAATTCACGAAGCTGTGTGGTTGGGACCAGCAGAGGGTCCTCAGAGAAGTGAAGTGAGGTGTTGTTTATCGCTTTTCTCAGTCTATAACATGTTTTATGAGCGTGTGACATCGCTATTCTCATGAGAGCCGTGGCTCTCGGGGGATCAGCCCTCCCCCTCCGGATTGAGCTCATGGCGCGCGCCGCCCAGTGGGTTTTGAGATTCGAGCAAGATCGCTGGGCGCAGCGTGTGGAAATTGGGAGTAAGGCTCATCTGAGGTCTTAGTGTCATGCTGTTTGTTATTACACTACTATAATGCTGGATGAAAAAATGCAAGAGGTAAAGTGACTTCAAGCTGAGTTTTAAATCGGTCTGATTTACCGACGTTAGCCTTTAGAACACTAAATCATACCAGACTGTGGAGCAGCAGAGAGAAGAGAAATGCTTCAATATGAACACCTTCATAGAGAACTACACTGAAGAGCAATCTCTGTTTTAAGTAAACTCTTCCAAATTATGAAACATTTGAGTTCTTTAGGTGAAGCAATATACAAACCCAATTCGAATGAGGTTAGGGCATTGCTTAAGATGTAAATTTAAACAATATAATGATCTGAAAATTCTTCCTGTCCTATATTCAATTGATTTTACCACATAGAAAAGATATTCAGACTGATAACCTTTCCTCATTTTGAAAATCATATCTGCAATATGTTCCAAAAAATCTGAAACAGTGTCATGTTGGTAATCTGATTTAGATACACTTTTTGTAATGCTAGTTAAAATGGTCTTAATGACCCGATGGCAATCAATTCATAATGTGCTCTTAAAACAGAGCAAAAAATATCTGTTGTCTACAGCAGGAGTAAAACAGGGAAAACAACAACCTATAAAATATTTGGAACCCACATTTTTAACCCAATCAAATCCCGTTGCCGTTCTGCCGGCCTCCTGCGCGTACATTTGCCGGCGTGCACAGACTCTGATTCAGTACGAGTAGCCGAGCTGGAGGGATCTACGTCCACTGGAGAATGCTGACCTGTCAAGTTTTAGCTTTGAAAATAAGGGAAGCCCTCGATGAGCCGTCCCACAACCCCAACCAAGCTCCAGTGTCCCTCACATTTTAAGACTGGTGAACAAGAAATCTAAAATAAACACTTTGTTTTTCTTGGTTTGTTCCGCTGTTGGCTCTTATCTCACGACTGCTGCCACCCAGGCTACTGCAGGTGGACGTTCTCACAAGGCTTTTTCTTCTTCTTCAGTTTTACGGTGGTTGGCATCCATCATTTTGGAGCATTACTGCCCCCTTCAGGCTAGTGGCAGGGTTCAGTTTGGAGAGGCAGAGGAATGTTTTTTATTATTATATCGTCACATGGGAGATTTACAGGAGAACATTTATACGGAAGAAGTCGGCAAAGAGGGTAAAATATGTAAAATACATAAAATACGGTAGTTTCATGGCCAAAATGGGAGACTTGACAGCTTGTGCATGTGAGTGAGGGTGTCATTTTGGAGGAGGGGTGGGAGGGGCTTGGCCGAGCCCTGAGGAGATACTACATTCAAAGTCATGCTAGTTTTCAAAACTACTGACCCTAGTTTTAAATGAGCAACACAGCTACACATGTGGGTAAAACCCTTAAAACTGTCCTAAGTCCACTCTTCCCTTGGGAGAAAGCCTATGGCGCCTCAATGAAGCAAAATGAGGAACCAGTTTTCTTGGAGTGCTTTCCTTCACTTTGTGGTCTGTCTGTGAGTTCACCGCTTTTACAGATCTTTGTCCTAAGTTTTTTAAATGGTCCATTTAGGAAATAGTGTGGATATAACTACAGATGATCAAACATGAACCTAGCTGTAAAAGTGCCTTATCCAGCTTTCCAACAATATAAAATACCATACCTGTTAGTATTATTAAATGGGAGAAATAATCGACCAAAATAGTGTTTTCAATTTTTTTTCTTTGCCATCTGTCCTCTTTTAATCCCAGACAGATGTTCGAGTTTTCACCAGTCCTTCTCTCAATGGTACACTCAACTCCTCCTCAGCGTTGTTATCCACACATTTTTGCACCATCTTCTTTCTGATTTCCTTGTTGGTCTATTGCCAGGTTGGTTACTTCGCACAGATGGTAATTTCGCACAGATATATTTACTCCAGTCAAGTCTTCTCCGACCCTCCTCAGTTTGCACAGTCCTCCTCGGTTCTCACCCTTCTCCTCACTGCTTCTGAGTGTGACATCCCAGGCTCACTCCTGATTTTATTCATTTTCCCGAGCATGATCCTTTTGGACACCATGCTGAGCTTGTGAAATGGTTCCCTTTGCAGTGCAGGCGTGATGCTTTCTCTTTCTCTTTTTCAAATTTATCATGGCAGCCACTCTCAGCATATTTATCACACCTCTTGGTTCTGCAAAAACATGTCCATCCTCCTGACAGCAATGATGTTGTAGAGGCACTCGCTCAAATGGGTTCAGCTGGTAACACCCAAAGTCCATGTCAATTCTCTCGACAGACACTGCATTGCATCCCTCCATCTTGTCAGCCTTTTCGGATCACTGATTCCTTCAAGTGGAAAACAAGAAACAACTTTTTATAGCTTTAAATGTTCATGTATTTAAAGTTTTGTCAAGCTGTCTTTTTGAAACACTCTCAACAGTCATTTGCTTATCTTCTTAAAGTTTGCCTACAATACATTCACATTGCATCCTGATACTTAAAGAGCCCCCTGATAGAGGAATGGCTATTTCTACCTCAAAACTCCTTCTGTCCTCAAATTTCTGAAATTCCATATAAATCAAAGACACATTAATCTTCTCTGTTTATTTCTATTGTTTTTTTGATATTGAGGGCCCTAATTTTGTGGTGCAGCGCAGGGGGCGCAGACCCGGCGCACCCCGCGCAGTGTTAATTTCGTCCGGCGCACCACCATGCGCTGCCAATTTGACAATTTGGTAGACTGTCTGTGCAGAGATGGGTGTGAAGACGCACCAGGGGGAGGTGACGGCGCACCAGGGAGAGCTGTTGACAGATTCATGTTAGCGCAGTGACAATTTCGTGCCAAAAAACTGTGCGGAAGGTGCGCTGAAAGCTCGCCAGCTCCAACCTGGTCTATTCGTGGCGCAAGCGAAGCGCACCCTATGCAGCTGTAATTTGGTGACAGGCGCACATGTGCGCACACGTCCACAAAGCTTCAGAGGCAGGTTTCCAGAGTGTCAGGCACATTTTAATGCAATAAACAATCACAGCAATCACTATTTAATGTAACCGTCTGAACCAGCATATACATTTGTATCTATATTAATTGTCCCGTCACATCTGATGTCGGATTAAAGTCGTTTGTCATAATGGAAACTTAACCTGAGGGCAGCTGGAAGTTTGATGCACACCTTATAAGTCCACGATAAACAGCCTTAACATCTGATACTGAGTAAATATCTGGCTTCTCTCATTTCATGAAATTTAAAGAAAAGAGGGAGAAAAAAAGACGGAGAAAAAAGACAAAATAAATGTATGTCAATAAGGATTTACCATATTCCTCTGTTTTAGTCTTTTTTTTAACGTGATCTAAAAAGATGGAGTAGGCTACATTATTGCAAGGAGGATGAGGCGGAGACACCGGGAGAGTATACAGTATATCACAAAAGGCTCTGCTATTTGGCGATGACAAACCAGGAATGCAGGTGGATCATTAGCATTATGAATGGATAAGCCAGCTGCTGTGTAACTGTCTCTTAATTTTGTACTCCTATTAATGACAAAGGAACAGATTACATCTGTCCCGGGAGCTGGCCCACACGATGACGCGCTTCGTGGCCTCCGATGCACACAAACGAACAAAAAATGGACAAATGTTGGCAAAAACACAACCTCCTTGGTTGAGGTAATAATGTTGATCAATCTCCCCTCACATTTCATTGCAATACTATACAATACAATACAATAAAATGCACAGTTACATAATTTGGCTTCCGTGGCACAGTGCTATTTGTTCATAATCAAATGGATATAGGTATGAGGCAAGGTTACACAGCATTGTGTTCTTGGGCAAGACACTTTACCCCAAGTTGCTCCAACTGCTGGGTGTAAATGGGCATGAATCTTAAATAGAAAGCACTGATCCATCTGAATGAATGTGGGAGTGAATAGGTATGAACAAGGAGGTGGGACTTGTGGTGTATGGCTACTTTGTTTAGTCAAAGTATGAGAAAAGTGAGAATAATGCTCAAGTCCATGTACCATTTATGTTAATGATAAGTAATCAAGCAGTTTTTACTTTAATTTTTAAAGTTTCTGTCAAAACCAGAAAACTAAAATTGCTCCAAGAGCCTAAACCATCCCCAAGACATTTCTGACATAGTTAGCTGAGTTATCGTGAGTTATAAGCTGACAGACAGACAAAAGCTGGCCATAACATATTCCCCTCTGTACAGATAAAAACATATGTTTTGCATAATCTTTGGAAACAAAGGACAAGTAAATTGGTCAAAATTATATCACGTCCCTTGAGTGCAGAGAGGCCTTGGTTTGATAACTCTAAGTCCACCATCTAACTCGTAGCATCAGACAGCATTAATCCAGCCTTAGCTCCACTCAGGGTTTTCTGAATGAGATGTGACTTTATCGAGGAGGTGTAGTTTGTTTAATCCTTATCAGTTAATGCATTCTAAAAAATGTCTCATAAAAAAGAATATTGAAAAAAACCTTGTTTAAAGACACTATGGTCAGGTGAATCTGTCAGCCTCTTTCTGACCTATGGAACTGTGCTTGTGTCAGATTAGGCCAACAGCATCATTGAGACCCCTTTAATGTCACAGGCTGTTGCACTTCATCAGCACTTATAAACCCCTTGTCCAATCAAATTACTGTGGCAGAAACACTGATGTGCAATATTATATAATTGGGGGGAGCACCAGCTGCACCATAGATGACTCCTCTGGTCACAAAATATCCCCTGTAGTGCTGTTGTCCCCTGTCGGGGTTTATTGGCTCTCTAGCTGCAGACAATCAACCTCAACACATGGGAAACTCTGGCAAGGTCACTCTTTGTTTAATCCACCTTTGCAGGAGCACATTAAGTCCAACAACAGAATAAGCTCAGGTATGACAGGAGGAATATTAATGAAAATAGAAGCTTCCTGTTTGCTGAGAGGAGATGGCTTCTTCAGGTATAGTATCCATCTGATATTTCCGTTGGCCTTTTGGAAATTCAAAGAATAAGATCGGGTTAAAGTGAGGACAGGATCTTACAGACAGTAACAACCTTTGGTGTTGAAGTATGAAGCCAGTGCAGAGGAGTCAAAACTGCAATCTCTGAAATAGAGCTGTCACTTTATATTGGATATTTGAATAACCGATCAAATATGGGGATAAATATCCATCACCAAATAGTCAATAAATACCCGAATGTAAAATATTGAGTGTAGCGGCACATCAGGGCGCCTGGAGCAGTGGGCTGTTCTGTCCAACAGAGGGCGCTCTGAGTGCAGCTTGCCCTCAGTCACATCCACTGCTCTCTTGACCTCAGTAAACAAAGAGTTTCCACTCCAAGCGGACATTAACAGCTCCGAATCATCTGAGAAGAGCTGTGTGAAAGTAGTCTTGGTTCTACTCCGTTGATGGCAAACTTAAAAATCAAAGACCAGGCTATGTATTATGGGAAATGCAGTTTAGTCACTCATCCTCCAATTATTTGCGGGCTCAGCCGTCGGCTTTCCATCCAAGTTATATGTCGAGAGTTTAACTCCGTGTGACTGTGTTCTTTTCGGCATGGTCTTTACTAAAAGGGTGGATAAGAGAGTCTCTGTCCCTTACTTGGGGGGGGGGATGATCAAATATTTTAGATTATGTGGGTACATGTCCAAAAACTGTTCGACTTTGATTTTTTCGGAAAAGTGACAGCCTTACTCTGAAAGTTCACTTGAGGTGGTCCACCTAACACACATGCACAGTATATGCAAATATCTCAGTTTTAAACACACACGTTTACACGGTGCACAGTAGCGCAGCAGGTAATGCACGTGCCTCACTGCAAGAAGGTACCTGGTTTGATTCCTGGGTCAAACAGGGGCCTTTCTGTGTGAAGTTTGCATGTTCTTCCTGTGCATGCATGAGCTCCCTACAGGCACTCCGGCCTCCTCCCCCAGACCAAAAACATGCTCATTAGGTTAATTGATGACTCACAATTGCCTTTGGGCATGAATGTAAGCATGAATAATTGTCTGTCTCTCTATGTTGCTCTGCGATTGACTGCCGACTGGTACCAGTTCAGGGTGTACCCCGCCACTCGACCACTGACAGCCGAAACCGCCATGCAATACCAGTAACAAGAAAAAATATTAATATTCGATACCTGTTTGAGCACCATGGTGAAATAATTAAATCAATAAAAAGATTACAAACTAGTCCTTGATTAGAGATTTTAGGAACAACCCACAGAAAAGAAAACCAAAAAACATTGTTTGTTTGATCTCATTGTACTTTCTGTGAAGTTTTTGACAAGTGAAAACTTATGAACAAAAGTATTTATTTAAAGAAAATAGCAATTGTCCAGAACCCATAATGTCTGTCACTTCAGGCTTTGCTATACGAGTTAATTAAACCACTCTTTAGCTCAATCTCCTCACAGACAGAACGGCCATGTTTAGGTGGGACTTCAGAATGCCTGACCAAGAGCAACTCTGAATTTCCAAAACTGTAAATCCTCAATAAAAAACGACAGGCATATGAAAAGATTTGCCTCAGTCACATGGAGAGCAGATAGATACATTAAATATTACCTTTGAAGCTGTTTTGAACCAGGCTTTATATTTGTGTATGAAGGTGTCAGCTTATTAGAGTGAGCCCCAAGTGTACATACATGTTACTTTAGCTTTTGGCACCGGCAGAGGTTGCCGCCTGGTTGTTCCTTAGCTTGTGCGTCACTGGAGAGGCTGTCAGAAGGTCAGAAGAGGGGAGCAGAACATGATGTATTCTCCTGAGAAAGCCTCTCGCACTGACAGTAAGGAGGTCAAAGCAGTGGAGGAGTCTGAAATACTACAAGTTCAGAGTCCTCAGTTTTAAAATAAGTTGATAGAATTCATTCAGCATATTTGTAAATTATTTTAAGCTTATTCAATCATCTTTTAAGTGATTAATATTGCTGTTATTCAAAATAAAGTAAAAAAAAAAAAATCAGATTTGATCATAACATGTGCATCTAATACTTTAATGAATAGTTTTTGGAAATGTATATAATTGATGACATGGCTTGATAAAGGTTTTAAGTCTGATTACTGTAATAATAGTGATTAATTACTTTGGTCTATTTGTAGCGACAGAAGTATCCAAACAGTCAACTGCAAACTCAGAGACCTGCTTCAGTCAGTTAGGAGAAGTGCATGCAATTTTGTTACAATCTCCTTTTTAGAGTGTCATGTATGATTAAAAATGCCATGGAGGAAAAAAATAAACAAATCTAAGAATAAGAGGATTTCTGTGTCAACAATGTCAAACACAGAACCCTGATGTTTAGATGTTTAATGCCTCAACACATTACTGGTGTTTTTAACATTGTCTGTAACTTTTAACTGAGCTGGTGATGTCATTTTGTTAACTCGAAACCACATTTTAATCTACTTTCATCTCTTTTCATCACTTTTTACTGACTCCTTTATTGACTTAGTTTCATATGCTGGATGTCTCATGCTCGAAGTGATAGCCGTGCTTTACAAAAGTTTGAAATGTTTCTTCCCTGGAACCAGCTCCCTTTCCCCACCCTTTGTAGAATGTTAGACAGCAAAACATATTATCATTACCCAGAGTGGGAAGAGGATTATTTTTCTGTTTATTCAAATTCAAAGGCTGCTTCATCTGAAACTCGAGCATAACCTTGCAGGGGAAGGACAGTTTCAAACAGCAGTTAAAGAAAGTGTGTACAAATGAGACAAGATGGACTCCTCAGCCAAAAACAACTCCATGAACTCAGAAAGTCAAAGAGTCGGGGGGCCAATTAACAGCGCTGCAGACAATTTTCACTGGGCCAAACACCAAGTATGAGGCTGTGACAAGGGCAGACTGTTGCTTCACTCCCACACCTGCAAAGAAGTCGTTCAGGGGCAGCAAAGTTAGGGAGGAAGAGTCTGACGAGGCTGCTGACAAACTTTTCTGTGACATCAAGGACAGTCTGAAGATTGCTGCCATTAGAGATTTCAAGTTCATTCATAATTAAAGAAAAGGGTAGGGGTGAGTGCTGCACTGGGTCAAAAACATGTGAAACAGAAGTAAGCTCGGGTGCTCTTCAAGGATCCAAGGACAGCAAAACTTTTAGAGAACAAACATCATCCGAGGCACTCCGATGTAATTAAAATCCTTTATTATGTCTGGGACATGTCAACGCGTTTCGACTTCTCAGAGTCTTCATCAGGACATGATTAACAACACGAAACAGGTGTTTAAATTACCTAGGAAGTGTCATGTGATTTTGTCACGGGACGCCATCACATGACATCAGACTTTAAAAAAGACATATAGAGATCAAACATACAAGGAAAACATACAAGATGCCTGGTTGCACAATCATAAACAAGCTACACCAAACAATAATCAGCAATAATTCATTAGACCAAATTCAATATGAGAAATTCATTATGAAAAAAATCATTTATAAAAAAAGAAAAAAAAATCGATTTCTTCATTTAGGCCTGGAAGGGGGGTGGCTTATAGAGTATAAATCCAAAATGTTTCACGTTGTAAGAGACGTTAAGGTTTGTCCCCACCCCTTAAAGATATAGGAATTACTTCAATAGCCATGATTTTGAAAGGCCTAAATGAAAAATACACTTTTCTCCTTATTTATAAATGATTTTTTCATAATGCACTTTGTCTTATGAATTTTTGCTGACTATCGTCCGGTGCAGCTTGTCTATGATTGTACAACCAGGCATGTTTTTTCCTTATAT
The DNA here is from genome assembly GCA_036419115.1 of Scarus forsteni. Taxonomy (NCBI): domain Eukaryota; kingdom Metazoa; phylum Chordata; class Actinopteri; order Labriformes; family Labridae; genus Scarus; species Scarus forsteni. The sequence goes on along the minus strand of JAZDUH010000245.1, from coordinate 7,366,350 downwards.
GTTTTATGTGTGTATGTCTTTTTCAGGGTCTGATGTCATGTGATGGCGTCCTGTAACAAAATCACATGACACTTTCTAGGTAATTCAAACAATCCAAATTCTCTCAATCATGGTTATTGAAGTAATTCCTAGATCTTTAAGGGGTGGGGACAAACCTTAACGTCTCTTACAACGTGAAACATTTTGGATTTATACTCTATAAGCCACCCCCCTTCCAGGCTTAAATGAAGAAATCGATTTTTTTTCTCCTTTTTTATAAATGATTTTTTTCATAATGAATTTCTCATATTGAATTTGGTCTAATGAATTATTGCTTGTTTATGATTGTGCAACCAGGCATCTTGTATGTTTTCCTTGTATGTTTGATCTCTATATGTCTTTTTTAAGGTCTGATGTCATGTGATGGCGTCCCGTGACAAAATCACATGACACTTTCTAGGTAATTTAAACACCTGTTTCGTGTTGTTAATCATGTCCTGATGAAGACTCTGAGAAGTCGAAACGCGTTGACATGTCCCTGACATAATAAAGGATTTTAATTACATCGGAGTGCCTCGGATGATGTTTGTTCTTCATAATTACTTTTTCATGATGATGCAGAGAAGTAGCTGTGGATGTGGTGAAGTTAATCAAAAAGGAATCTGAAGCATGTGAATATTTCCAGTAGTAATAAAGTTTTTTTTGCAACAGGAGTGCGAAGGAGTGGAAGTAAAGGACACATAAGAGGCAAAGATATTTTCAATGCCTTTAGAATAAACTCAGAAGAGGCAAACAGTCTTTTATTAAGCTCCATTTTACTTTTGTATATCAGCTGACTGAGCTGCAGCGATGAAGAGCCGTCAACATGTTTACTGTGCTGCGCAAACAAAGTGAATCTTTCCCAGACATTTGTAATTATCACTGTTTAATCCACCTTCAATCACCATGCAAAAGTCAAAAGAGGAGATGGATGTTGCGACGAGAAGTGTGTGTTCAGATCATGCAGCGATCTTCAGAGGAGATTAATCTAAGCCCGGAGCACACAGACCTGCAGCTGCACACAGATGTGGCTCATGGGTGCACGTGTTTCTCAAATATAAATGCACATCTAAATGGTGTACTGCTGACTGGTTTTGTGTTAAAAAAAAAAAAACCTGTAGAGAAATATAAAACATGAGTGACACAAGGTCCTAGTATGAGCAGAGAAATAACTTCAAATTGGATTTTCAGGTGGTAAGTGGCTAATGTTAGCAGATTAAAGCCCGGGCCTGTGATGAGCATGGTTAGAACCAGGTCTGCAAATAGTCACACTCACACCACTAAGCACAAAAATGTTCTTTTTGAAAGCAAGCTATAGAACAGGCTAAACATTAATATTATATCATGCTTCTTTCAGCTACTCCTTTTACCTAAATCTGATCTAATTATTGATATTAAATGCGAATTAATTTTTAAGATTTTAACCCTTTAAATGTCAGGGGTTTGTCAAAAAACAACAACAGAAAAACAGTATTTTCAATATTCCACATTCAAAGTAATTTAGCTTTGTATCATTACAGCTTGGGATATTACAGTGATTAGCAGCAACACAGATTCATATATGCATCATTATTTTCTTGTTTGTGTCAAACTTACATTCTTACAGCAAAGTACAACAGTTTGCTTTTCATAAAATAGCAAAAAAATAAAAATAAAAAAACACTGATGTTATTTCCAACTGTCTTTAGTTTGATTTTTCAACCAACTTTGATGTCCTTATCAGGCACATCAAATACTCATGACATTTCTAGAGAATTTGATGTGTCCTGGTAAATCCACTTAACCGTAAAATCAGCTGATTTACAACAAGATTTTCTAAAACTTCAAATTTTAAGGGTGCTTCATGAAACACTGAAGTTGTATATGCCATATGAGTTGTTAAAAATTCAAGTCATGTTCAGGGAAGCTTAAAATGTCCAAACCTCCACCAAAATGTGTCTGATATTCTTAGCCAAGTTATCAAACATGAGAAAAGCTGCCTATTGCACAAAGTTAAAAGATGTTTAATCAATTCATCTATTTTCATACTTCCAACCAAATTCGTATTACTCTTTTCATGGCCATATCCAACATTGCCTGACGTTTTCATAAAAATCTGTTGAGAACTTTTTAAATGAGCTTACTTATGGACATAAGCACTTAACAATGCCAAACATGTATTTGCAAAAAACAAACATGAAAACATATCCTCCTTTGGCAGAAGTAACAAAGAGAAACTTATTGCTGAACAGGAGACAGAAATATTGAAAACCCTCACATATAAAACTCAGTAATAAGGCAGTAATGTGTAAGAAATGCCAGAAGTCTTGATGTCTTGGCTGTAGTCCTTGATGTGGCTAACCTGGTTTGTAAAGTGGCCTATGGCTCCTTTTTCCCCACATCATTTCGCACACTCTCTCTCCAGCTTTCAACTCTATCCACTGTCCTGTCACTCAAATATAAATCGATTTATAGCAGACATAAAAATCATCCTGCTCTACAAAGATGCGACACTTAGTTCCTGTGTTCAATGTTAATCATTTTAATGGTACCAATGCTTTACAAGAACAGAGTGGCCATTGGTGGAATTTGCTTAAAAACTTAAAAAATTTAGCTGACAAAGCTGAGGAATGTTTTTGGAGAGTCAAACTTGCAGAGCTGGCTAAGCTAGAGGACTCCCAGAGGCTTTTGCATTTATTTTTTCTCACAGCTCTGGTCACTGATCCTAATTCAGGGCTCTAGGGTAAGGACAAAGAGGAAATCAAAAAGACCAGCTCAGTGGGCACATTTAAATGCAATCCACTACTGCTGTCAAGTCAGCAGCAACCCACAGAGTTTTCTTCATGAGCAGGCAGAACAGCAATGCCAGAGCAAAGACGCCACACTGCTTGAAATTGCATGTTGTGATGAGCAAGTTCAAAGCACCCTGTTAGGATATGAAGCATTTTACCAAAATGCATCAAATGAGATGTTTGTCAGCCAAGTGTGCTTTCCATTTAGTGCAAGTGCTGCTTCCAGGGTAGTGTCGGTTCTCTTCTTGATAGCTCTGCTGCTGAAAATAAGATTCTGTCGCACATTATGATCAATTCCAGGGTTACACATGACATCAATGCAGGACATTGAATATACTTTGAGAATATAAAAACACCCACACTTCACAAAATATGTCTGGCTTTTTTGAATCAGCCTTTTTGTGTGAAGTGTTTTTCTTACATGAAATTTATAAAGACCATGTGCAGATTCTTGATGGCTGATGACTAAATGGTCTTCCTTCAGCTTGTAACCAGCTCTAATATCTACAAACTCTATTTCCTATGAAGTTGGAGCATTGTGTGAAATCTAAAGGAAAGCGTACTATAATTTGCATATCCTTTTCAATCTATATTCAACTGAATATAAAACAAAGACAAGATATTCAATATTAAAACTAATAAAGTGTCTTGTGTATTTTGCAAATATTCACTCATTACCTCCGCCAAGGAGGTTATGTTTTCAGGAGAGTTTGTCTGTCTGTCTGTCCGTCCGTCCGTCTGTCCGTCTGCAAACAAAATAACTCAAAAAGTAATGGATAGATTTTGATGAAATTTTCAGGAAATGTTCAGCATGGGAAAAGGAAGAAATGATTCCATATTGGTGTTGATCCGGATCAGTGTCTGGCCGCCATGGCGAAAGATGTGATTTTCATCAATAACTACTGAACTAAAATAGATATCACTAGAAAAGCACTTGGAGAGCGCAGACCTCCGCCAGCGCCACAGTCCTCACCCATAAAAAATCACAATATGGGTGAGGACTGTGGCGCTGACAGAAGTCTGCGCCCTCCAAGTTCTTTTCCAGTTTTTTATTTGAGACTTGCAATGCACTCCGGGAAACGAGCAGCAAAAGGCTGGGGGAGTTGGGGAATGTTCAAAAGCATCTGTTTGGAACATTCCACAGGTGATCAGGTTAATTGGAAACAGGCAAGTGTCGTGACTGGATATAAAAGGAGCATCCTTGGAAGGCTCAGTTATTAACAAGCAAGGATGAGGCAACATTCACCACTTTGTGAACAACTTTGTGAGCAAATAGTCTGAAAGTTTAAGAACAATTTTTTCAACTTATGATTGCACTGAATTAAGGGATTTCATCATCTACAGTCCAACAGATTCAGAGAATCTGGAGAAATCTCTGCACAAAAGCAGTAAAGTTTAAACCACCAATGATCCTTCAAGCAGCACAGCATCCCTCAGCATCTTTTTGAGCAGAAAGAGGTGGGAGCTATGACCGAGCTCAAGTCTGTTTATCATTTATTTACAGGTACAAACACAGCGGAGCAAATATGAAGCAAAAAGACAACGATACATAACATGTGTTTGTACTTACAAGTGAAATACAGCAATTTACGCTTGTGCATTGAACTGAGGACCTCATACATGGTTCAATGTTTATATATTGAACTTCAACTATAACTTAAACTGAGGGGGAAGAAAATTTATCTCAGGGGGCTAAGCCTGAAGAGCCCCCTTGTGGTGCTGGGCTTGGAACACAGACAAGTGAGGCAACGTTGTTCTGAATGTCTGATTTAACATCAGACTTATGATTGCTGTTGCTGATATAGATTGACATTTTTGTCTCTTCTAAAACTTCAATTTTCCAGGACCCTCCACCTCTTTCTTTTCTTTCCTGGCTGTTCTACACTAATCACACTCTGGAACGTAATGAATTAGTCTAGCAGATGAAAAGAAACTGAAATGTACAAGCTTACCACAAAAATGAGCAATTTAATTGAATATCACAATCTTAAATGGGGAGCGTGGTAAAACTTGGTCTAAGTGAGGAAGACGGCCTCGAGACGTCTGAGTTTGTTTGAACAATGTTTGTTTTTTTGTTTCTTATGCAGCACATTCCTGCTACCTTTTAGTGAAAATGCCTGGCTGAGACATTTCTGAAGACTCAAGGCGCTTCATCTTTCAAACCTTTTCTGAAAAATGCCTCCTTTTTCAACAAAAATAAGGATAAACATTCTTAAAAATCCAAACATTTAGTTAAATCAATTTTGCTTAAATTTCTAAACAAGTCTTAAGGCTACTGAATCAACACTTTTTTAGAAAGATTAGTCAAAGTGAGCGAGTGAGTAGAGAAAAAGTGTCCCTGTCTGTTTGGCTGCATGTGTCAGTGTAGACAGTCATTATTTCCACAGCCACTGTGTACAGTAACAAGGAGAGTCTGAGATGCCATGACGCTGCAGCTGATGCCCGATCTATACTTTCAAACTTTCATCTGACATCCAAACCTTAACTTCTCAGAGTGTGAGAGACAAGCCAGGAGTAGGTGGCTGGAGGAGGTGTCTATTATTTCTATTTTAATCCTCCTGTGTCCTTTAGTGAGCCAGACCACAGCTAGAGAAATTGTCATTTACTCTTCATATCCTAAAGGTATTCTTATGGTCTGCCCTGTTATCACGTCGTAGTAAAGATTCTTTAGTTTAAAGAGTGGGTGTTTTCACTGCACCCCAGAGAACTTAAAAGTAGGAAAGTGAAGAGTAAAAGGCTTAAGTGGAGGGCAGAGGTCAAAGCACAGAGTGACACACCAAAGGAACTGCAGCATTTTAAAGTGGAAAAAGTGCTCATTTAAAGTTACCTACTACATCACTATTCAGCCCTGGTGAGCTCATGACAGTTAAAAATATCAAATAATTTCATGTATTGATTTTCATTCACATTTTCTATATAATAATGGCAGGAAAAAATGGATGGATGCAGCATAAACACAAAGTTTACCAAATAGTGCATTAATCGATTGATTTGACTTCAGTGAACTGCACTGCCTCAAACAGCCACCAAAGAGTGTGGATATAACATGAAAAGAATGAGAAAGTCTCTTTTACGTAACCATGCCTCAAAAAACAAAAGCACATTTTTGCTTGCTTGTATTTCTCATGGTAATTTAATCCTCTAGAGGCCCATGTCCCACGTGTAATTTTAACAAGGAACAAAGACATAAAAGCTCTATGATCTCCACTGCAGTTCATCTGGGCCAGTTTCAGATGATTGATGAATGCTGAGTGTAGCCCTGAAGCCCTGAAGGCCTTGATTTGCCCTCAGATAGAAATCTGTTAGATCTGGTTTGGAGCCCAACAAAATCAGTGTTATTTTTTTCAAAATTCTGTGTTAGGTTTTCCTATATTTAATTTTCCACCCTCATTTAAAGCTGTGGTCTACGATTTGAAACCGCAGCCTGCCCCCCCTTCCCTCACCTCTCCCCTCCGTGTTCCAAGATCCCGCCCCCAGCTCGTGTCGCCTCGCCTCTTAACAAGCCCCCTCGGACAGAGCTACGAGCGACTAGCATAATATATCAGCAGCAAACTCAATCAAAAACAGCTCAGCTCAACTGAAAGTATCAAACACGACAGACATCTCACTTATAACACACAGCAGTAGCCATTTCAATTGGACCGGCGGCAATGCAGGTCTGGCGCCGCCAGAGCGGAGCCGAGTGTGGGGGAGGATTTATCTTTCTCGGCCTGTCCTTCCCAGCTCAGCTTACAATGCTAACGATTAGCGGCTAACAGGCTAACCCACTCCGCTACAAGTCATTAGCCAGGACAGGCAGACTTACCAGAGTTATTCAGCAGACATCTCCCACTGTAGTAAAGCCATTACCTGATCAACCAGGGGCGAAACGGCCGATGCTGAAGGTCTGACGGCTGACTGAGGCCGTTCTTTAGCCGTTAGCCCGCTAACAGGCCTCAACCCACGGACAGAGCTCCGTTGGGCCCTGCGGGAGAGGGAAGCGGCTTCCCGATTTCGGCGCTTGGCTTTTCAGGCTAGTTCAGTAGCTAACGCTGCTAGCTGCTCACCGGAGGTAGAGGGGAGGAGGCGGGACCATGGGCATGACGCTGTGTAGTGAGGGAGACAGGGGATTGGATGGACTCACCGACCAACTCACGGACCAATTGAACCTTACAGGCTTCTAGGTTTGATATGCAGCTTTTCAGCGGATATACTGAATGGATTTTTTTTCGTTCTTTTTGGTCTTTATACTGTGTAGATAGGACCATAGGACCATAACAGCCTTATAAACGGTGTTATTAAGATGTACAAAGCTTCCAAATCGTCGACCATAGCTTTAACTGTGTCACTCTTAAATGTTGTTTTTATTTATTTTAATTGAGATTTTAATGCACTGTGCTTTTATTATGTATTTTGTAAAGGTTCCTTGGGTGCTAAGAAAGGCACTTTTAAATAAAATGTATTATTATTAATATTATATTGAGTTTTTTTCCATTTTAATTTCCTTGAGAATTTGTTATTTTAGTATTTAACGCAAATGTAGCCCCAAGACACAGTATACAGTAATGACATATAATCACTCACTCAACAGTATCTTGACAAAATTTGCATAACATTTTATATGCTGACACACAATAATTGATGAGAAACTGCTCTGCCCTGAACTTTGGAGTTAGGCCGGAGTTTTGTCGCTTCTTTGCCCCAACTAACGCACTGCTTAGGGTTGCTCGTGTCGCTAGCATCACACCACTCATTGCCCCTTGATGCCAGCGATCACTGAAGATGAATGGCAGCTTGACGTAGAGGATGCTCAGGTCAGTTTTGGTGTCAACGCAGGGTCAACCGTTGTCTCAGACGGCCGCTGTGACATGTTGATATCATTAATGAGGGGGGAGGAGGGGGAGAGGAAGTAAAGCGTGCATTGTCCGCAGTGTCAGTCCTCCTAAGAACATTTTCTTTTTTTTTTTTTTAAATGTATTTTTTGGGCATTTTGTGCCTTTATTGATAGGAGAGAGACAGTGGATAGGCTTGTGAAAGGGGGAGAGAGAGTAGGGAAAGACACTCGGCAAACTGGTCACAGGCGGGATTTGAACCTGGACTGGCAGAAGCATGTACATGGGGTGCCTGGTTGCTTACCACTCCGCCAAACCAGCACCCCCCCCCCCCCCCCCCCCCCCCATTCATTGGCTAGGTAAGACAAGAGTAAGAACCACCTTTTATTTTCACCAGCGTTGCATTCACACACTCCTCAGCAAATCACCTGAAGTCTCATTTAAAGGGGATTTCTGAATCCTAATCCTGATCTGTCTCTCGCATTTGCCAGCAACCTAGCTCTGCGCTGGTTTGCTGGTAACGTGTGGCACGTCTATTCTCAGCTGGAGCCTCTTGAAGCCTGCATTAATCTCTGTCAAGCAAAATAGGAAAACAAGCACTTAAGGTCTTTGGATATTTACATAATACAACACTTGGTGGAAATTATTTCAGTTCAGACAGCAAATCAGTGCCAAGACAGCAGCTTAACCATTTGCCTATACGTTGTTCCTCCTGTCATCTTGTGATCTCTGTAAACGATGAATAAAATGATTACGAACAAACTCTGTGAGAGTGAAACCCCTCAGGTCACAATCACACCACTCCTGGCTCAGACTCTCCGTCCACACATCCATCAGTACAGAGGTAGCAGCCACTACCATTGTTAATCTTCTTTTTCTCCATATTATTTTTCATAATTTCTTCGGCTCTGATTGCACAACTTCAAAACTTATACACACGCTGACATGTATATATCCATGTGCAGAAGAAGATAGTAGCATCCTCTCACGCCCATCACTTCAGGCCTACAGACGATCCATTCTGAAATCTGATGGCCGTGACATCTTAAAAAAATCAGAATGGAACATCAGGACCTGCGGTGTGAATGGATCCATAGCCTTCTTGTGATCCTGTAACCTCATGCTTCAAGCTGCTAGCATTGTTCAGCTACACAGGGCTTTTGAATACACTTCCGGTGCCCAAGGACGCTCGCTGGCAATAAATGCAAAGACATAACATAAACAGAATATTTCACAGGTCTATGATGTTGAAATTGTAAGTTATTAAGGCAAACTCACTTATTAGTATTTTTGCACTACTGTTTGGGTATTCAAATAAACAAGCAACCTACATATGTGAATTGAGCCAACCTAGCCCTTAGCTGGTGGTCTAAAAACATGAAATCTAGTCTGTTCAGAATCAGAGTTTATCGTTATATAATAATACTTTCCCCTCACCAGATATCTCCACTGTAGGGATGTAACGATATGAAAATTTCATATCATGGTTATTGTGACCAAAATTATCATGGTTATCATTATTATCGTGGTATTGTTGCAGTTTGCTCAAAATGTTCAAAAGTACTTTTACACAGAATTGAAATCATTTAACCCCTTTGATATTATAATCACAACAGTTTGTATTTTTGTCAATAAATGCCCTTTGAGTACATTTTTTACCCTTTCATGAGAAATAAAAGTAAACAAGTCTAACAAGTATTTTTCATTTTTATGTAATAAATGCTTAAACTGTGTGTAATTACAAGAAAAGAATAAGCAGATATGAACTTTAAACAGGATTCTCTTCATAAACAATTTTAAATGAACATGTTCAAAGTTTTGAGACATCCCAAAAAAAATAAGCTATTTTGTATACACTCACACACTTTAGTTTGCCTACAGCATTTGTGTCCATGTTACAGCTCCTTATATTTTTTATTTTTTGTTTTACTGATGATAGTCCCTGAAGCACTTGGCCCCCTTCGTGACTCTCCTCTGATCTACCCTCTCCCTGACAGATCTCCTCGACATGTCCTTTAATACTTACAAATTACGATTAATTAAATCCATAAAACACAAACTTTGACGGAAAAAGACAATCTACTACGAAATACAGCGAATACTCGGCAAAAGAACGGCAAGAACACATTCCAGAATGATTCTAATGCTGTTAATTATAAGATTTATACATTTTTTAGACAGAAAATACTGATAACCACCTGTTATTCACTTAGGTATGGCTCACTGAATCCTCTCTCGCTCTCTTTGTACCTCTACGGCTTGGTCAGTTCATTTACTCGATAAGTTACGGGTTGTTTTAACCACTCAAGTCCTTTTCTTTCGCCGCAGCTTCGTGTTAAAACAGGGTGACTGTCTTCTATCAGTTTCTCCTCGGCATCCTTGTAAAATCCAAAATTCAACCAGACTTCAGAGTCTGTTTTGAGAGGAAAGGTCTCCACTGTGTCTCTAACTTTCGCTCTCAGACTGAGGCCAAACAATGCAAACTGTGCATGCGCGCAGCTTAATCGAGGACAGATACATAGTTCAGGCCTTAACAGTCAAAGAGCAGCATCACCGTGCATTACTGAGGCAGTGTGGTTATCAAACATGGTATAACGGTAATTTTAATAGGACACGGTAATGATTACCGTGGGAAATTTTACCGGAAACCGTTACATCCCTAACTCCACTGATAGACTTCCACCAACAACCATAGAAGCTTATATCTGAACTCATTTCATACTCAACGCATACTCACAGGAAGAGAGGGGCTGGTTGAGGAAGAGCCCCCCTGAGGAAGAGCTATATATACAGCTCTGGAAAAAATTAAGAGACCACTGCAAAATTATCAGTTTTTCTTATTTCACTATTTATAGGCATGTGTTTGAGTAAAAAAAACATATTTGATTCATTCTTTACATTACTGACAGCATTTCTCCAAAATTCCAAATTAGAGTATTGTCATTTTTAGCATTTATATATAGAAAATGACAAATGGTCAAAATAACAAAAAGGATGCTGTGTGTTTCAGACCTCAAATAACGCAAAGAAACCAAGTTCATACTTACTTTGAAACACCCAAATACTAATGTTTAACCTTAGGAAGAGTTTAGAATTCAATATTTGGTGGAATAACCCTGATTTTTAATCACAGCCTTCATGCGTCTTGGCATGCTCTCCACCAGTCTTTCACATTGCTGTTGGGTGAACTTATGCCACTCCTGATGCAAAAATTCAAGCAACTCAGCTCTGTTTGATGGCTTGTAACCATCCATCTTCCTCTTGATCACATTCCAGATGTTTTCAATAGGATTCAGGTCTGGAGATTGTGCTGGCCATGACAGGGTCTTGATCTGGTTGTCCTTCATCCACATCTCGATGGACCTAGCTGTGTGGCATGGTGCATTGTCCTGTTGGAAAAAACAGTCCTCAGAGTTGGTGAACATCATTAGAGCAGAAGGAAGCAAGTTTTCTTCAAGGATGACCTTGTACGTGGCTTGATTCATGCGTCCTTCGCAAAGACGAATCTGCCCGATTCCAGCCTTGCTGAAGCACCCCCAGATCATCACAGATCTTCCACCAAATTTCACAGTGGGTGTGAGACACTGGGGCTTGTAGGCCTCTCCGGGTCTTCGTCCAACCATTAGATGACCAGGTGTTGGAAAAAGTTGAAAATTGGACTCATCAGAGAAGATGACTTTACTCCAGTCCTCTACGGTCCAATCCTTATGGTCCTTTGCAAACCTCAACCTGGCTCTTCTTTGCTTCTCATTGATGAGGGGTTTCTTTCTTGCTTTACATGACTTGAGCCCTGCCTCTAGGAGCCTGTTTTGAGCTGTTCTTGCTGTGCTCTTCACCCCAGATCACATTTGCCATTCTTTTTGTAAGTCATTTGATGTCATCCTACAGTTTCTGAGTGACATTCGAATGGGTTGACGGTCATCCCGGTCAGTGGAGAGTCGTTTTTGCCCTCTACCAGCCTGTAGCTTTGTTGTCCCCAGTGTCTGCTGCTGGACTTTGTTCTTATGAACTGCCGTCTTAGAAATTTTGAGAATGGAAGAAACCAAGAAGTTCACTGTATCCCTCTGCCAGTAAAGCCAGAATTGAACCCTTCTTTTCATTACTCAAAGCTTGTCTTCTCAACTGTTTTGGCATGTTCTGTAGTTATTTTTGTGATTCCAATTACTTTTGAGGAACTACAAGCACTGTTTTTACCATACAGCCAGTGATACTGCAAGAGGATAGTGATGACCTCAGCAGTTGTTTTCATTCTTTTCCTTGCTAAACAAGATTTGGTTCAGGTGATCACCTAATCAACACCTCATTAAGTAGAATGAGTTGTGCCTGTGTTGAAATTCGACAGACACTAGAATGGAATGGCTGTCAAACATGTAGAGATGCTGATTTCAGAGAAATTGTAAGTGGTCTCTTAATTTTTTCCAGAGCTGTATATATATATATATATGTATATTTATATATATATATATATATATATATATATATATATATATATATATATATATATATATATATATATATATATATATATATATATATATATATATATGTATATATATATATATATATATATATATATATATATATATATATATATATATATATATATATATATATGTATATATATATATATATAATATATATTATATATACACACACACACATGTATATGTATATATGTATATATATATATATATATATATATATATATATATATATATATGTATATATATATATATATATATGTATATATATATATACATATATATATACATATATATATATACATATATATACATATGTTGTTGTTAGCAGAGCTTAAAAACTGTCATTGTGCTGTGGCTCACTGACAATAAAGACAATTTTATTCACTCAGCTTTAGGATAACAGCCTCTGTCCATTAGGCACATGGACACAGCCATCAGGCCAGTTGTCGACCTTTCTGAACCATAAATCTCACGGTCTCTCATTTCAGTATTGACAGATTCAGAGTTTGCACTCACTGGGGGCATCTACTGTGGGTGATAATAACTTCATTATTCTTCATCTGTTCGGGCTTTGCATGGTGGTGCAGTGGCTTACTTTGTCACCTCAGGGTACGATGGTTCTTCAGTGGGAAGTTTGCTTGCTATCTGCATGCATGTCCTGGCTTCCTAGAAAAACATGCTTGTTATTTTAATTGGAGACTCTACATGTGTTTTTGTCTCTGTGTGTCAGCTCAGTGATTGACAGGTGTGCAGTCCAGGTTGTCCCCAGTTTCCTTGCTCATTGACAGCTGGGATTGGCTACAGCCCCTCTGAATTCCAAACAAGATGAGATGTAAGGATAATGGGTGTAGGAATGAAAGCTTCTAATCACAGTTCTGCTTCACATACGTCAGCTCTCGTAATTAAAGCTTTGATGACTCAAACCAAATGCAAAACCATAGTTTGCAATCATTCTGGCTCATGAATGATGATTTGCTGATTAGTATTTCCAATTATACTAAATATTCAAATGGTGATGGTCAAAACACAAACTCAGTACCCCAGAGCCAAATAAAGGGCTCTGAGTTTTCTTTTTCCATGGTGCCAATTTATTTCTCTTCTTTCTCTGTCTTTCTCTTCCTCTTCCCCTCCGTCTCTCTTTCTTTCCGTCTCTCTTGTTCTCATGGCATCCAGTTACAAAGATTAAATGACCTATTCAAAAAGCATCTGAGCATTTTCCCTGAAGGTTACATGCCTCTGTCTGCTTTGCATAATAATCTGTTGCTGGAGTGTAATATTTTCTTATATAATTTTAATATATTTTACTGAGCAGTCTAAATGCTGTACAAATAAGGTAAAATATTACTTGGTCAAAAACTCTCTTAATACAGAGTTAAACAGTTATAAGAGCTAGTTTACATTTTATATCCATCACAGATGTTGTTAAAAATCTGTACATGTCAGAATCTAGTATTTTCCAAACCAGTGGTGTGGGGAGATGTCCGGCACAAACATAGTTTGTACTTTTGAGTGTGTGTGATGATCTCTAGCCTTGAAGTGCAGAGTAGGCTGGAGTATGCCTTGAAATGCCCCGTCACAAATTACAAATGTATTTTGAGTCAGGAACAGGTCTGAATGGAATGATTTGCATTACATAGTGACCCTGGAGTCAAAATCAAGATGCAGAGTGGGCAGAGACAAAAGGACTTAAAGAACTGTAGATAGTGACAGATCCATATGCCAGTTATAAATCTGTCCTCATCATATACACTGCCTGGCCAAAAAGAAGTTGCCACCAAAAAAAAAGGTCACATACTCCAATATTTCGTTTGAACATCTTTAGCTTTGATTACAGCACCCATTCACTGTGGCGCTGTTTCAGTAAGCTTCTGCAATCACACGATTTAGGCCATCTAGTGCAGCATGAATGTTTCACCAAGATCTTGTATTGATGACGGGAGAGTCTGACCACTGCACGAAGTCTTCTCCAGCACATCCCAGAGATTCTCAATGGGGTTAAAGTCTGGACTCTATGGTGGCCAATCCATGTGTGAAAATGATGTCTCATGCTCCCTGAACCACTCTTTCAAAGTTTGAGCCGATGAATCCTGGCATTGTCATCTTAGATGCCCATGCCATTAGGGAAGAAAAAAATCCCCTGATGGAATAACCTGGTCATTCAGTATAATCAGGTGGTCATTAGGTCGGCATTTGTGGCTTAATCTGATAGTGCGCTTGGTTGGTGATTGAAAGGTTGCCATCACATGATAAAGTGTTAACTGATTTGATGGACAGCTGACATAGCAACACCAATCATCAGTAAATGAAAGTGATGGGTAGATGTGACGTGTTGTGAAGTAGTCGATGAGGCTAGAAATCTTTTGCAGAAATCTATGTCTCCATTTTGAAGATGTTCCCTTTTGTGTCGTGGTCTTGGTCACTCATCATAGTTGTTGGTTTGCAAAGTTCTAAACAAATCAAAAACTCAAAATCAGTTCCCAAGTACTGCACTGCATTATTTGTTTGTTTATTCTTTAGATTTCATTTCTTCAACATCGAGATTTCAGAGGTAAAGGGTTTCTGCTAATGAAAAACAATTTTCCTAATGATGTGAGGCAGGCCTAACAATTGCACCTTCAAATGGCTTTCTATTGGAGCTATGAGAGCTAAAAGAGAGCAAACAATTTCACAAAAGGGGGCACAGATCATCAATCTAATTGAATCCCAACTCAATATCTTCTGTGTCTGTTGAATGTAACTTCTAATGATGTTCAGGTTTGTGCCAGGATATGGCCTACAATGACCACACCAAAGCAAATAGACGCATGCTCTTATTTCCATCCACCAGCTTAGTCTTCAAATGAGACACACTCTGTCCTCATTTGGTATTTTGGCTGAATACTGTAACTTGTGAGCTTGAAAAAAATAGCAGCAGTAGAAAACTGTAACAGAATGCAGCTCAACAAAAAAAAATGCTAGTCTTATACAGGGCAATGCAACATCACCAGATAAAGCAATCTGGGTTTACATCATATAGCAAGAACATTTGCAGCTAACACGGTTCCTTTTTATGATTCCAGTGGTGTGGTTCTTGCACATTTGCTGTTAACCTATAGCAGCTCTCCCTGAGCTGCACAGCCCCCAGCTTGTTTTAACCCTGTGCTGTTATCACATGAATACATTCAAATTGATGCTCCTGCACAAACCCTCAGGGAGTCTGTGTTGCTGACCAGACATTTGATAGAGGGAGATGTTATAAAAATGCATGTGAAATACCAACACACCTTGAATGAAAACCAGTGAGATGCAGTTGACATTTGGACATACACCATGAGTATGACCACACACAAATCATGTATTACACCAATGTGCCTGAATTATACCTGACACACAGTTAGATTGCACTACTTACAGAACCAATTTTATAAGCCCTTTAGTGTGCATAACATACACTATATTGCCAAAAGTATTTGCTCACCCATCCAAATCATCAGAATCAGGTGTTCCAATCATTTCCATGGCCACAGATGTATAAAATCAAGCACCGAGGCATGCAGACTGCTTTTACAAACATTTGTGAAAGAATGGGTCGCTCTCAGGAGCTCTGTGAATTCCAGCGTGGAACTGTGATAGGATGCCACCTGTGCAACAAATCCAGTCGTGAAAGTGTCTTGCTCATAAATATTCCACAGTCAACTGTCAGCTGTATTATAAGAAAGCAGAAGTGTTTGGGAACGACAGCAACTCAGCCACAAAGTGGTAGGCCATGTAAACTGACGGAGTGGGGTCAGTGGATGTTGAGGCTCATAGTGTGAAGAGGTTGGCAACCTTCTGCAGAGTCTGGGTTTGCCTGTTGCCAGGAGAACGATACTTGTTGGACTGCATTGTGTCCAAAGTTTGATGGCGGGGGATTATGGTTTGGGGGTGTTTTTCAGGAGCTGGGCTTGGCCCCTTAGTTCCAGTCAAATGAACTCTGAATGCTTCAGCACACCAAGACATTTTGGACAATTCCATGCTCCCAACTTTGTGGGAACAGTTTGGAGCTGGCCCCTTCCTCTTCCAACATGACTGTGCACCAGTGCACAAAGCAGGTCCATAAAGACATGGATAACTGAGTCTGGTGTGGATGAACTTGACTGGCCTGCACAGAGTCCTGACCTCAACCCGATAAAACACCTTTGGGATGAATTAGAGCAGAGACTGAGAGCTTGTGCAGAGGGCCTTCTTGTCCAACATCACTGTGTGACTTAACAAATGCACATCAGGATGAATGGACAAAAATTCCCATAAACACACTCCTAAACCTTGTGGACAGCCTTCCCAGAAGAGTTGAAGCTGTTATGACGTCGGTCCGCCCTTTGCAGCTATATTGAACCCTATGAATTAGGAATGGGATTTCACTTAAGTTCATATGCGAGTCAAGGCAGGTGAGCAAATACTTTTGACAATATAGTGTACCTCCTCAGTGTGAGCAGGTGCTTTCAGACACAAGACAAATGTCAATGGCAACTGGACTTCTCCTGCTGTCCCTGTTAACAGCACAAGTGGCTGCCTGAGACGGTTCTTTTCACCAGTCCTAGAGTAAACATACCAATGTGACGTCCTGCTTATGTTTTTTTCAGAAGCCTAAGCCCCTGCCTCAAAGTCCAGTCCAGAGCAAAGTCTTTGGAATGAATCCAGGGTTGTTGACAATATGGTGCTGAGCAGCACTGAGTTGAGCAAACACTACAGAGTATACCAGGCAACAATTCAAAGTGGCTTGGGCCTACGTGGGGAAGGGAGCCATGAAGAAGCCGAAGCTCTAACCCTCAGCCTAAAATGTTGTTCATGTCCATAGACATTTGAAAAATCAGCAAAATATTGATAAAACACAATAAAACAATTCCAACCAAAGAGAAACTTTACCTTCTCCAATCTCATTGTACATTCAGTTTAATGACGATAGAAGGGATGCTATTCTATTATTCTGTCAATGTAAAAACAAAGAAGATGGATAACTTGGGCCACGAATTGTTCACAAAGAGCTGTCTAAAATCATTTAATTTTTTTGACCACTGAGGACTACAGAAGAGAAGTAAATTAAGTGCAATAAGTGGTATCTTAACATTAGACTCTTTAAAGTAGGTTGGGACTCTGCAGATTGAATGGAGTTGGGTAGTTCATTCCAGTATTTGCAAACAACAAAGGAGAAAAGTCTAGATAGTGCGGGAGTGCAGACCTGGCTGAGGGATTGTGGGTAGGCCAGTCTTGTGACTGTTTTGTAAGCCAGGTGTAGAATTTTGAATCGGGAGCCAATGAAAAAGGTTAACAGTTGAGTGACGTATGCTGTTTTGGGTGTTTGAAGATCAGAAATGCTTCTGCATTCTGGGTGATCTGCAGAAGTTTAAATGCACATGCGGGAACACCTGCTAGTAGGGAGTTGTAGAAGTGGATGTGTAAATTACAAGAGCCTTTACCTGTAGCTATGTCACCAGTATAGTCAGGTAGGATCTGATCCTCTTGATGTTATAGAGAGCGTATTGACTACACTGAGTAATTGAGGCCATATAAATCTTAAAGGCAGCTGGTCATCATTCAGGTTTCTGGCAGAGTTTGTGGGTATGAATTCATTGGATCAAAGTTGGATACTGATCTGTGGTTGAATAAAAGTGCTGGCTGGAAGGATGATGATCTCTTGGGTGGATTTAGTTGAAGGTAGTGTTCATTTATTGATGTGGAAATATCAGCAAGGCATGCTAAAGCCCAAACAACTCACTTGTGTCATCAGGTGGGAAAGTTAGGAAGAGCCGACAGTCATCAGCATAGCAGCAGTAAGAAAAGCCATAGTAGTGAATGACTGCATCAAGAGAGGTGGTGTGTAATAAGTTGAGCAGGGGACCAAGCACTGAACCCTGAGGCACTCCTGTTGTCAAACCAATTGAATTAGACACTTCTCCTAGATAAGACATTCTAAAGGGCCTTCCTGTGAGCCAGGAGTTGAACTATGAACCTTGGCTGACAATGATTTAGTACTGACAAAGAATATATCAGTCTTTTACTTGTAGCTGTCCTTTAAGACTTCAAGGCCTGCTACAAATAACTCTGCTCATCTCTGCCTCCCACTTAACGTGCCATGAGATGTTGAGGGTAATTGTCTGGAACATTTACTACAACAAGTAGGCCGGTTGATCATGGTGAGCAGATTTTCTTTGCTTTATATCTTTTACTGCTCACTGTTCACCCCAGGCTTGATACAATGTAGTCTGTATTTAAGTTGTGAGAGCACACCTCAAACTGATCATCTCCTGCTACAATTTTCATGTGTGAAAAGCAGCTCCTCTTCACAAGATTGTTAAGTTGAGACAAAAATAGATACAAACAGAAAATGTCACATGGTCCTCAACCACCTCTACTCTTAGCATTGCACCTGTATGAGGAGAACTGGTGGTAACAGTAATCACCTTCACCTTCCATTACTTACCCCTGTGGCAGGCGACACTGACAGCTGAGAGCCTTCAACCTGAAACATTATGTCCTGCAGAGTAGAAGACCTTCAATCCTTCCATTTGAGTTGTTAGTCACAGCCTAAAGCTTACTAACTAAGATTAGTCTATCCCTGTGGCTCCTCACGGTTCACTGTTAAATGGAGTGGAAACAGTTTTAATGAGAGAGATGAGTTCTTGGAGAGCCGCCTACACAAAGATGCAAAGATGGAATCGTTTAGGGGGGGTTCAACAGGATATCGTTTCATTCACATCAGTTGTATTTTCTCCGGTGGGCTTGAATAAGAGCTTGTCAGTCTCCACGATATGTCTTGTCTCTACTTAGCTTTCTCTAATTTACTGCGAAAGTACACTGAATAAACCTTGTTTACCTCTAATTGCTCTGAGGAACATATATGTACCATTATTGGTTAAGACGTTCTCTGTATCATTTAATTACCACCCCCAGAGGTTATGTCTTTGCTGCCATCTGTCTGTCTGTCTGTCTGCATGATAACTCGATAAGTTTCATCAACTTTTTTACTCTTTCTAATGTGTTGGGGGGGTTTTATTTTAATATTGACAATCACAAAGAACATTTTTATAACAGTCTGAGGCAAAAAGAAAAGATTTAGATTTTTGAGGATTTTTGGTGCTGTTGGAAAGATTAGGGAAAATAATGAAAGCATTTGTTGATGTGAACAGCTAATGTTACATGACATCATTAAGGTCACAGACCAGTAATACTTATTATTTTACAGATTCATATATTTAAAGCTTTCTTTCTTTACCCTGCTATAATTTTGTCTTTGCATGTAACAACTGAGTTGATAATTGGGGGAAGAAGAGGCAATGCTGAAGACTGCAAACAAACATTCTGCATTTAAATGTTATGTTGACCGAAACATTACTTTGCTTCTAAATGTAAACAGTCACCCACCATGTTGCATCAGCTGTCTCGCCAACAATTCTGTTTTGACAGTCTGCAGTAGCTCCTCAACAACACCACATAAAGGCAGGGATGTTGTTTCAGAGCTTTGCAAACTTTTCCTTTGTCTCATAGCTCTCAAGTCATCAGCCTTTGTTTTTCACATCCCTGATTAAAGCGCATGCAGAGCTCCAAGTGCTCTCATTTAGTTAATGTCTCTTGTGTGGTGGAACAAATCAAAAAAGGCAGGATAAAAATCAAACTTACAAGACGTTCTGTCACAGAGTTGTGAGTCATCCCAGACTGGTCTGTTGTTGGTCGTTTTGACACACTAGGCAAAACAACTCAGTGATTTTCGTGGCTCTGTGTCCTAAAACTCTACACCTGTTAGGTTGGGCCACAATCATGAAAATTGTGTACCCTGACTCCAGATTGACCTCTTCTTCTATTCATGTTTCTTTTCAGTTGTTCCCTGGTCCTCTGTGTTTCATACTGTTGTTACCTTGGTTGTGTCACCTTGTGTGAATGTCTCATCTGTGTCGGATTACCCCTGTCAGTAAAAAGTCTCTGTGTTTCTGCTCCCCAGTGTCCGTTTGTCCTTCATGTTTCCAGGATGTTTACTTTCTGCTCCCTGTGAGTTCCCAGTGACTTTCCTTGATTCACCCCTGCCATGTCCTCATCATCAGTGTTCTCCAGAGTTTTTGGAACTTCCCTTGTGTATTTAGTTTAGTTAGTGTAGTTGCGACTTATTCAGTTAAGACTTTTTGTTGATTTCTGCATTTTGGTTCTTTGCTGTCCACACCATTTTGTAACCTGCTGCTTGCGAATTCCTCTAAATTAAATGACCTGATAAAGTTGGTGCCCATGGGTGTGGCTATTAGGGATGGGTTGAAATATCGTTCAGCAAAATATCGCGATACACAACGTGACGAAACGCATAGAGTTTGAAAAAAATGGATCGGGAAATAAAGATGTCACGTCCGGTAACAGCGCATGTGACCAGAAGTGACGACAACAAACATTAGCACCAACTACCTTGCCTCCAAAAAGTCTAACGATGGGGTCGAATGAGGTCGAAATTGAGGACGCTCCACCTGGATATAAGTCATCTGTCTGGTACAAGACAACAATGGAGTAACTGACAAGACTGAGACCGTGTGTAACCTTTGCTAGGCTGTCATTCCATACACCGCCTCCGACACAACAAACATGAACCACCACCTTCAGCGTCACTATAAAAATGTGAAGACAACCCCGGCGAAAACAAGCCTACCACTGGTTAGCATACACTCTCTCTAACCTCTCTCGGGTTAGAGAGAGTGTTATTGTTTGTGTTTGGCATGTTAGGCCTTGTGTTTTCCTGTGTGCAACTCAAAAATTAATAAGTTGTAATTACACAGTAATATTTTTTCTTTTTTACTTTTTTGATATTGTATCGTGACATATCGTATTGTGACCCGGGCATATCGAGGTGCAGCGTATGAGTTTAAGTGTATCGTCCCATCCCTAGTGGCTATGGAGTATTTAATATTGTTTATAAAAAGTGATCAGCAATAACTGCCTCAGGGTCCCCCGCAACTTTTGTAGTCCTTGTTAATAGTTCATTAGCACCCATCCTTTCAAAGTAATACAATAAAACTTTCGAAATCAAAAGTCAGAGAATATTAGCTGCATTTTATGTTGAAGAATGAAACATTAAACCCTCATTTGTGAATATTTATCATTTCAGGGTATCTATCCCAAAAAGCTATGTTAAAAGTACTTATACTTTCGGTCACGGGAACCAGAAGTGTTACATTTCTAATTTATTATATATTCATTTCTGTGTTTATTGACTAATGATCACAACACTCTCTTGTCATGGTCTAGCTTGTTTTGTTACTGTTTTCTCTTGTTAACTGAGGAACATATTTCCTGTGAGTGAACAGGGTTTCAAATTTCGCCCCCACTGTCCTAGAGCAGAGATTATTGGTTTGTTTTTCTTGATTTTAACTTCATCCTATACACATTGGAATTTCTTCACAGTTGGGTACTAACAGAGCTCCACTTGGTTCTTTACCGGGAAACTTCCTGAGACCAAACTACAAATACTGTGTAACAATGTTGCTTGTGTTCATCATCTCATCGTCAACAATCTGCTGCCCAGAACAGATATTTCTCACCTGTGCTGACAGCAGTGCTGCATGATTTCCCTCATGCTTTTTACATGCGCTAACGTGTGACATGTTTAAAATTACCTGCAGTTGCCATAGAAACTATGACGCTGGATCTTAAGGGTCATCTGTAGACATTGACTCACAAACTCACTGGCTGAAAAACATACTTAACTACACAATAGAGAAAGGTCACTATAAGTATTTGTCGATTTTCTCCCAGATTCTGGAGTACCATAATCTTGTGCATTTTTGTATTTTTTTCCAGATTCTGGATAAAATAGTCTGTACTTCTCCATGAATTTTAATGCTATGAACTTACCACTTTCTATGAACTATACTATAGGGCTGTTTTTATATATATATCTGAACTGAAAAAAAATATAAATTTTCTTTTCCCCGGAGTTCACTTTTCACAAGAGAGCTTTATTTTTGAAAAACTCATGATGGGTGTATTGTCCATGGTTGCGCTAACCTAAATACTTCTAGCGGATTCTTCTTCGTTGGTGTTCGGCGGTTTCTTGTTCCGGTTGGCGGACTAGGAATTGAAACTAGGAATTGAAATTAAAACATTTGGACGATTCCGGGAGAATTGGAAAGTTACTCCCGGTTCCAATCGATACTCGATGCTCGATGCCCAATCCTATTAACTACACAATAGAGAAAGGTCACTATAAGTATTTGTCGATACACTGTGTACTTCTTGACATAATCTTGTGCATTTTTGTATTTTTCTCCCAGATTCTGGATCAGACTTCCTGATATTTCATGATACATAACTGATGTGGCATGCAAAACAATGAACCAAATTCAACAGGAGCATTTAATTTAACATTTTCTTTATTTTCAATCAGATTAGTGATCACTTGTCTATTACCGATTTCTCTGCTGTTGTCTACTTGAGTGTAAAGCCTCTCTCTGAAAGATTTCCAGTGTGAACCTCATTTATAACCTTCCTGAATGCTTCAAGGCCAAACTCTGGAATAATAAGAAACTCTGGATATGAACCCCACAGGGCTTATTCCTGCTGTCATTTACATTTAAAGTTCCTTTAAAAACCGTCCACCTGGAGCACAATAGAAGAGCACAGGTGAAGTCGTGACGTTCTGGATGGACTTCTGTGGTCCATTATTAATTTGTTCTTCAGTAGGGGTTTGTCTCTGAAGGCAGGTGGTTGACTTTTATTAAATGGACATGAAGAGTGAATTTCTCTGACTGGTTGCCTCTATCAGCAGCAGTTCAGCAGATATGGCAGCATTTAAAGGGTATTAAATGGGCAACTTGAAGGGACAAATGGCTTTTAAAGAACATGAATTAGCGTTTCCTCTATGCCTGTTTGTGTCTAAAAGCCTATCTTAAATGCAATAATACGACATAGCTTGGATTACGTTTTCCCATAACACTTGTCTGCTCATATACAGCGCAAAGCTTTCATCTCATTCCTACACCCAGAGAATACCAATGATTGTTCAATATTAATGTAACATTTCTCACTGTCATCTGAGGACCCAATATGGATGACTTGTTAAAAATTTATGTTGCGATTTCTTCAGTTTTGCTTCACTTCTGGCTTGTTAAACACAAAAGGCATTTGTCAGTCTACTTTGCATCTGCTTCACCCTTGGGCTGTTGTGTGCTACTAAAATATCTCTTTATATACAAATCTTGTTGCCAGATGTTGCTTATTTCTAGAGCTGTAAATCACCAGTTTCATGACGATATGATACGGTATTGATTCTTTGGACAACGATACGGTATTAACTGTGATACCTGGTAAGCACAGTTTGCACGTCGATGTGATTAGACTTTGCTCCACTGTTAAAGAAACTCAAGACCTACCTTTTTAATCTGGCTTTTAGCTTGTATTCAATATTATTTTATGTTATATGTTAACTTATTTCAACCCTTTTGTTTTATTACGACATTTCAGTTCAGATTTTTTATTGGGAATTTTTATTCTTTGTTTAATGCTTTTCCTTTTATTATCCTATTTTAGCTGATTTTATTATGCACCTGATGTTACACTTTCTCATTTTACCATATTATTTATGTAACTTTGATTCTATACTGTTCTATTATTTTATTTATTTATGTATTTACACATTTATTTATCTTACCCTCTAGTATTTTCAAGTATTTTTAAGTATTATTTTAGTTTTAGCTCCTGTGTTTCCTCATTTTTAATTCAAGATAGCATTTCCTCAGTCCTCTAATTCTGTTTTCTGTCAGAATTTCCTTTTTATGTCTGTGTGTTTGAGTAAGTGAGTGTGTATTTTGAATGTGGTTTGGAGGGGGGTTGTGGGGGTCTTATGTTTTCATCTTATGCAGTTATGCAATTTCTGCTTTTTATTCCACTTATTGTTATTTTATTTTATCTTCTTCTCATGTAAAGCATTTTGTATTACAAAGTCCTCTATGAAAAGTGCTATACAAATAAAGTTTGATAGATTGATTGATAATGGTCAGTGTGGAGGAGGAATGACACTTAACTGTCTCTGTCTTCCTTTCGTGCTAAAAGTAATTTCATTTATTAGTGCATTACACAATCATATGATGAGATAATAAACTGCACTCGTGTGATAATCCACTCCTGTCGTGAGTGCAGCATGCATCCTCTGCTGTCAGATCGACTGTATGTTACGTGGATACAGCAGGGCTATTTTCTGATTCGCTCATATGTCAAGCGTTTGGCTCTGTGATGCTAACAGCGTCTTGCTACACGTCCACATTTTGCTTTGGTACTCGGTGGGCGATACACAATACATTTTAAAGCAGGAGAAATATCAGGTGTGGGAGCACAAAGGTTCAACTGTGTGTCTCATACGCTGAATGCGTGAGGCTTGAGAGCCCTGGAAACTTCGGAACAACGCACAGTTGGGAAGAAACTGGGCCACACATGTCTGGTCGGGAATGCAAAATAAAGGCTGATATTAAAGATTATGATGTTGATCGATGTTTTGAGTTTCCATCGCTGTGATTGGATCAATTCTTAACCAATCAACGGATCAATCCAGATCAATGGATCATTACACCCCTATTTGTTTCTATATTTAAAGTGTAAACCTGAAGCTTGTTTGGATGTGTGGCTGCTATGAGAGACCTAAATGTGTTTTGAAATAAAGAGACATGTACTGACAGTCAGTGCTCACCAAGATGCTCTGTTTCTAAATTTTGATCAGGAAATCAAAGATTTTTTTTTCTTTTAGTGAACCTTGCTCATTTTTAATTCACCTTGAAGAACACAATGACTTCTGAAAATCACATAACAGCTTGAAAAGAGTTACTTTAGCTTCTGAAACAGAGATTTATTGTTCCTGATAACTAATCACAGTGACATAATCACAGAATCATTCACCATAAGTGTTTTTAAGCTTGTATGGAAATGATTATATCGTATAAAGTGAATGAAAAGTTATTTTTGAATACAGTCAGTGACTACTGAATATGTTATAATAACACCTTAAGTCATTTATCATAATGAAATGCTCAACAGCGTGCTAGGTTTATTGTTTTGAAGCATTCTGAAAATTTCTTATAGCTATATGCACCTAAGTTATTATTCATTCATACATTTTCTATACCCCTTTATCCCTTTCGGGGTCAGGTGCTGGAGTCTATCCCAGCTGTCAGTGGCCGTGAGGCGGGGTACACCCTGAACCGGTCGCCAGCCAATCATAGGGCCACATAGACAGACAGACAACCATTCACACTCACACTCATACCTAAGGCCAATTTAGAGTCACCAATTGACCTAATGAGCATGTTTTTGGTCTGTGGGAGGAAGCCGGAGTGCCCAGAGAGAACCAAAGCATGCACAGAATGAAAACAAACTTCACACAGTAAGACCCCTGTCCGACCCAGGAATTGAACTGGGTACCTTCTTGCTGTGAGACACGCGCACTACCTGCTGTGCCACCGTGCCGTCCACATAAGTTATTATAAGTATCTTAATAACCCATAATATAGAATAGCATTATTATGACTTATTATTTCTGATCTAAAGCACTTATTATAATGAGTGCATGTAATTATGATTACACAGAAGTATAATGCCCTTAACATGCTCGTATGTTTATAATGCATGATATGGTGGGGCTTCACAGAAAGCATTGCCTATTTTACTCAGGCATACCAACAACATAAAAAAAATCACAAATTAATGTGTGTGTTTTTTGTTAGTTTTTGGTTGTACCAAGAATTCTGAGGAGCACATAGGGGAAGAAGTTTGAGCACTGAGGTTTGCCTTTCTTAACCCCTCTGATCCATTAAGAACACAAAACAGTTTCCCAAAAAATGCTCTTGGTGCTGTGAGTCATTTGTTTGAGGGACAAGTCTTATGGAGCATGTGTATTGATCTCTCTGATGTGTGTCTTTCTAATGTGCCCCCGAAAAAGCAGGGACACTCTTTTCCCCCAGACTGTAGACTATACATGAGGTTTAAGCTGGTTTTGGGTGTGTTTTGTATGCACCCTTGAGATAGAAAATCATGAGCAGTGTGGCTGACTACTCAAAAAACACCCCTGGTCACAGTCATGAGTGCATGTCCATTACCTACATAACAGAGAGGGGCATGGTGTAAAATTATAACTGTGGCAGGTGTAAAATAAGAGACATATGTGCCGCATTGCAAAATGCTGTATGCAGGGTTTTTTCATCTAAGATCTTTAACTACTTTCTGTTACATTGTTCGGTTTCTCCAATGGTCTTAAAATAAATTACAATCTATGCAGAAAACCAATTTTATGAAAAAAATAGGACTTGCCTCGAGGTTTCTATCCAGGTATTTCATAGGTTTGTGAACACAGAAAAATGATTTAAAAAATCAATTTTGGAACAAATTCTTTTATACTTTTTGACACTAAGGTGGGCTCTATGGGAAAAGGGAGATGTGCTGGAAGTGGTCCACAGGTCGTGAGTTGGAAATCATTTCTTTAGCCAGTACTCAAACCAACCTGAAGAGTAGGACTTGGAAAAAGGAAGGCTTTGATTGTCAGTGCTAAGAAAATCATATTGATGCCACACATGTTAGAGCTTTTGGAGGCAAGTTATGGGTTGCAAGGAGGCTCAGCTGTTATGCAGCTTGGTATTTGTAGTTAATTTATCTTCACAGTGATGTCTGAGGGCCCTAAAGAAATGTTTTAACTCTAAATGTCTTGATAAAACAAAATAGCCAGGAGTGATGCAGCAGTTGTTTCTGTTTTCCCAGATAAGCGGATGTTGGATTTCCTAAAAATTGTACTCATGTTTTAGCTCATGGCTTTGATTATCTGCAGTGATGGGTAGTCTACTCTCAGTTTCATCGTTATCATTAACAATATAAAACTGATTTTACGGTACCTTTACATACTGTGGTATCACAGATACATAAGTTACACAAACTCTAGTAAATGAGTTGGTGGTTTATTTTGACATCTAATAGTACCCTTGTTCTTTTTTTCTAAACAGAGCAGCACTTACAATTAAGACGTCATTGAAGACAGCAGAACTGTTGACAAAACACAGATTCATGTTTTTCCTCCAGTTGTGAGAACATCATTAACACTTTAATTAATGGACATGCTTTCTACTAAAGACAAGGCTGTTGTTTGTCCTTTGAGGCTTGTTTATTTGTCTAGTAGAAAAAAAATAATGCAAATAGTAGTTATCTGTAACAGAGGACCAAACATGAACCTCAGAGAGAGGAGTGTTTTGGAGACTAAGATGTCACATGGGAGCCAGTGAGACTAAAATCTGACACAGACATTTTTGTGTTCAACATAAAAATATTGCCTTCAAATGTCATTCATTATATGCATCATTATAGATAGGAAAAAACTAGTCATTTTTGACATACAGTATTAGACCGTGCTAGAATTATGTATTGAAAATCAAAACTAGTAAATACAACAAGCCCAGATAAAAAAAAGCTTTTTACACCTCAAGTTGATAAGGTTAAAAACAGAATCCCAGAACAGTAACTGAATAATACACAAACTCCAATTCAAGTGCACTTATTGTAATTTTTAGAAAACCTCAGTAAAAATTGCAATGATTTGCAAATATATTTGCACCAATATTCAATTGAATAGTTATGCACAATCTAAAATGATTTTATAAATATTCTCCTATTTTGCCTGTAATTCATTGAACATAAAGGCACTTATAGGTGTAGTTATGAACTCTCTGACCAGACAATGGTTCTGAGGTGTTCCTGAGCTCTTATGCTGAAGTTCTTTACAGAATCACTTTGGGTCACAGGCATTGGTTTTAGACCTTGCTGCTGTGGAGATTTTTTTTTTCCAGATTCTTTGAATCTTTAGATGACAGTTTTAACAGTAAATACTGAAATTCTTAAACCCTGCAAGTGGATGTTAGAAAACCACTGGACTTTTTCGCATGCAGATCACAAAATGGTGAACCTCCCCCTATCCTAGCTCGTGAATGACTGAGCCTTCCGAGGAAGAGCTTTTTATTCTCAATCATGACACTCATCTGTTTCCAGCTAACCTGTGCAGTGTTCCAAACAGGTGGGTTTTTTTTGTTTTTGTTTTTTTAAATGTATATTTTTGGGCATTTTGTGCCTTTTATTGATAGGAGAGAGACAGTGGATAGGTTTGTGAAAGGGGGAGAGAGAGCAGGGGAAGACACTCTGCAAACTGGTCACAGGCGGGATTTGAACCTGGACTGGCAGAAGCATGTACATGGGGTGCTAACCACTATGCCAAACCAGCACCCCAAACAGGTGGTTTTTAAGCATTTCTCAACTTTCCCAGGATTTTGTTGCCCACTGCTTTTTTTGAAGATACAGGCATCAAATTCAAAATTAGCACAATATGTTACTGTATTTTTTCGACATTAACACACACATTTTTGCTTACAAATAAGCTCTTAAAATACTTCTTCTCATGTAATCATTTGATTCTCAGGTGTTACCACTCACTGGCAAACACAGAGTGCTGCCATCTTTTGAGCAAGGGGACTCAATAGCTGCGCTGTGATTGACAGAAGACATTGGCATGTTGTTAGCTGCTCTCTGATTGGTCGGCGCACAAGGACTGAGCATGCTTGGGCAGAAAACGAGTACTTGCACATGCGTGAAGCAAACAGTGTTTTCACATCTGTTTGAGAGAGAAAAGCATGTACTAGGGGTGTCAACATCTAAACAGATACACGGATATCAAATCATGACCGTTTAGAAAATCAATAACCGTCTACACGTCATTTTTTTCCTCCTCCTCCTTCTCATTCATTTCTCACTAATTAATATATTATTTTTAGTGATGACAATGTTGCCTGAAAGCTTTAGATAATAATGTTAATCAACTATACACTTAAATTTTCCCACTAGTGCAGTTATCTGCATATATAATAGATGAATGGGGCGCAATGTTACATTAATATAAAAGATCTGCAGCCACAGCCAGTGTCGCGTCACTTCAGGTTGCCTCGGAGACGCAGAGGCAGCCAACATCAAGCAGAGCACTGTGTGGCAGTTTTTCAAACAAACTATTGGTGGAAATACTGTTTAGTGTAGGCTATGTCAGGTAAAAGTGGCTTATAACAGCAGCACGGGATGCATGCGAAACCACCTGCGATGGAAACACCCGAACAAGTTGGAGGAAGAGACTGCTGCGGCTGCTATTGTGTTTGAGCGCAGCGCACATAATCTTCGCAATACGCAAATGTCATGCAGCTACAAACAAAAACTGTTAATGGCTGCTTATTTTTGCCTGTATTAATGCGTGTTGTTGTACGTTATATTGTTTGTTGTTACTTTGTCGGCTTTTTTCGACCTGATCACAAATCCTCGTGTCTAAAGCAGAGGAAGAAAACACATTTTTTCCAACAGTTTAGTGAATAATTATGATAGTCCCCCTCAACTTTTTTTTTTTTTTTTTTTAAACTTTGCACATATAAAGGTGAAGGTTCTTCCTCTCACAGCTTATTTTGGCTTCTTTCTGAGTTACGTTCTCTCGCCAATTCCAGATTACTTTTACTATGAGGCATATTAAATTCAGATGCAGCTCCTGTTGTCAAAGAGGGATGCCGTTTGCACTTTTAAGTTTTAAAAAATATTGTACAATAGTGAGCTAAAGTTAAAACAATGAATGCAGTACTTTAATTGATTGCAAACTTTGAATAAAGGTTACGTTTGAGTTGTCTGAGAGAATTAAGATGGGGCAAAATTTGGGTATGTGTTATATTCGAGCACAATGTTATAATTTGGAAATTACAGATCACACAGGATTGATAATGGCAGTAGTATTATTAAAAATAAATCAGTTAGTATTCACAAGTACAACACAGTGGCACCACTACCATGCCGTCATTGCAATAAAATCAACAAATTCATCAAATGTTGTCTTTGAGTCAATATTCTCCATGAAAACATACATCTCATTTTGACAAAGGCTGGTTGCAGTACAAATTCAGGCAATGGCAGCCACTGCCAAATTCTGAATGCATGAAAAAACATTTATACACCAATGTACAATTCTTAGATCCCCGACATGCACACACACTCTAATCCATGGCAGTTAAGCAGCCGTGCAAGGCGAGCTAATGGCCTCAATTAGAGTTCAGAGGTTTTTCATGGAGATACAGAGAAAAAAATTTCAACCACTCACTCTGCACAGGTTTTACAATCTGATCAACTACATTCAAAGTTTTCCATTACACTGATATTTAGTGCTCTTTCATTCTGGATATTGTGACTGCAGGTATTCTAACCAAGTAGAGGAGAAAATAAGCACTCATCACCTGAAAGTACGAGGTAAATGTAAGCTGTGGAGCAATAAGAAATAATCAGGAAAATGTGCCATCTTCACCCTAAGATTTTCCAATAACTGTTATAATTAGCTCTGAATACAGCAGTGAGTATGGTACCAAATTCAATCTTTGGTCCTTTTTTAAAAACAATTGTGTCTAAATTGTCCAAACCACTTCAAAATCAGCAGACTGATTGACGGCTAAGAAGCATGTTAAGAATATACTTTATTTGTATCACTCAATCAATCAATCTTTATTTGTATAGCGCCAATTCATAACAAGTGTTATCTCAAGACACTTTACAATAGAGCATAAAGCTCTTGATTTTATGGATACACATATATGCATAGATACATATATACATATAAAGATACACATATACACATATATACAAATATATATACATCCAACACCCAACATGAATCCATATAGCCAATCATGAATCCCTCCATCATGGCGGCAAGAAAAAACCTTCTGTTAAGCAGCAGGAAATCTTGAATGTGGATCCCAGTCTCATGATGAACAGCAAATCCACACCATGCTGTGTTGGGTGTGAGGGCAAAGGAAGGGAGGCAAGAGGAGACAAGTGGACTAAAGTAAGAACTAAAGTTAGGGACAGATCCATGAACCATAGACCTGTCGTCTGATTTATTAGAGGTTAGCCTCTTGAGATGCTACATCTCATTTTCAGGAGGGTCCTCATGTCTGAATGGTTGTGGTGATAATTTTATAGAAGTATAAGCAATGTATCCCTTCTCACATTCATTCCTCTAAAAAATGCCAAGAAGAGAAGCTTTGTGTGGCCTTTATTTCTCTGATGTCATTCTGTGGAGAAAGCCTTCAAGGTACTTGTGTCTCAGTTCCACCTAAATCTAACAAGATGATTTAAATAACAGTTTCAGAGAGCAGAATGTCAAACTTTATGACCGTTGTGCCATTTATGCTGATTGCAGAGAGTGACTAAAATAATTAAACTTGCTCATTTATGGGACAGCTTGATTAGATGTGTGGCAGCAATTACTATCAATTCCTCATGCTCTCAAAATATCCAGTAATGTGTCCATGTGAGGCTGCAGGTAAGCAAAGTGTGTCCTTCAGGCTGGACGTAATTGGATTTATAATTACCAGAACTGTACAGCTTTTAAGCAGATATCTGATTTTGTATAATTAACCCAGAATCAATGAACATGTAGGATTAGCAAACATACAGGGTCCTACTTGAAAGGCAGACATGCCGTCAACTGTCAAAGTGCTCATGTCAATCTTTACTTTGGTATTTATAGCTCAGTGGCTTCCAACCCTTTTTCAACTTGGCTTCAATTGCACTGCAGGGAGCCATGGTAAATGGTAAATGGACTTGAGCTTATGTAGCACTTTTCTCATCTTTTGGCTACTCAAAGCAGCTTTACACTGCAGGTCACATCTACTCATTCACTCTCACATTACTCACTGATGGTTCTGAGTTTCTATGTTAGTTATCCACCAGTTTCAACGAAGACTTTCATGCCCATTTACACGCCACTGATGCAGCAGTGGGAGCATCTTAGGGTTAAGTGTCTTGCCCAAGGACACTTAACATCACTTGGAGCTGGGCTCAAACCTACAAATCATACTGACCAAGTGCACTATTTAACTGTGCAGTTGGCACCATGTTGCTTCCAAACCCCAATAAAGAGATGTTCGATGTTTGATATTGATATTATCAAATGCAGATGGCGGACAGTCTCAATATCTTTACAGAGTTGAGTAAAGAGCTGGAAAAACAGTGTGTATATGGTGTGGACATTGTGTCTAACACCTGTTGGTTATCCGTCCCAACGATGCAAGAAGAGCAGAATGTTGAGTACAATTTTAAAAGAAAAAAGGTACAGAGAATCTCCCCACTCATGTTTTTAGTGGTTATTAATCATATTTTTAGACTAGTAGAGCTCCATGAGCACAAACTTATGCTAATGCATTTCTAACATTGCTGTGAAAACTGTCAAAAATATGGTTTAGTGTCCCATCTCCTAGTTCATGGATCCACATCAGGATTTGGATCACCACCAAATTCTAATCACTTCTCCCTATTGATTAACCAACATTATTTAAAAAGCCTCATCCAAATCTGTTAAAAACTTTAGTTAAAAGTAAAATGTGGAAAACTGCCCGGTCATTCAATTGTAACAAATGATTTTAAAAGTCCTGGATCAGCATCCATATTCAGATCTTCACCAAAATCAAAACAACATTCCTCAACATTTCTATCAAAATCCATTCATGAGTTTTTATTGAGGTGTCCTGTCAACAAACTAACAAACAATGGAACGTAACCTTCTTGGAGTTACTATGTGTCTGGTTAAGTCATCACAGGGGATCTCATTACAGCCACATTTAAAGACAGGCCACGCTCTGGCCATGGACAAGAAAAGGCTCAGCCGAGGAAAGTGGGGAAAATTTAAGTGGCTCCATCTCTTCAAATATTCAGTTGCCACTTATAAAGAAACCAAGGAAAACATGTTAGTTAAATCCCCTGCTTGCTTTATTAGTTATTGGACTTGAATGTAATTTAGCATTTTGTGATCATTTGAAATCTGCTTTCAATCAAGCTTGTGGTTTCTCTTATCTTGACTGACCTCTCATGGCCAACCTCCACAGCACACTTGTAGACCCTGGCCCATAGTCCAGCACTGGCCTAGAATTTGTTTCATCTAAATTCTAACCTGTCTGATTCTGTTCTTTTTATCTGAACATTTTCACATGCAATGGTCACATTGCACAAAAGTGTCTATCGCATCTTTTTGATAACCTGTGATGTGGTGGAAATGCTTCTCTGAAATTGAACTTGACTCCAAGTATCAAGATGTTTCAACAAACAGTTTTCAGTGTGTTATAGGAATCAATCTAAATGTACTTCTCCTGTCTTTTGATGCAGATGTTTATATTTCACAACGTCACCATCACAGTCCCAGAGAACTTCACCCAGTGCACCACCCATGGCAGCTTTGTCCAGCGTTGGCAGGAGACTCTCTACAACATGTTCACCTTTGTGTGCCTCTTCCTCCTGCCTTTGGCCATTATGATTTTCTGTTACACACGAATCCTCATAGAGATTTCAAGCCGCATGGCTCGAAACAATCGTAAGTATGGTGTTTTCAAAACATTCTTGATGACATGATCTGAGACTAACAGAGTGAGTCATTGATAGTGCATGTGTCCTTCTCTCTTGCAGTGGTGTCTAGAGACGTATATCTGCGTCGCTCCCACAACAACATCCCCAAAGCTCGAATGAGGACTCTTAAGATGAGCATCGTCATTGTGACATCCTTCATCATCTGCTGGACCCCGTACTACCTGCTGGGCCTGTGGTATTGGCTGTTTCCTGAAAAAATGGAGGAGACAGTGTCGCATTCACTGACTCACATGCTTTTTATCTTTGGCCTGTTTAATGCCTGTTTAGACCCAATCACTTATGGTCTGTTCACCATTCATCTCCACCAAGGTCTGATGAGATGCTGTCGAGGCTCTAACACACGGATTGAATTAGAAAATAATACCTGCCTTCTTCACATGACGCGCCTATCATCTAATCAACACACTGCCTCCCCCCACCAATCAGACAGAGAGCAGGGGAACAACACAGACAACACAAAAAACTGTTCAAGGTCAATCGTTCCCATAAGCAAATTATAACATCTAAGTTGTTTAATTGAAGGAACATCTGCTCCTGCCAGTCAGTGTTCAGATCACTCTGAGATTCAATGGCCAGAAGATTTTGCTTTGAAATCCTAAAGCTCGACAAAATTGATTTTATTATTCTAGTGGATCTGTTCAGTTTTGTTTCACTGATGTAATGGATACTGCTGGGATGTGGTTTGTTTAGACCTCAGTCAATCAAACATTATATATTGGATTTTACACTTTATTCTCACTGAACAATCAAAGACTTTGAATGACAGATATGGGGGCAGTGACATTGTGAATTACAGAAAGCAAACACACTCTTGCACCTTCATCACACTGACATGACTCAGTTTCAATATGTAATGGAGATGCAACAACACAGACTTCAGATTAAAGAATGGGGGGGTAAGAATCGCCAGTGGCCCCACAATACTATATTATTATGATACTTGAGTACTGATACCATTTTAATGCAGTTCTGAATATTCAAAGTGTGATGAGGATTGCCAAACTTAAAAAAATTGTTCCGTTTTTTTAAGGTGGGGCTGCTCAAGTGCCAATGGTACTGATGAATATGACCGCCACTACAGCACCCGGCTAGCTTTGTTCCTGGTGAAGCAATTCCGCTCATAAAAAAAAAACATTTAAAATTGTGTATTTGCTATTTATAACCTTTTCTTTAGGGGCGACACAGTGGCGCAGCAGGTAGTGCACGTGCCTCACAGCCAGAGGGTCCCTGGTTGGGGCAGGGCCTTTCTGTGTGAAGTTTTCATGCTCTTCTTGTGCATGCATGGGTTCTCTCCGGGCACTCCGGCTTCCTCCCACAGACCAAAAACATGATCATTAGGTTAACGGGTGACTCTAAATTGCCCTTAGGTATGAGTGTGAGCGTGAATGATTGTCTGTTTGGCCCTGCGCTCAACTGGCGACCGGTTCAAGGTGTACCTGGCCTTTCGCCCAGTGACAACTGGGAAAGGCTGACGGTATGGAAATTGAATGAATCTTTTCTTCACATTAACATCCAATATGAAAGAAGAGAGATTTCTTTTAAATCTTATCTGAAATGTAGATAAGTATGTTACTTATGTGAGTTTTATTAAAAGCAGGAGTATACTGTAATACTAATGTCCACATGTCCCGGTGTAATGCAACCTGCTATGTGATGCTAAGCCTCCGAACAACTATTAGCTTTGCTGCTCGATAAAACCACCAGCACCATTATTTGGACTTTAAAAGTGAATGAATTTAATTCCATAGAACTAGAGCTGCAACTATCGAGTATTTGTGGAATCGAGTACTCTGTCAATTATTTCTTCGAGTACTCGAGTACTCTAACAAAATATACTTTTTTGTTTTTAAACAAATAAATCAATTGTATACAGTGCAACATGTTAGGGCTTTCAAATTGAGCAACCAAATGCCGTTTATTCCTCAGAAAAGGGTTTTTATTTTAACAACTTTCAAAGTTTAAACCAGTACTGGCTTAAAACAAAGCCAATACAATACTGATTTACAAAGCAGTAATATAATTCTGCAATTATATTTGTGAAGTGTGTTCTGGAGGGCATTGTGTAGTTTGGATTGAAATCCTTGATCATGTTCTTAAATCCTGTGTCCTCCACCATGGAAAGAGGACGCATGTCTGTGATGAGCATATTTAAAATGCTGTAATAGTAATAGTTGCAGCCCTAACAACGTGCTATCGTGCTAAGCTACATGCTAGGCTAACTCTGTTTGACATCAGACACACTGCACTGTGTTTTCTTTTCGTCCCTTCTTGTAGCGACCACACACTTGGGACACTCTCTGCCATTTCTTCTGCAGACTCCTTTCTGTCCCTCTCTTTTCTCTTCTTTCATGATTGTATAAGCCGCGCAGCAGCGGAGGTTGCAGGAGCGTTGTGCCACAGAAATGACCATTGCTATATATAGTAGCCCAGATATATACTTATATGTATAATTATATATTAAACGAGTCTTCGAGGCACAAAATTTAATTCGAGGATATTTTGTAATCGAGTACTCGCGAATATTCGAGGAATCGTTTCAGCTCTACATAGAACTACAACTTTTAATAAATGCTGAAAACGAATAGATCAAAAATATCAATACTTGGTGGTTGTGAATTGATGCACTACTGCCCATCCCTATAGAGCCTTTGAGGTTGCCAAAGCTTGCAAAAGATTCCCATCCCTACTAGTATCCATGAGCTCAAATGTTATTGATTTTTGGGCTTAAAAAATGCATACCTATCTCCATCCCTCATCATAGCACAGATTGAAACACATTAAAGCTTCTCATGAAGCTGCTTTATTGGGTTACTCGCCATGCCAAAGTTATGAATAAAACGCCGCAGCTTTAATGCATTATGACAAGATATTTAATTGTAGGCAAAGGTTTTTCTGTCTTAAGTAACTTTCACACACAGAAGATCCAATTATTGTGATAAACATGCTTCATGGGAGCTAGTTTTGCAGGCAACTAAAACCATTATCAAGTGTGTCCTGATCCAGGGGTGCCAAACCAATTGATCTGATATCATGTTGAGATTGCATCCTCAGAATGGACACATAATTATCACTTTTTATTTTTTGTTAAAACTAACAAGGCAAACATGTTAACAAGACATGAAAGGTGATAAAAAGACAAATTGTAGGTGGTAAGAAATAATGTTTGTACCTATTAAATGGCTAGCATCAGGGAGATAAGTCAGTTTGGTAACTGCTGTGTTACTTTTCTTTATTTTCTGATTTTGGCATGATTTGTTAATACAGCAAATTCTTGGTTTAATTGCTTTGATTATTTGCAGTGTTCTGTGTGCAATGTGCAATAATGTGATTCTGTCAATGACAAAAATGAATGTTAAGACATTTCCCTCAATCGACCATGATGGCCTTTCAAATTGATCATACAGTTCTATGTATTGAATGTACTTGTGCAGTATAGTTGTCAATTTGTTACTGATTGTGTAATTTGTCAAGACTCAGTTCTGTATTCAATGTGTTGTTGAGAGGTCACACTGGAAAAATAAAATCCAAATCCATCAAGCCATTTGGTATGTTTTATATAATCTGCTGTTATATTTTGTGAATTTGGTTGCTTCAGTAATGTTAAGAAAACAAATGTATTTAAATAAAAGATCCATATTTGTAATGTTGTCTAGTTTGTTTAATTTCTGATATGTTGTTGCAGTAGCAAAAAGAGGAAAGAGAAACTTTTTTCTTGCATGATTGTTGAATTTCTGTTCCTAAAACATGTAAAATGTTGTTTACTCAGTGACTTTGATTTAAGAATAAAAAAAATAATTCTTCCTTTTCTTTGCTCCTTGGGTGACATGTTTGCAGACAGCATTAGACAAAATAGCATCCCCAGATGTCATTGGGATAGAGGGATGGATGGACTGATAATACATTAGTCCATTTGGTTGTCATAAAATTACACAATGCAAAGAAATTTAAGAAGAACAGAATGACAACACATCCTGCAAACTCTGAGTTTCATACCAATTCCCCCCACCCCCTGGCACGTATGCTTTAAATATACACAGAAACATTTATAGTAAGTCTTGGAAAAAAAAAACTAAGAAAAGAAAAAAACATGTAAGCAGTTCAAATAAATACAATAAATAACAACAATAAAAATACAACATACAAGGAGAAACTCTAATTATGGCAATAAATGGATTAAACATTTAAGTAACACAGTGCAGTGGTAATAACCCAAACCCTTACAGGATCATAGTAAAGATCGGACAGCATTAAGGGCCTGTGTTCTATTTTCCAAAATAATTATCCCTGCCTCATCTATTCGAGCCATGGAGAGCTCCAAAACTAGAATTTCAGTCCATAAGCCGATCCAGTGATTTATAGAGAGAGTGTGAGGGGGTTTCCATCGTACTGCCAGCATCTTTTCAGCAGCAGTACATGCTGAAAGCCACAACAGTCTTCAAGTCTTATTAAGATGCTGTCCAGAGTCATCAGTCAAAAGCATAACTTCTGGAGAACAGATAACTGGCACATTAAGTTTTTCAAGCCTTCAGTGATTTGCATCCAGATCCTTTGAACAGGTGGACACTCCCACATTATATGTAGGAAAGTCCCTAACTGATTTGATTCACATAAGGAGCAATGAGGTGAGATGTCAATATGCAATACAGGTGTTAAATAAGTCTGAAAAATCCTAAGATAAAAATTTGTTATTGTATGATTTTGTTTTGTGATGAATGGTTGGCATTTCTCCAAACATATGCCCAGGTTATGGATGACTCAGAGCAGTCTTTGTTCCATTTTGATACAATTGCCAAAGGAGTTTGTATTTGATCCAATAAAGCGTTAAATACCATGGAGACATGACCTTAGGCAATAGTAAGAGTTTGTTAACAAGCAACATTACTGGATGAACAACACGTGGCTGGTCAACTTGAATGCAAGCAGCTTGTATTGCAGAACGAAGCTTTATAAACAAAAAGTATTAGTTGACAACTTATGTTTCTTTTAAATCCTGGAAAATTCTTCATCCAGAAGAATCCATGATGTCACCCACACAACGTAACCCAGACTCATACCAGTGGCTCGAAACAAAATGTGATCCTCCACACCTCAGCAAGCTGTTATAGAATATTTTTTCCAATTATATAACTTTTCAATTTTTGTCAGATTTTCAATTGCAATACTTATTATTTCACCATCCTTCATTTTGCATTTACTAATTGAGAGCTGTGTAAACAAATTGTCTCTAAACGCAGCTGGAGCTACCAAGTTCCTTTCAATTTTAATCCATGGAGTGTAAATGCTGTCATTAACCCAATTTATGATGGGCCGAAGGGAGAGTCCCTCGCTTTAAGTGCCTTAAAGCGAGGGACTCAAAATCCTCCTAACTCCTTCTTTCTTTGTAGTTTAGCAAGTTTTATTTTAGGACGTCTTCCCTTCCATAAAAGTCTTGTGATAACGCTGTGTATGGCACCCCAATACTTTGGAGGTGGTGTTAGGGGTAACATGTAACTACAGAAATTTAACCAAGGAAGTACATACATATAAATTATTGAAATTCTGCCTGAGAGAAAGAGTAGGTTTGATGAAAATATTGAAGGAATGTTTCTCTGATGGATGGTTGGAAAGATGGATGAAAAGATGGATTAATGGAAATATGAACTGAATTAAGGTATATGGGTGGAATACGGGTAGATGAACAGATATATATTAATGATCTTAAGAATGGATACATGGATGCAGGGGTTGACAAAAAAAATACAACTGGCCCTCTATGTGTATATATTAATGCTGTAAAATCATGGCAATAAAATGAATCAAATACTTTTAATGCCACTGATGTTTTAAATGCATGACTTGTGCAGACTTTGAATTGTTTTAATATCTTTGTCCCATTTGTAAATGAAAAAGTCAGCAACGAATGCAGAAGTAATGTCAAAAAATAGCTCAAAGAATTGGATGAACAAATGTGTGTTCAATACATGACAACATTCCTGCAAGATCTCTCTCTACAGACCAAAGATTGTCCGAGCATTTAGTCTCACTGCTCTGTGTGACTGGAGCTTTGGGCTGTAATCAACCAAAGAAATAGTTGATCGACTAAAACACAGCAATTGTCGAGCAATTGTCGACCAAAAATCGACCAATCGACCCCCCCCCCCCCCGCGTTTTGCCCCTGTGTGTGCCTCTCCTTCTTTTTTTCTCTCAACACAAGACTCTCTGTTTTCCAGTCTTCATCAATGAAATGGGCAGTCACTTTAATATAGGACTCCATTCGAAGAGAGGTACACATCTGTAATCTTTATCTATTAACTCAGAAACTTTCTCCTTTTTACTCCCTCGTATTTTGCCATTAGTGCATGCGTAATTGTCTGGCGCGCTGGCTATGACTATCCAGAAAAACATTGAAACCTGGATATTCATGGGATTCTTTTAGTGTTTCCACACAGAGTTTCATATTAACCATGTTGTTCACTACAACAGACACTTTTTTTTTTCTTCTTGAACTTTGAAAATATCCACAACTCCATATAATCGTGCAGCGATGTGTGTGCGTCTCCTTTTTTTCTCTCATCAAAAGACTCTTTGCTTTCCAGTCTTCATCAATGAAATGGGCAGTCACTGTCATATAGGACTCCATTTGAAGAGACGTACACATCTGTTATCTTTATCTATTAACTCCGAAGCTTTCTCTTTTTTCTTCCCTCGTATTTTGCCGTGAGCGCGTGCCTAATTGTCTGGCGCGCTGGTTCAAATCCAGATTCCAATGTTTTTCTTGGCCTTCCACGACACCAATGGGCCTCATACCCTCAGAAATAAATTGTCAATTCCTTCTGTGACGTCGTTTTTGCATTTGGGTGTTTGTATGAGGCATAAAGTCCAGCAAGGACTGGGTGAGGGATGCCGCCGCTGCACACTGGCAGGTGCGCATGCAGGTATAAAACAAATTAACGATTATTAGACTACAATATTGAAATGTTCTTCAATAAAAATATTGAAATGAACGATAAATACATTAAAATGGTGTTCTAAGACATAATGGGGGTGCTCAGAAAATACCCCCATTTCACTTGATACGTTTTTTCTAATGAAATGAACTGCAGGGGAAAAAAAAAAATTGACACATTTGGTCGATCAA
Source organism: Scarus forsteni (assembly GCA_036419115.1). Lineage (NCBI taxonomy): Eukaryota > Metazoa > Chordata > Actinopteri > Labriformes > Labridae > Scarus > Scarus forsteni. The sequence goes on along the minus strand of JAZDUH010000245.1, from coordinate 7,325,708 downwards.
TCAGAATTTTGGTCGACTGAGCACGCATCGACCAATTAGTCGACCAGTCGACTTGGACTTTACAGCCCTACTGGAGCTACAAGCAAAGTGTGTTTAGTCTCACATACCACTAATTGACAGAGCCAAGATAGCTAAACTCAACTCATCCAGATGGATTAAAAACATAAATCAGCACCTTTACTCCTAAGTAACAAGTGTTTAAAGCCAAAGGGCAATTTATAATACCAAGCCGTGGTGTGAATTAAGGATGCAATGAGAAAAATGGGTAGACAGCTTAAAGGTGGATGGATGCACCTCAAAGGGGGTGAACGGATGGATAAATGTCCAGGATTATACTGATGACTGGATCCACAGTTGCACAGATCCATGGCTAAAGGACACATAAGGGTAGATGTCTGAGCACACATAAGTGTATTGAGATGACATTTGTTATGATAAGGTACTATACAAATAAAGATTGATCGGCTCATTGATGGACTGATTGAGTGACTGATGAACAGAAAAAAGAATGCATGGCACGATATATATTGATGATTTTGGCAAGATTGTTGTTGGAAGAATGGAATCAGGATGAATTGAAACATGTTTTTGGACTAATGGGATATGGTAGATGGATGATTAGAAAAATAAATGATGGGTTAAAAATGTATGGACAGTGGAATGGATGGATGCGTGCATACATTAATGGATACATGGAACAAGGGTGTTTGATGGATGAATATTGATGAATAGGTTTCAGACTGAATTGATGGATGGATGAAAGATTTTTTTTTCTTGCTGTGTTTCTTTTTGGGAAAAAAATCCAGTTTAATTTAACTTTGCTCTGTACATTTGTCTTTGTCTTGAGATGAATCAGAGACAGGAAATGAGGCAGTCTTGGAAAGGAGATCCTTTCTGAGCATACTGCTCTGAATATTAATTCATGCATATGAAAGATGGGAAAAGGTTATTTAAAATACATTGATTCACATTGCGCAGCAGGTAGTGCACGTGCCTCACAACCAGAAGACCCCTGGTTCCATCCCCGGGTCAGACCGGGGCCTTTCTGAGTGAAGTTTGCATGTTCTTCCCGTGCATGCATGGGTTCCCTCTGGGCAATCCGGCTTCCTCCCAAAGACCAAAATCATGCCTTGCCTGTCTCTCTATGTGGCCCTCTGATTGACTGGCGACTGGTTAAGGGTGTATCCCGCCTTTCGTCCAAAATGCTGCTATAAAGGGCACTGAACACTGCAGCTGATGCCCTGCAGCAGCATTATCTGTGAGTTTACCGCGGTCCGTCTAGACAGAACTAATGTCCTCACTGACATTAGTTCCGCCTAGACGGAACTCATCCGTCCTGTAGTCCGGATGAATAACTGTCTGTCTCGGGTACTGTCACACGTACACACACCTCTGATTGGCTGTTGCCGCACAGCCACACACGACATCGCCTGAATAGATCAACTTTTTAAACTTTGACATCGCGGGACGAGTGAAGTGATCGCCTTGTACGCGGCTGTCGCATCGCGGGAGGGTTAGCCCCGCCCCATCGTGGCTGTACATTGACTTTGAATGGAGAGTGATCGCCGAGGTAGTACAAGTAGCGTCCGGTGTGAACGCAGCATAACAGAAGGTTTTTTCTTGCCGCCTTGATGGAGGGATTCATGATTGGCTATATGGATTCATGTTGGGTGTTGGATGTATTTGTATATATATATATGTATATGTGTATTTTTTATGTATAAAAATACACATTGTATATATATGTATATGTGTATTTTATATGTGTATAAGTTTTATGCTCTATTGTAAAGTGTCTTGAGATAACACTTCTTATAAATTGGCGGTATACAAATAAAGATTGATTGATTGATTGATTGATGGATGGATTGATAGATGGATGGCCAAATGGGCAGATGATTCTGTTGATGGATTGACTGAATGAAAGTCCATGATAAAATAGATGGATGAATGAATGTATAGGTTGGATGGATGGCTTGTTGGGTGATAGATGGATGGATAATGGTTGTATGAATGGATAGACAGGTAGTTGGATGATGGTTGTGTGGAAGATCACCTGACTGAATAGAATGAAATGGAAGAATAGGAAGAAAAAAAGACTGACAAATGAATGGATTGATGGAAAATGGATAGGCAGATAGGTTAAATAGATCGATTGACAATATAATGATGATGGATGGATAGTGGATGGAGGAGTGGCCAGATGGATGGCTGGCTAAATGGATGAATGGATCAACTGACCATATAAAAATGAATAAATGGATGAATTTAAAGACAAATTAATGGATGAAATGATGGATGGAAATTAAATATTTTTGGCCTTTAGCTATTTCACTTAAGACAATTTAGAAAATGCATCCACCTTAAGAAGCTTCCCTTGTTAACATCACTGTTAGAAGTTTTGATAGACATCCTACTGAAGCCTTCAAGAATATAACATGACAAAATGGAGTTGCAACAGAACTTCAAGTTTCAATCTCTTCAGTGCTCTTAAAAGGTTCCTCATAAAGGCTTAAGGTCTGCTTTAAAGTTTAGGTTTGAAGTTCAATGCAAGTTTTAAAACCCTCGCCTGCTCTGCGGTTAAAAGTTCACTGTGGATTTAGGAGTCAGCAGTTTTGAGAGCTTTGGGACAGCGGTTAAATGGATTGTCAGGATTCACTTTCTACTAACCAAACAGCACCCCTGTCCTCACTTCAACAGGTCAGTATTTCAGGCTTTCAAACTTTTACCTCACACTTATTTTTCCCTGACCACCCGTTCTAGTTTCAGGCTGAGGTTTACAGTAAAAGCTTGAAATGCTATGTTTTCACAGCAGGTGCCATAGCTCCCTGGACACCGCTAAAATAACAAGCAACACTTAGCTGAAAAACTCACACTATGACCATTTTCTTCTGATGTCTGCTTTGAACACCCAGCACTGTGAAGACTGGAGAAAGCAGCTTTCATTTATTCCCAGGACGGGGATTTGGACTTTTGGAGATTCACTGGTCGAAATCAAACTCTTCTTCTACAGCAACAGGAATCTCAGCCTGAATCAGTGCCCTTTACAGCAGCATCTGTGAGGATTAACACTCCTGGGGTCAGCCAATTTGGTTCTCTGATCATCAAAAATGTTACACAGATAAAAGGTGACAGGACACAATATTGAACCGCTGACTCATGCGCCTTAATAGGGGATTAAGTCTGGATATAAATTCCTTGTAGCTTATCTCTTTCTCCTTGTTCCCTGCCAGAAAAGGTGCTTTTACAGCGTGTCATTATCTGATATTTACAACTGAACTGATGATTTTATTATCATTATTCACTACATGTCAGGGGTCACTGCTCATAATGTGCTCAAGGCAAAAATAAATGACCATAATAAACATTTTTAATCAGTCATTATCAGCTCAACAACACCCTGTTGTGACTCATAATGAATCAGAGCTGCTAAACTGAGAGGAGCTGATCTGTGGATACAAGGCTATTATCCACATAATTACATGGTGTTTGAAGTCAAAATGAGCATTTTAACCAAATGTGATTACATGTCTTATACTGCTCAACGTTAAAGAACACATCCTATTTCCTCCGTACTGTCACAAATTGATCAAAAATGTTCTTCAGTTTTTGATCGGTCTCTCCATCTTTGTTGCTTTTTTAAAAATTAAATTGTCCAAACTGATTTACATTGTCTTTCTAAAAAGTGGTTCATATATTTGTGCAACAGTGAATCAGTTTTGAGAGCCAGTCATTTGATAATCAATAGAAGGTGGAAGGTTCAAGTCCTCAATGGTCATTTATTGTTGTGTCCTTGACTTTCCCTCCCACTTAACTCCAAAAGTCTCCCCCTGATGCACTCCGCATCACGGGCATGTGAATGCCTATAACGCCAGAGATGTACTTACTGATAACTACAAAAACACATGATGGTCTGTGCTGATTCAGAGCATTGGGTGTGCATGTCATCCAGAATTAACATGACACAGATGCAAGCTTCAGTCTAAACCTGACTGGTAGGATCAGTGCAGAGGCAGAGGAGATTTGGCAGATTCAACACTGCAGCAGGAAAAACTAGAACAGAGAGTTTAAAAGACAAACTGAAAAATCAAGTCCACAAACATCAACGTCTAAATAACCTGTGAGACTGTGCAGACATAAACATTTCTTTTCATCTAGCTGGTAAGATAAATTCTCTTTCATAATCTACTGATTGAGATTATTTAAAAAGAAAACATGCTTTGACTACAACATCACTGCAACAGCGAAGGATAATGAATCAGCAGTGTTCCTGGTTCTCCTCTACCTGGGAAATAAAATCGCAGTACAAAGGCTACAACAGAGGCTGAGACTGATATGCTTACGCATGTGGAGATAAATTGTTGGTACCCTTCCATTAGAAAAAGAAAAACTCACAATGGTCACTTAAAAAATATGCATGTCGAGAATATTTTCTCTCCAATTTCCTGAGACAACTCTCTCCTTAGCTTTCTAACACCATGATCCAAACCGCACAGTGACTACTTTCACCCTTTAAATTGGCAGACTGACTGAAAACAAGTCTGAAGACACTTGTGATGCTCATTACAGGACACACCTTAGTTTAACATGTCTCTATGGTCAAATCATTTTCAATCTTATCCAGGGGTATCATCATTTTTGTCCAGGTCTGTGTCAATGTCTGATTTTCATCAGTTAGTTTTCAGTAATTTATTTGTTCTTAATTCTGTCAGCTCAAGTTAACCCTTAAGGTCCGTTCACACCGGACGCTACCTGTACTACCTCGGCGATCAGTCTCCATTCAAAGTCAATATACAGCCGCGATGGGGCGGGGCTAACCCTCCCGCGATGCGACAGCCGGCGACAAGACGACCACTTCACTCGTCGCGCAATGTCAAAGTTAAAAAAAAGTTGATCTATTCAGGCGATGTCGTGTGTGGCTGTGCGGCAACAGCCAATCAGCGGTGTGTGTACGTGTGACGATGCAGTTATTCATCCGGACTACAGGGCGGATGACTTCCTTCTAGGCGGAACTAATCTCAGTGAGGACATTTGCAGACGGACCGCGGTAAACTCACAGATAATGCTGCTGCATCATCAGCTGCAGAGTTTTGTGTCTGATAAGTGAGTGAAAAGGACACAGCTGGAATAATGTCCGCTTATACATCCTATAATGTGATATATGATATGATCGCGGTAAAACTTCGGCCGGACGTGGCGTCACCGACCGGCGGCGGCGCCAACAGCGACCAAACAGGTATTTATGGGCCGATGCTACATCAGTGGGCGAGCGACGTAGCTGGGTTGCTTGCGGTGTGAACGCACCTTTATGCTGCGTTCACACGCAGCCCGCACCAGCTACAAATCGCGCATGCCAGTAACGATGCGTGCGATGCCGTCATCATATCTGTCTCATTCAACGTGTTGTTACTCTGTAGTCCGGATAAATAACTTTCTGTCTAGGGTAGGTACCGTCACATGTGCAGACACCTGCTGATTGATCAACTTTTTTTCCTTTGACATCACGTGACAAGCTATATGGTAGTGTGAAAAGCCGCTCTTGCATCGCGGGAGGGTTAGCCCCGCCCCATCGCGGCTGTACATTGACTTTGCATGGAGAGTAATCGCCTATGTAGTAAAAGTAGCGTCCGGTGTGTACGCACCTTTAGACAGCCGATCCCCTCGACGAGATCAAAATACCACTTATTTTTAAATGAGTGGCATTTACAAACCATTTGTCCTATCCAGAAACAGAAAACACTGGTGTAATCGTTAGATGGTCAAGTATCCGAGGGTACCTGAATGTATCACAAGTAACTTCATCAATATATCAAAAAAAAAAATTTGAAGAAACTGGTGTATTTCATGAGATTTCATCTACATCGCTTTAATTATGTCTTCTTTGAAAATTTGCAGAAAATTAACCGTTTTCTCCAGCTAAATTACGTAAAAAACAAAAAAATCTACACTTCTTACCAAGTTCAACAAAACCTGAATGATTCACATATTTCCTGAAATCACTGTTCGAAAATGTTTGAATATTTGTCCCACGGAAGTGTCTTTTAAGCTCATATTCCTGCTCAAAGTCATTCAGCACTTACAAGCACTGAGCACCAACACCTGCTGTCAGTGCTCTGAAGACCTGTTACAGGGCAAACTTTTCCCAGCAAGCATCTGTTCTTACAACTTAAAGACTGCAGATTGCCTCTGCAGTGTAGACTGTAAATTAATAATAATATAGTTAGTACGAATAATATAATAAATATTAATAAATATTTAGACTTTTAAAAAAATTAGAAGAATTTTTAGCTCGTTAATTTTGTTGCATGGCATGAAGACATAATTGAGTTACATCAGTCGATAGCCATGGTTGTCCTAAGGTGCTGGACTTCATACTGCAGAGAAAAATGAGACATTAGTGAGTGAAACGTGACAAAGTTAAAATAGCCTGAATTCCAAATATCAAATAAGGTTTCAGAATGTGTAGATTCTTTGAATGTAGTACCACCACCAATATTTTTCCTATTGTTCGTGGGCTTGAGGGTACCTGAAAATGTGTCGTGTGCACTAATGCCTTATTTTTAATTTTTCTTTCAATTATGAAATCCGAAAAATTATGTCTGTTTTTCTTTTTTTAATGATTTGTAGCTTGTACATTATGCTATATTGCATTTAGACATAATTGGTAAACATCAGTCAATAGCCATGGTTTTCCTGGATCTATAGAGGAGCTGGACTTTATATTGTAGAGAAAAATGAGACCACAGTGGGTAAAATTTGAGAAAATCAAAAGGGTACCAACAGTTTTGTCAGTCGTAACTCTCCTAGTGACTGTTCAGTAGTTTGGGAAGACAATTAAGAGTGTGGGGTCCATCCAGGAAAGCCAGTAGTATAAAAGAGAGATCTCAATTAAATCCTGGACTGCCATGTGTCCTTTGTTTCATTCAGAAATGGGTAGTCCATTCTTTCTTTAATCTGAGAAAAGATAAAGAGGACATCAAAAACTCTAAGACAGAGATGTTTATACTCTGTACAGAGAGCCGGTGACGTCACAGGCCCCTTTTTCGTCCCACTTTGAATGTGAACTGCTCAACAACTTGAACTCTATGTTGACTGAAAGCCTCTGCAAGGTACGCAAGTATCAGCTAATGAAAGTGCAGTGTTGGGGATATTTGTGCAGCATTTGATGAAAATAGTTTTCAGCTTTCTTTATATATCATGTTATCAAGCACAGAAAGACCATCAGACCCCATGACTTTGACCTTTATCCAATGACCAAGCAAATCTAATCAGTTCATCCTTAAATTCAAGATGATAGTTAAATTTCAAAGAAAATCACTCAAAGAGTTTCTGAGAAATCACTCTCACAAGAATCTGTATGTGCAGGCAGATAGAAGGACTTTAAGTAATATAAAAGTACTGCCAACAACTTGAGAACATGACACTTTCAGCCTTGGCTTTCACGGTGTAGAGGCATAAAAATCATGTGCAGTGTGTCACACAAACGTGTTCACGATAGATCACCGAATTCATGGCACAGTGTCTCTGATAGTCTTATTAAAACATCCAATTCTTCCTCTTCTTCTCTCACCAGGCTGATGTCTTTAGAGTTTTCAGGTCAAAGGTCCCAGGGTAGATATCATAGAGTTCAGAGATGATTGATGCTTTGGTTGCCTCACAATAACGGAAAGTCCTCGTCAAGTGCCATCATCCATCATGATCCATTAACCATCCATCAAGGGTCCTGACAGGCTGTGCAGGGTGACATACTGTATGCTGCATCTGCCACTAGAAAATTGGTTTGTTTTTCCTGAGATACCTGACAGCTCTGGAGAGAGATGTTTCATTAAAGGTTGATCAACATGATGAGCATTTCTCTGACCAACATTGTGAGTTTTGTCATTTAATGAGCATGTGTGGAGGCTGGGGGGGCTTAAACTGAGGGTAACAGAAACACATTCAATGATTCCCATAAAAAGTAATCCAGAGGACACTTACTCAGCACATGCTCAGTAAAGTCAGCAATATCTTTGTTTGAATTCCAGCTCATACTCCACTTCTGCTTCTAAATTCCGGTTTGATGTCGAGGCATCAGCCTGACACTAAGAAACAAACCTTCATTAACCTTCTCCTCTCCCCTTGTGGTCTTTGTTGTAAATGCTTTTGAGCCATGTGGTGTTATGACACCTTTTTGAGGCAGCCATCTTGTTGTTATCTGTTCCAACACAC